>JAVLUX010000008.1:12585000-13000000 GCA_032164185.1 Moxostoma hubbsi | reverse complement strand
ATGGAATTTAGGGAGCACTGTCTTGAGATTCGCATGATTGAAATCTTCGGCGACAATAAACAGTCCGTCAGGGTGAGCGTTCTGCAGTTCGCTCATAGCCCCATACAGTTCAAAGAGCGCTTCCTTAACATTAGCGCTGGGGGGAATGTAAACTCCGGTTATGCAAACAGTGGGGAATTCCCGTGGTAAATAAAACGGTCTGCATCTAACAGTCACAAGCTCCAACAGCGATGAACAGTAGCTAGAGACTAGCACAGAGTTCTTGCACCATCCCGTGTTGATGTAAACACACAAGCCACCACCGCGAGTCTTACCGCAGAGAGCTGTATTTCTGTCGGCACGAAACGAGGCGAGCCCGTCTAGCTGAATGGCGGCATCCGGAACTCTGTCACTGAGCCACATCTCTGTGAAAACAAAGACGCAGCAGTCTCTAAACTCACGCTGCGTAACCTGCTGGAGTCGGATATAGTCCAGTTTATTGTCCAGGGAGCAAACATTTGAGAGCAGGATAGATGGGAGAGCCGGCCGGCTAGGGTTTGTTTTTAGCCTAGCATGGACCCCCGCCCTCTTGCCGCGCTTCCGCTTTCTCGCACACCGCTTACGACGTCCTCTCTCCCGGCCACCGGCATCAGGCGATGCCGAGGCCTCGAGGCCTGGTCTCAGTAGCAAGCCGAGTACGCGTAGCGCCTCCCGCAGTTCATCGTGCAGCTTGGTTTTTGCATGAGTCTTATATCTTAGTAGTGTTTGGCGATGGTAGACACGAACACCGGTTGCTCCGATGTCCATGTGCCGCAAAAGTTGGGCTTTTTAAACAAAAATAGCACCATTTTGGATCCGGAGTGGCCGCTGCGTGCTACCGCGTCACCATCTTTGTTACTACCATAGAACGCAAGAATGCACAGTAAGTATGTTCAACAGAAAGACGAGTTGGAAATACATTGGCCACATGCTCAAATATGTGTTGGTGTAATATGTTTAGACTAGTATGCATGAAATCGTTTGATGAGTGCAGTTTTCTGATTCAGGCATTTTAGGCAGGACACAACGAATGGATCGTCCCTGCCTTTTTTAAATAGCCAGTAGTATTTATTTACATCACACCCATGAACCATGACTTTCTTCTTGGTTGCAGTTAGTACTGTGATTGTACAAAACTCTATGAAGTGCAAGGTGAGTCATACAATTATTTGTTCCATTTTCCCTCAAGAGACAGACATTTTGTCAACTTTTAGAAATACACTAGAAATGTTCGAAGCAAATATAGTAAATAGCTAAAAAAAAAAATTGGTTTCATGAGGTCTTAAAAAAAGATAATCGGCGGCAGTTATGATATGGTAGAACAGAGATTCTGTATAACAAACATACTAATAGAACAATGGGGTCAGATGTCAAGTTTACAGCGTGGTTGGGGGGGGGGGGGGGGGGGGGGGGGGGGGTCAAAGATGTGTCGAGTTCTGTGTTTTCTCAGGTTTGGGTTTATTTGCTATTATGACAACAAGCGGCCTGATCTGAATCCATATTTCATGGCTGGGCATTTGGTACTGTGGCAATGGGCTGCAGGGGCCAATGAGGACACAGCAGGGAGCTCCAGCTGTGCAGCTCAATTTACTCATATGCCTGTGATGCTGCCATCCACCCCTTCAGCAGGATCTTTACTTCCTGCCAGAGAGAAGCAGCAGGAGACAGAGGCATGCTGAACCTGCAAACCTCCCTAATATCTACAACTATACATCAACACACACACACACACACACACACACACACCTCAGAAAGCCTCAATGATTCTGGTCTCCTTTAACATTTAGCTGGACAAATTCTGCATGAAAAAAACAGTTACATGTTGTCTTAGGAAAGAATGATCATAAATTAGATCTCTTTAATATGTCAACTGTTTCTCCAAGACAGCAATGAGATCCAGTAGAGTGCATCAAGATAAATGTCTGATAAGAAACAAATTAAGGAGCTGTATTTTTTTATCTGGAGTTTTAGAATCCTCTAATATGCTGATAACTATGAAAAATCAGCTTATCCCAAAATCTTGTAACACCTGAAAAATGCTTTTACACGAGATTTGGAATCATTGGATTATTTCCTGATTTTTACGTCAAACTGCATGTCAGTTTACATTTTGACACTTGTGCACATTCAATAAGCTGCTAAGAATGCAGGTTAAGGTGTTTACATGCCAACCAAAATCATGTAAATGGGGAAAAATCTACCTGTGTTAATCAGTTAATGCTTAAACTGTGTATGCCCTTACCCCAACAAAAGGATACTGGTTAAGGCATTTACATGATCTCATTCACCAAAAATATAAATTAAATAAATCACACTGTCACCATTATATACAGGTCCGCCCCCATTGACCAACATGTCTCTAAAAACAAGCCATTCATCTAAGTGATGAGCTTGCTTCCACTTCTGGTGGCTAATTTATGAGTAATGGCTACAGAATGAAGATGGAATCACAGATGCTGACAGCTGGCCAGATGTATCTTTTAGAATCTCAGTCACTCACTCCAGATCCAATTATAGACCGCAGCTGTGAATGGACAAACAAGCGAGTTTATTCCAGCTTCCATTCAATCAATGTGTCTCTTTGTCTATCGACTCACATTCACCACCTTATAAAGGTGAAAAGGTGAACAAATAAATAAATATCCCTGCAGACTTCTCCTTGATCAATGGGAACGAAAAGTTCTGCATCTGCATTGGGTAAAGATTTAGTAAGACTTGCTCATTGATTGACATTGTGGGATTCACAATTTGTCTGCCAGTTTATTTGGAAGAGCTGGAAACAAAGAAATTAGTAAATAATTTAAAAGGCAATATCAAAGAAATCAGGATAAAACGTTAAAAAGAGAGGTCAACTAGACTCAATTGAGTCAATAAGCAGCTGATTTCCATCTGAGCCCTGGAATTTAAAAGGCAATTCCATATTGCTATGGATCACTTTTAGCTTCAACTCAGATCTGTCTGGACATAAATACTAGAGCTCCAGGCCAAGATACTTTTGCGCTTTCCTCTAATGATGCATCTAAAAAGCAACAAGAGTTATCGGTCTAACAAAATTACACTGATTCTGCTAGTCTAATAACATTATTCTGATTAGACAAGTATAATCTCTCTGTCCATCTCTCTGAGGGAAAGGGATATCTCTCCCTCTGTTTTGCAGATGGAGGGCAGATGCCTGCTGCTTCACTTATGGCAAATTTCCATTTCCTTAAGGTCAACAGCTTACTGCCACAAAACGGGCAAAGAAGCTCAGATAAACACTCAGTATTTGCATTTAAAATAGGGGTTGAAGAGGATCAGACTGAACTACATTGGGTGTCCTTCTGCACAGCGGACAGAAATGACAAGAGGTCAAAACACAATATAAATTGCCAATTTTAATCATGCATTCTGACAAATGTATGGTAAATGATATGCCAAGAGATCCAAATATAATTGTGGGTTGTGTACTTACGGTTGTAGAATAGTTTGAACTGTATGCTCTATGGTCTGTATTGTTGGCTATTTAAATTGCCTGTTTTTCAAAATAGTACAGTACATCAGACACCATTGAACCTTGAAATATTGAGGAGAGAAGATCTTGGCATTGCTTCGCATCTCAAAGTGGAAAGTAATAACTCAATGTGAACCAGGAAAAATGACTAATTTCTTCTCATAATCCAAGCATGGATGCAAAGTCTTTTTGGTCAGGACAAGGAAGACAACAGGAAAAACTGATTAAATGAGGCTTAGATCTTTGTGAGCTACAGAAACATAGTTCTTAATAGCTGGAAGAGTTTAGTACTATGTTCCTTCCTTCTAAAAGCCACATAATTATGATGCAAGCATGCAACATGAGGCAGTTTAAACCACACTGGTGCCTAGCACATGCGACTGCAAAAATGTAGTGAGCTAATTTTACATGATACAGTTAGGGTTGGGAACCGAGAACCTCTTCTTATTCAGAATCGGTTCCATTTTTTTAAATAAAAACACCTGAACCAAATTATTTCATTGATTTCTGTTTTCGTTAACGGTTCACAAATGTATATTCTTACAGAACACCTTGCCTACTGTTAAAATATAAGATTCATGCAACAACCAAGCTGCATGATGATCTGCAGGAGTTGCTACGCAAACTCGGCTTGCTGCGGAGACCAGGCCTCCAGTCCTTGGCATCGCCTGATGCCGGTGTCTGGGGGAGGGGACGTCGTAAGCAGTGTGCGAGGAAGCGAAAGCGCGGCAAGAGGGCGGGGTTCCATGCTAGGCTAAAAACAAACCCTAGTCAGCTCTCCCGTCTATCCTGCTCTCAAATGTTTGCTCCCTGGACAATAAACTGGACTACATCCGACTCCAGCAAACTACGCAGCATGAGCTTAGAGACTGCTGCATCTTTGTTTTTCCGGAGACGTGGCTCAGCGACAGAGTTCCGAACGCCACCATTCAGCTAGACGTGCTCGCCTCGTTTCGTGCCGACAGAAATACAGCTCTGTGCCAGTGGGGATTTCTTTAAGACTGCAAGGGAAGCTCGGCTTCCCCTATAATGTCAAAAAAATAATGGTCAAATATGTACTATTGTGTAAACAATTTATTGACTAAAAATGCGTTAGAACATGTTCATCTCGAAAACGAGTTCGTTCAGAATCAGCTACATATAGCAGGTCGGCTGACTCGATTTCATTCTCATACATTCCCGTAGCGTCACAGTGCATTTCCCTGATGAAGCCGAGCGTCCATTGACTTCAGGGGCTGCTTTGAACAGTTTTTTTCAGTGCTCCGAAACTAGACGGTCATTGGATAAATGCTGTGATTATGTCCCTTCCACGGACGCTCAGCGTCTCTGGGGGTGAATGAGGAGTGGGCTTCCGCGTAATGATTGGAGGATCTGTCGAAAGACTGCATCTCCTTTTGACTGACAGCGAATCTGTACTATAAGAAGTCGCTGAAGCTATTCGCGCTCAGTCCCATCACGGATTTCTCAAGTGTAGTCGAAAGACAAACTGCTGCAACCTATTTCTTGATATCATTGCAATCATTTTCTTGAAAAGGAACGTAGGGCAGAATTTACTTTTAAATAAATGGACAAGTTTATAATGTAGGCCGAAAATGAGCTTCCCCTCTTTGAAAGACCAGCAGCCGCCACTGCTCTGTGCGGTAAGACTCGCGGTGGTGGCTTGTGTGTTTACATCAACATGGAATGGTGCAATAACTCTATGCTGTTACTGCTCATCGCTGGTGGAGCTTGTGACTGTTAGATGCAGACCTTTTTATTTACCACGGGAATTCCCCACTGTTATTATAACCGGAGTTTACATTTCCCCCAGCGCTAACACTAAGGAAGCACTCTGTGAACTGTATGGGGCTATGAGTGAACTGCAGAACGCTCACCCTGACGGAATGTTTATTGTTGCCGAAGATTTCAATCATGCAAATCTCAAACAGTGCTCCCTAAATTCCATCAGTATGTGGACTTTGCAACGAGAGGGGCGAACGCGCTTGATCTTGTTTACACGAACATCCCAGGCGTGTACCAGGCGGAGCCCCGCCCCCACCTCGGCTACTCAGACCACGTCTCTGTTATGCTAATTCCAACATACGGACTGTTCGTCAGATGCACAAAACCGCTTCAGAAGCAGGTGAAAACGTGGCCAGCAGGAGCCATCTCTGCTCTTCAGGACTGTTTTGAGTGTACTGACTGGCACATGTTCAGGGAGGCTGCAACATATGGCGACTCTACCAACTTGGAGGAATACACAGCATCAGTGACCAGCTACATCAGCAAGTGCATTGATGATGTCACCTTCTCCAAGACCATCACCACACGCTCCAACCAGAAGCCATGGATGACTGCAGAGGTGCGTGCGCTGCTGAGGACCCGAGACTCCACCTTCAGAGCAGGCGACAAGGCTGCCCTAAGAACAGCTAGGGCCAAACTGTCCTGGGTCATAAGAGAGGCAAAGCGCGCACATGCCAAGAGAATCCACAGTCACTTCCAGGACAGCAGTGACACGCGGCGCATGTGGCAGGGCATCCAGGCCATCACCAATTACAGGACAACATCCGTTGCCTGTGACAAAGATGCCTCCCTTCCAGATGCACTGAACGACTTCTACGCTAGGTTTTAAACACTGAACGATGTGGTGGCGAGGAAGACCACCCCTCCTCCCAACGACCAGGTGCTCTGTCTTACCACAGCGGATGTGAGGAAAACTCTACGTAGAGTCAACCCACGGAAGGCTGCTGGACCAGACAACATTCCTGGAAGAGTGCTCAGAGGATGTGCAGACCAGCTGGCAGATGTTCTTACTGACATCTTCAATATCTCTTTGAGCAGTGCCATCGTTCCAACGTGCTTCAAGTCCACCACCATCGTCCCCATGCCAAAGAAGTCTTCAGTGTCCTGCCGCAACGACTACCGTCCCATCACACCCATCATCATGAAGTGCTTCGAGAGGCTTGTCATGAGGCACATTAAGACCCAGCTGCACCCTTCACTAGGAAAGCTGAACCTGCTGGGCCTGGACACCTCCCTCTGCAACTGGATCCTAGACTTCCTGACTTGGAGACCTCAGTCAGTCCGGATCGGGAAGAGCATCTCCATCACCGCCACACTGAGCACTGTGGCTCAGTCCACTGCTGTTCACTCTGCTGACTCACAACTGTGCAGCAATGCACAGCTCGAACCACATCATTAAGTTCGCCGATGACACGACCGTGGTGGGTCTCATCAGCAAGAACAACGAGTCAGAATACAGAGAGGAGGTGCAGCGGCTAACGGACTGGTGTAGAGCAAACAACCTGTCTCTGAATATGGACAAAACAAAAGAGATGGTTGTTGACTTTAGGAGAGCACAGAGTGACCGCTCTCCATGGAACATCGACGGCTCCTCTGTGGAAATTGTCAAGAGCACCAAATTCCTTGGTGTTCACCTGGCGGAGAACCTCACCTGGTCCCTCAACATCAGCTCTATTACCAAGAAAGCCCAGCAGCATCTCTACTTTCTTCAAAGGCTGAGGAAAGCACATCTCCCACCCCCCATCCTCACTACATTCTATAGAGGGACTATTGAAAGCATCCTGAACAGCTGCAACTGCCTGGTTTGGGACATGACCGTTTCAGACCACAAAGCCCTGCAGAGGATAGTGAGGACAGCTGAGAAGATCATTGGGGTCTCTCTTCCCTACATCAAAGACATTTACAAAAAACACTGCATCCGCAAAGCAACCAGCATTGTGGATGATCCCACACACCCCTCACACACACTCTTCACCCTCCTGCCGTCTGGCAAAAGGTACCTCACGGCCATCAGACTCCTCAATACTCCGAGACTGGACTGACACACACACACGTGTCCTGAGTTGCACTTTAATCATTGTCACTTTATACCTGGCTGCCACCTAAATAACTGCTATGTGCATAGAACACTATCTCATAGTTTGTTAGGTTTACATTTGTCATTTTTAGAAACTGTCATCTTTTTGCACTGTCAACTGTCTCTTTTTTTAATTTTTTGTAATTTATTGTACTGACCCGTACTTTTTGCACACGTTTGCACGTGCACTTTATATAGGTATGTTATTTAGTCTGTGTGGTCTCATGTGGTTTTGTGTTTGTCCTATGTTGTTTTATGTAGCACCATGGTCCTGGAGGAACATTGTCTCGTTTCACTGTGTACTGTACTAACTGTATGTGTTTGAACGACAATAAAAACCACTTGACTTGTGTAGCCATACTACCACACAGGGTGACCCAAGAGCCATCACCATTTTGCACTTAAACAAGGTACTTAAAGGGAAAGATTACCCGAAACTGAAAATAATAATTGTTTTGTAACGTGCTTTGTACAAAAGTGTCCTTCAAATGACTACATGTGCAAGAAATGTTCTTTCCATAATGCATATGAATTTATTCATCACAAATGATCCAAATTAATTAATCTTTTAAGCTTAAGTTTATATGGCTGAATATTTTGAAGATATACACAAACCTCACATTTGTCTATTAAAATGTAAACCTACAAAGCTGGTAAAGCTATCTCCATTCCAAGTCAGAGCGTTTTGGAATAAATATCTACTTCGACAAGGTGCAGACACTCCCAGATGTATTTTATCTGAGTAAAGTCTGCCAAGCATCAGACTTAAACTACTGTTTTCCATACAAGCATCTTCTTTAATAAACAAAAAGTGAAGCTAGTCTGTCTGCTGTAAGGACATTTTAGCCGTGGCTGTCTTGGAGCCATGGATTGTGACTAACGGTGGAGACAGTAATCCTGTGCAGGTACTAGATTGCCATGGCCCTGATTAATAGGCCCCGCACGAAGGGAGGTAATGCCCACAGCGGCAGCAGCATTCATCTAAAGGATAACAGAAACATAGTCAACACTGCCCACAGTCTGCCTGCATGGCAACCCCACTTGGAAGAACAAAGCATTTAAATACTTCATCTCTGAGGTGAAATTTAAGTCAGGTTTGTTCTGGGTGAGCTCCATGTAAAGCTCCACAGAAGACTGCAGAGAGTAAACAGAGTGAAAAGAGCTGAATGGGGGATGACATTGGATTTGACATATATGCACTATGTATATAGTGTCTTAAATATCTTGAATGTTATAAAAAGGCTAAGTTGGCAAAATGTATGTGGACCACTTATCTGGCCATACAGATATATGGCATATCATAACAGCTGTCACAATTATTGAGCATTGTGTGCTTACAACTTTGTGGTAACAATTTGGGAAGAGCCTATTTCTTTTCCTACATAATACCCCTATAAAGTAATGTCTATAAAGAAACAGTTTATTGAGTCTGGTGTGGAAGAACTTAAATGGCCGTCACAAAGCCCAGACCTGAACCCCACTGAACACCTTTGGGATGAATTGGGAAGCAGACTGCATGCCAGGCCCCATCGTGTCTGACCTTATTGATGTTCTTGTGTCTGAATGGTAGCAAATCCCTGCAGCCATGTTCCAGGGATAGGTACAGGATGACAGAATTTTACATTTTGGATTAAATATCCCACTAACTTTTCATAAATTCCCCCGATAATTATTTACAGCTACTGATCAGGGCTGCATTTCCCAAAAGCACTGAAAGCTTACGTTGATCGTAGAGACCACTGGCGCCACTGGTTTATGATGCTTTTGGGAAACACAGCCCAGACTGTTAGAAGAGCAAAGGGGGGACAAATGAAAAAATAACAAAATTAAAAGAAAAATCTGTCATCATTTATTCATCCACATGTAGTTCTAAACCCGTAAGAACGCACAAAACGATGTTAAGATTATGAAAGCAGATTGTTAGGGACTGACAGCCTCAGTCACCATTCACTATCATTATATAGAACAAGATGCAATGAAAGCAAGTGGTGACTGAGACTACAATTCTGCCCGGCATCTTCTTTTAACTTCTACAGAAGAAAGGAACTAATATGGGTTTGGCACAACATGGATAAATAAAGGTAAATACTGATTGAGTTTGAATTTTTGGGTGAACTAGCCCTTAATGCCCATAGTGTTGAAATTAAATGTTCAACAAGCATTACAAATATACTTTTGGCAACTTTACATATATTATAGCTGAAGAGAATAAAAGGCACATGCGTTTGCACGTTTCAATGTTATTTAGAAAAGTGGGGGATACTTTTTTGTCCCTGCACCGAACTGTGAAAATTTCCAAGGCGCAGCCAGATAAGATACCAATCTGCAGGCCAGATTGGTTTTCCAGTATCTGCGTGGAGATCAGGAAGACACATCGGTGAGAAAATTTGCAAATGTTTCCTGTGACCTCCACACATTCAAATGGAGTTCTTGTTTTGGTGCTGTCTCGAGTGTTCACAAGTTTACCCACAAACCCCAGATGCAGATGGGGATATGTTAAAATTCACTGCAGCCCATCAGTCAGTATCACTCTTAATTTTATGTAGTATCACCTTTAATGAAAACCACTTGTTTAAGACTTGTGGTAAAAACATTGAAACAATACAGCATATAGATAGATTGACACCTGGTTTATTGATATAATAGGAGAAATATAGCAATTGTGTTGTTAAAGTAATAGAACTTTCATAAAAAAATGTAATTCTGTAATTATTTATTCACCCCCCATGGCCATGTCTTTGCAAACAGCATAACTTTCTTTGGTGGATCTGCATGAAGATTCTTTAAACTTTTCCTTTTGTGTTCCACATAAAATATAACATTGTACAAGCTTCAAATAACATGAGGTTGAGTAAATGATGACATTTTTTTTGTGAAATATTCCTATCACCTTTATTAAATCCCACTGAGAATCTTTCACAGCTACTAAGAGACAGAGCACAAAAAAATGTCACAACTGTGACATTTTTTTTTTATATATAAATGCAGATAAAGAGATTATATTAAATTATTACCGAAGCACACAGACACACAAAAACACATTCACCTGCAGCTGAGATGAAATGTCATGGAGAAATTATTATCCCTTATCATAATCATTGTCCTACTTCTTTGTTATTAGACACCAAACATTCACTGTCTGTTAAGAGATATTTGAAAGGCTCTTTTGATCTTGAATTTGAAATATTGCATTTAATAATGTTAACGAAGGAACATCTAAATATATACCTTGAAACAAAAATAAGTGAGTTAGTGAATATAAAAATGCATTTATTATCAGAGATATCGCAATGTATGTTTTTAAACAAACTTTTCTATTTTACATTTACAACAAACTACTGTGTGATTTAAATGTATTGATTGTTCTAAACACACTCATGTACACTTCATTCATGTGGGTATGAAAATGAATCAAAATTATATTTGATTAATGCCATGAAAATATGATTAAAAATATGATGCAAATTCAATAATACATCCATAGGCGCCATTAAGGTATCAAGAGGAGAGTTCTGGAGCTCAAAAATTACAGTGGGACCACTAACTTTATGAACTGAAATAAAGTGACATTGAATTTCACCATAAAGACTTGACATTTAAATTTGATTGATGCTTTCCGAAGAAAATCATCAAACCGTCACTTCTAAATGCCACAACAGACAATTTAACAAATGGGCCAGGGAGTATTTTGAAAGGTTTAAATTACATAATACTAATCCGACAGGCAGAGTGAAATACAACAGTAATCTTTAAAATAAAAACTGTGCCCGATACTCTTCGTAATAAACAACGCAACCACCTGCTGCCTTTTTTTAAGACTCAAAACATCAAAAGACCCAGGAAACACTTTTGAATTACTTTCCAAGGCTCCCTCTAAAGTGGCCATATCAGAAGACTCCGGTAAATGGCGCCTTTATATAGCGCCTTTTTAAACTTAGTGGTATTCAAAGCGCTTTACACTGCATCTCATTCACACAGACATTCACACACCAATGACGGCAGAGCTGCCATGCAAGGCACTAGCCTGCCATTTGGAGCAACTTGGGGTTCAGTGTCTTGCCCAAGGGCACTTCGGCATGTGGAGTCATGTGGGCCAGGAATCAAACCGCTAACCCTGCGATTAGTGGCCAACCCGCTTTACTACCTGAGCCACAGCCACCCCAGGTCTTTATGTCTTCCTGTCTGTGAAAATATGCCATAGCTCTCATACTCCCTGAAAAAGGACAGATTAGGGAAAGAAACCCCAACATAGATCAAAATATGACAAATTGACCCATCCTGAAATTCATGAAAAACCTTTATGAAGGTTGAAATGTACCATAATTATATGGTTGACCCTTGCCTTAATGTATGACACTGAAATAACATAACTTCAGTTGCTTACTGAGATACTTCCTAACTCCTACTATAATATAAATATTAAAGCAGCCTTCAGACTGCAGGACAAACAAGCCTTTGATTTTGTTTTGGTGCTTATAAACCTTTCATAATGTTTACCGAAGCAAAATGTGTTTCAGATGCTGTGCTGAAATTGTTTTGTACAGCATTATCAGCTGCACAGACATGATAATAACCTAAAGCCATAAATGATAAACGAGACGAACAGCAGAATCTTGAACGTCTCCTCATCGGAGGGAGCAATTGGAGTGCTGATGCTCCTCTTTTTGGAAGTGCACACTGAAGTACACGGAGAGGGCATTGAAGAATAGAGTACAGGTGCCAGACAGGGCCATAAAGCACATAATTCACATGAAAAAGAGGTTGTAAAAGGCATTGATTGACTGCTGCGCCTGGTTTGCAGCCATGGGGGAATTTATCAGATTGGATTGAGCACGACAACAGCCGCAAGAAGTTTCCCTAGTCAGCAGTTATATTTATCAAAACCTACGTAGAATTCTTAATTTAGTTTTCATACTCATTTCCTAACCTCCCTCACCCCGTCTAAGCGTTACTAAATCATTTTAAAACAGGGAACACACACACACACACACACACACACACACACACACACACACACACCACCAGGTGCTGCAGTGTGTGTGATTTAAAGCTTTTATTCTGTTCAAATGACAGCAGAGTTTAGCCTGGAGCAGGCTCAGCCGATTCATAATTTCCTGCTTGATAAGAGAGGGATTAATACATTTAAAGCTTTGGTTGCCAGCAGTCATCCATCTAAACGTGGCCTAATCCATTCAGGTTGCGGCTCCCCGGAGAATGCAGCTAAACAGAGAAAACACCTGAAACTCAGATGCAAGAGTGGGTTGCTTACCTATTAAGACAGGAAGAGGCGTGCTGAGAGGTAACACTGCATTAAAGTCCCACGATAAGAAAATCACACACTGGGGCCATGGATTGAGGACCAGAGGTAAAGTTTGACCTAAATGCGGTAAATGGAAAAAAGCATATGCCTCCCTTTCTGCCTCTACCGTACAATGCTGTCACCCTGACAACCCCCCTTTCCATTCCAAATCCTACCTCCGGAGCACATGGAGAATTTTGTGTCCGAAAGACATGCCATTGGGATTTGTACACAATCCAGCATCAGAATGTACAATTATGTGCCTGTGTCTTTTAGGACACTCCTTTTCTGTGCCCTAATAGGTCATAATGCATTCATTCCACACTTAATTTAACCGCCATGCCCATTTGTTCTCCCTCTCTCTCACTCCCACTCTCCCCCCTTTCTCTCTTGCAAATGCGATGGCCGAGGAATGAAAGCGATCCATTATGCACATGTGTCTGAACAAGGCGACCTGTGTCACAGCTGGCTCTCTCTCTGCCTCTCTAATTTCAGTTTTATTGTGCACCGGACCGACCCCTGAATACACACTAAATGCACACTTCCTGGCCTGATTCATCTACTGAGAGAAACTGTAGAACACTGGAAAAAAAGGGGCCAGATTCAACATGCAATTGTTATCCACCTCCAGCAGTACAGAAAAGCCTCCATTGTGCGTGAGAGAATAAAACCTAATTACTTTACTGAAGGAGCAGCTCTGGAGACCGCCGTAAAGCGTAGTCTGACTTTTTCTTCCTATATTTCCGAGCACTCAAGGCCAGACTGGCTCCAGTTTGGAATGGAGCATTTGTATGCACCCAAGCCCGGTCTCATCTGTGAGGGCTGCTACCACATGCCTATTGGCAGAAATGATGAATAAGTAATTGCACTGTAATTAAACTTATATTGTGAGGCAGAATTAGAGCTGTTTTTCTTCATCAAGAGGCACTACCATTGCAACAACAAAGACCATAAATTAAGAAAAAAGCAAAAGAAGGACAAAATAAATAAACAATGAGCATTAAGAAGCAAGTGGACAACTGATGATTAAGTGGAAGAAGGAGGTGCACATAGATGTGATGTTCAGATGCCTAAAGTGAAACTAATCATAAATGGGTAGTTGACATGGCATTTCAAGCAATTAGACAGCGGTAAGATATGTTCCCCTTCTGTCACTCACTCGACGTTGTATTGATTGTAGTGACACAAGGGGTCTTTCTTGAGAGCCTTTCATACCTCTGGATTTGAGAAAAGGCCAATGAAAAATTGGCAGACAGAATTTGCATGCCCCCGGACATACGGGTATAAAGTTAAGCGGACGTGCGCTTGTCAGTCAGATTTTTTCTTTGTAGCCGAGCGGTTGTGCAGCAGCAAGCTAAGTCTCACTACTGCTCCACTCACCTCTAACCAGAGCATTGCTTTTGGATCTACGGCACGTTTCCTGCGGCTTTCTCCTTCTCTGCATGCTGTGCAGTCCACGCCCCTGGGCGCTCCGACAGCGCTTCTGTAAAAGAGTCTATACCTCTAAAAGAGAAGTATTTTCCCCTCTAAGAGAGTATATTTTCACTCACAAAAGGGCAATACACAGCAGGCGTTGAACGAGCTGACGAGGTCAAGGAGGGCACATTTTAGTACCCAGAACCAACCTCCTCGCTCGTCCGCTCTCACTACCCTTGACGGTGGGGCAGCCCACGGGTACATGGAGGTCCCCCATGTGGATAGATCGGTTGCGATCCACCTGTGCCCCAAGAACACCACCCCCTGGAGGGATCATCCGGTACTCCCCTCCAAGGTCTGTAGGATGACGTCGCTGACCTTGAAAGCCTACAGCGCCACTGGTCAGGCCGCCTCCGCCCTGCATGCCATGACTCTCCTGCAAGTTCACCAAGCCAAGGCACTTAAAGATCTGCACTTGGGTAGTCCTGACCCCGACGTGCTACAGGAAATGCGCTCTGCCACCGACCTCGCTCTCAGAGCCATGAAGGTTACAGTGCGGGTGCTCAACTAGGCTACTGACACCCTTGTTGTCCAGGAACATCACCTGTGGCTAAACCTGGTCGAAATGCGTGACATTGACAAAGCCCGCTTCCTCAACGCCCCCGTCTCCCAGCTTGGTCTCTTCAGCGACACTGTCGACAACTTTGCCCAGCCGTTTTCGGCGGTAAAGAGGCAGATGGAAGCTATCTCTCACATCATGCCACGGTGCCCCCCCCCCCCCAGCGCAGCCCGCAGAGGGCGTCCCCCTACGGCTTCACCAAGCAGACAACAGGCAGCTCCGCCTCAACCCCGGCCCATCTCTCAGCCCCAGCGTCGAGTGCCTCGCAGGCAGAGTACGCCCACCATCTCCAGGACCCCCTCTAGGATCCGGAAGGCTCCTAAGCGCTCCTGAGATGGAAGACCCAGGCAGTCAGATGTTCCCTCTGGAGGTGGTACCAAGACCACTCCGTCGCCCGGTGGAGGGCCGGGAGGTAAATCATTATTTGCCTTATTTTCTTTTGTCGTACCCGCATTGTCAATAAAAGAGTGATTTCCTTACTTCCTGGGTCATCTAGCTGGTGCGTGCCATTCTCACGGCATCCCGGCACCAAAATCCTACTGCCCCGGTTTTCAGGAAGCAGTTACCTTGCCTCCGGACCCACGACTGTCCATCCCCGGCTGGCTGGCACTGACAAGTTCTGAAGACATCCCTACAGGACCTCCTCCTAACCTGTCCCCTGCCAGGTGCGCGGAGCAAGGTACATGCTTTGAGTCTTGTCTCAGCAACCCAGCCTTGGGACCTGCTTTTGCCTCCGGATGCATTATTCCAGCGATTATTATCGCTGTGAAGCCCCTCCCGGTACTTCAAAATCAATCGTCCCCCTAGTGCCCCTCACACGGAGCTTGGATGCATGACTTTCACTGCCCAACCCTTAGCGCTGGTTGGCCAGGACCATCCGACCTGCCTACGTGATTCAATTTGCCAGGCTTCCGCCTCGTTTTAGTGGTATTCGCTCCACTTCGATGCGCGGCAAAAATGCCAGCACTTTATGTTCAGAGATTATAACTCTGCTACTCTAGGACGCGATAGAGCCTGTCCCTCCAGCCAAGATTAAGAAGGGTTTCTACAGCCCTTACTTCATCGTACCCAAAAAAAAGCAGCGGGTTGTGGCCAATCTCGGACTTGCGGGATCTCAACTGGGCTTTACACAAACTCCCATTCAAAATGCTCACGCAGAAACAGATTCTAACCTGCGTTCGGCATCAAGATTGTTTCACAGCGGTAGACCTGAAGGACGCATACTTCCATGTCTCGATTTTGCCTTGACATCGACCCTTCCTATGGTTCATGTTTGACGGCCAGGCTTATCAGTACAAGATCCTCCCCTTTGGCCTGTCCTTGTCCCCTCGTGTCTTCACCAAGTTTGCAGAGGCAGCCCTTGCCCCACTACGGGAAGTGGGTTTCCGCATACTCAATTACCTCGACGACTGGCTCATTCTAGCTCACTCTCGAGAGTTACTATGCACTCACAGGGACCAGGTGCTCTGGCACCTCAGCCGTCTAGGGCTCCAGGTCAACTGGGAAAATAGCAAGCTCGCCCCGATTCAGAGCATCTCTTTTCTTGGCATGGAGTTAGACTCAGTCTCAATGAGAGTGCACCTCATAAACGAGCATGCACAGTTAGTGTTAAAGTGCCTCGCTCTCTTCAAGCCTGGCAAAGCGGTTCCTCTAAAACAGTTCCAGAGGCTCCTGGGGCATATGGCATCCTCAGCCGTGGTCACGCTGCTCGAGTTGATGCACATGATCCCTAGCCATCTGGCCTGCGAATTCAGCGGAGGAATTTGCGACCAGACCCATTATGAGCTTCAAGTGCTCTGTAATGGGGTAGGGCTCCACAGGCCTAAATCCCTCTTCAGGCATCTCCCTGTCATGTATTTTCTGTGGTACGGTGCCCCAGTTGGCAGACCTGCGTCTCCCTTGGGCAGTCTCTCTGCCCCGGTTGCTGTGTTTGTAGAGACCTACTACTGCACCACTTCCACGTGTGACTTGACGTATTGGCCACATGTTACCTCCCTCCAGCCTGGGCAGGATGTGGTCTCAGCAGAGACTTTTCCCCCTGAAAGAATAGGAATTGAAAAGAATGCCTTCCCCGACGCATTTTATAGCTCCAGCCACTTTATAATCTATGACAAGAAACATAGAGAGAGAAAAGGCCACGGCTGGCCGGCTTGCTCTCATGATAGTCATGTCACTTCTTCGCCCCTCAAAGGGGTGCTGGAAACCTAAGAACTGTATATGATGGAGGGAACGAGACATTGTATCCCCCTTGCCATGTCACGAGACCTACCACTGTAAACGGCCGAACTTTACTCTCAGCTCCTCAGTGCAAAAACCAGAATGACAGATGCACGTCCGTATGTCTGGGGGCGGAACATGCAAATTCTGTCTGCCAATTTTTAATTGGCCTTTTCTCAAATCCAGAGGTATGCGAGGCGACACAACGTCTCGTTCACTCCATCAGGGAATGGAGGTTACAACAGTAACCATGATGTTCTACACCATCTAAACTATTAAATGCTATATTTTTTTTCAAATTCTTGTATTATAGTTTTTAATTGCATCATATTTATAAAGGGACAACAATATACAGTATGCACAGAAGAGGAAGACAAGATATCGGTTTTATGGATTAATCTGTGCCGATAGTTGCTTTTTGGAACCATCGTTATTGGCTATGCAGACAGTTATTTATTCCACAGTATTCCTCTGTGGCTGGCACTGGAGGATTATACGGTTAGAACAGCTTGGTTATACAGTATTACAGCTTCCTCTAGAGGTAAAATAAATCCAATCCTGTGGGGATTTGCTTTATCTAAATCCTTCATCATTGACTAAATTCATCCACATTTTTACACTCACTTCATTGCATATTTCTTTCAATTTTGATTAGATAATCAGATGTTCTAAATTGAAGCATTCAAAAGAAATTGTGACTATATGGAAACATGCCCCATCAGCACATACATCATGTCCCCAACTTAATATCTTGTGAATAATAACAATATACCTTATTCCTCATTAAACCTTATCTGGTGAAATATACAGTAAATATTTATAAAAATCCTTAATCTGGTGAATGCATAGGCTGTATAAAGGTTAATTTGGCAAATACTTAAATAAATAGCATGGTAGTGGAGCCAAGTCTCCATCAAAATAAAAGTCCCTTGAGTGTTTTGGGCTTATTTATAAAATAAAAGTCCACTTAATGAACCAAATCTTAATTTTTTTTTTTCAGTTTATTATTTAATTTGTGATATTCAACTGGGATAGGACAAAGCTTTTAACATCACAGCTTTAAGTGAACGGTCATAAAAAATTGAATTAAAAATTAAAAAATTAAAGCTGATTAATAATCAGTAAAAAAAATACTGTCACAGCAACTAAAATATACACTATCCCTTCAAACATTCATATATATAATGACTAGGACTGGAAGAATTAATCCGTTAATCTTTGCGATTAAGTTGAAATGGTTAACACATTAAAAAAAAAATAACGCAATTGACATGGCACTTTTTTTTTGCCTCAAATCACAAACACTAAAGCCTCTGTTTTATTGACTACCTGTTGCGGCGGCTATTGTGAGTGTGTCGAGCCAAGTCATCCTGGCATGATGGAGAAGGACAAGGGTATAGTTTTGCTCAAGGGTGAGCAATGACAACTACTTGGGCGTCACAGCAGAGTGGCGATTGCGTTCGTTTGCCCTTACTGTGAGTCAAACCACAGAGCGCCACTTTGCAGAGGCATGCGCTGAAAATTTTTTTTGGAAGTCGCCAAAGATTGGAAAGTAGAGCAAAAGTTAACAACACTTGAGATTACTACCGTTTGAACACCTACACTGTATAGTGCACAGTGTGCAAAGAACAGTCACGGTTTTTCTTCACGACTGGATTCGACAGTAACTACATTTCCATCTAAGGATTGAAAAAATATTAGCACATCAAAATAAAGCTGATGGAAACGCACATTATCGCTAAAATGTCACAAATGTCGACATAATATTTTTCTGTTTCTGTACTCAAGCGCATAAACTCTTATGTCAATACATCAAATGTTGTGAAAAAATGGTTTGGAAACACATTTGTCGATAAAATTGGCATTACCGCAAAAATGTAGTGTCACATGACAGTTTGCCTCAATCGTTAGCCTGTGTTAATCATGACGACAGTATTGAAAGACAATTTATTGTACATGATTATGGATTGATCTTTACGGCATATAGAGCCGATCTGCAAACCTGACACAAATATCTCGTGCACATTGAACAAATGAATGGCCACTGTTTTCGATTAATATAATCGCAGTAGCCACACCATTCAAAATAATAGACGGCAGTCACGGAATTAGCCCACAGAATTTCTGAGCATAAAGATGTTTTAAATTAAGAATAAATACACAATACTAGGTGAAAAGCTCCAGTGTGCTTTTTTTGTAACACTCACAGCCCAATTCTATTAAATTATTGTTTAGTCTACTTTTGAAAAAATGCCGGCAAAATCTCCTGTATTAAATTTAATAAATTACCAAATGAAAAAAGCATTCAATTAAAAAATGAATTACCAAATGAAAAAAATATTTGTTTTTCAGACCTATATGCCTTTTCTTTACCCTGTTCTGTAGATGAATAAAGTCGGCTGAATGACGTTCTCAGAATATTCTGCACTTTTTTCAAGACTATAAACTATAAGAACTATTTTTCCAATGCTGAGTTCACTTTCAGAAAACAAGCTTTTGAACATTTTAAAACGTTGAAATATTTTAAATCTACCCATCTTTAGCTTGGATGTGTGTGTGTGTGTGTGTGTGTGTGGATTCATGGATAAAATATATTTAAATGTTTGCGAAAGTAAAATTTGGCCATATTTGTGCTGGGTCTTGCCATGGAAAAAAGCCATTTTTGATCTTTTTCTAGATATTGCTTCACAGGTGTCTTTCCATTCATTGCCATTGTTTCCTCCCACTGATGGTCACAAATATGGCAGTTCCATGGAAAAGGTGTGTGTGTGTGTGTGTTTTATCCCCTCTATCTGTCATCTGTGTTCTCTCTCTATGTGTGTGTATGTGTGTGTGTGTGTGTGTGTGTGTGTGTGTGTGTGTTTCAACATGGTTTTAAATTTCAACTTGCACTTTGTTTTTGCTTTTGTTGGTGCATATGAAGAAACTGCCTTTCTTCTGGCCTATTGCCTTAAGTTCTAAGCTGATACAGTCTTTTTGATAACCTTGATGGTTTTAATAACCAACTTGCACTGAAACACTTTGTGTTTTTATAATGTTGCTGCATGTAATATATTTGATGGTAATGACTACTCTGTTGTTCTGAGAAGAGTCTGTTTACAGTTAACAAGATGTCATTAAAAATGTTATTAAATATATACTTCATTCTATGTTTAACCTGTTGATACGCACCCCCATTTTGAGCACAAACCATAAAAATGACATACCTGAACTTAAATGGTTGTACTGACTGAACCCTTTGGATTATGGACACAGTGGTAGTATCTTTTGAAAGAGGACACTTTGGGTTTCAGAATTAATATATGTTGTTATTTTAAGTTAGAGAAGATGAAGTTTATAGTAATGGAAATATTTTGTGCTGAACATGTTTTTATAATCTAAAAAAACAATAATAAAAGTGCCAAGACAACCCAGAAATACAATGTTCTCAAAGCCACAAGTCTAAAGAAGTTACATTTCAAATTAGAAGATGATCTAACAAAAAATGAGTTTCCTGCAAGCGTTTTTCTCTGAAAATCGCTGCCAGTGTACAGAGTAAAATTAAGGCTCCGCCTTTCAAAACGACACAAAATCTGACTGCACTGTTCGGCTATTATGAATAAAACTAGACTTTTAAAAATAGACTTTGGAGACAGGCTCATTTTGTTTATGAGACTCTAATATATAAGATAATATACAGTTTTACAACATGAATGCTGCTCAGATTGCATAGTTAGTTGAAGAATAATGAGGAAGGGTAATTCTTTCAGGTTCTATTCTTTCATTTAAACAGTGTAGAATATATCCATATTTCATTGGATCCATTTCATCATCCATTACTTTGGATGTTTTTCAATGAACGCTTGTCATGGACAATTGGCCCAAGTGTGGCGAACTGGATTCATCTGGTGAATCGCGTTTTCATAACAAAGGTATGAAGTCCCGTATTGATATTGCATGTTTTCATTTGTACTCCTGGCACAAATAACGAAATTGCTGTTTCTGGAGCATTGCTATCGTGAAACAGAGATCAGATATCAATGTTGAACCCTTAGACCTATGAAAAGATGTAAAATTTGTTAACATTAATTACATTTATAAATGGTAAATTATATCTAAAATGTAAGCAGAGTGATGTCACCACCGTGTACGGGGAAATTGCATATCAACAGGTTAAACATTGATGATTACAAGCTTGGGAGAAAAATTTGATTAATTGCAATTAATCACAGCAAATTGTGCGATTAATTGGTTAAATTTTTTAATGTTTTTTTTTTCGATTCACAGCCTTAGAAGATAGTTTAACCGCTGGAGTAGTAATATTTATGCTGACTCTCTGTGATTTTTGGAGCTTCAAAGTCTGATCACCATCCACTTGCATTTTAAGGACCTACAGAGCTAAGATATTTTTCTATTTTTCTCCAAATGTGTTCTGCAGAAGAAATTATTTTATACACACATGGGATATCATGAGGGTTACTTATGAGAGAAGTTTTGTTTTGGGGTGAACTATCCATTTAAATAAAAAGTAGTTAATGTCCATGTTATTCACCAACTACTCAAATTCACTGTAATACAGTACAAGAGCAACACACAATGGCAGACGAACATCTGGCAGAATAGTGAGAGACAGCAGATTAAACGTCCTCTGATAAGTGACAGTGAATGTGATACACATTGTCTGTGATGACAGGATGAATGGTAACAGGATGAATGAGTGATTGACAGCACAATGACAGGATGAATGAAGCAACAGAACGACAGATTTAAATTAGGCCTGGCAGGCAGGATAGAGGCAAAGAACGATGGGGATTGACAGAGGAAAAGATAGACCCCTAAGGTCTCTTCCTCCCAAGAGAATGAGAGGTGGGTGGATGAGTTTTCCCCCTCAGTGTGCAAACTGTAAGATCCTGGGCAAATGACATTGGCGCATTTTGGAATCCTACCAAACGTCAGCTTTTTATTAATTTTGATCAGCATTCTGTATGCATTATCCAGTCCCTGCTCATACATTTCCTTTAGCTCCCAGGGGACACTGGTCCTGCAATGCAGTAAATTAATTGTGGCCCCATTCTTATAAGAATTCAGCCACACAATTAGTTCTGTCAGTTGCATCTGCTTGACCTGTGCTTCCCTCACACTGGGGAAACAACATTCTGTCATTTACTCAGCAAATGTTCTGTTCTTGACCTCCAAAGCACCATACAAACTGACCAATCCCTAACAACATATTTCAAATAGTTTATGTTTCTATTTTATAAGTAATTATTAAAGTCACTTGAGGCTATTCATTACAGTGATTTTACACCGCAAACACACATACAGTCACACCCAGCATAATCATTTAAAACAACGTTTGAAGGACTATCTTAAATGCAACTTTGATCAGTATTAAATATGTAAATGATGTTGATTTTCTAAATTAAAAGAGAGTATTACTTTTTCTGGTTTGGAAGAAACAAAGAGACTCTCAAACAGTGAATCTCATCTGACTAAAGCAACATCTGGATTATTGCATCTCCATCATGTCCTTTGTAGTGGGAACAGGGCACTGGGGTGACGGTTGACCCCCAGAGCAGGGGTGGGCCCTTAAGACCTGTAGAAGAGACAACACATTGGCAGACATTGAAAAGAGGCCACTCAGCAGAGGTCAAGAAGTCACAGCAGCCTGTGAAAAGGCTCAAGTGCTGTGGAACGCCCTCCACTGGTGTGAGAGATATACTAGGATACACACGACCACACAGCTGAATGCTAAAGAGCAGTTACAACTGAACCAAAGAATGTCAAGTAAAAGAGATGACTGCTGAAATGGAGACAAAAAAGAGAAAAGGCAATGTATTTGATATACATTGTGATGTTGTTGTGAATGTTGATTGAACTATACTCATATAGTTCTTACTTTGCAAACATCCTTTCAATTTCAATGTAGAAAACAATCAAGCTTAATAAGTAAGTATTAAATATTAGCTATATATTTTTCATTGATCATTGATCATGTCAATTTACACAAAAACATATTACACTTTTGGGGATTTTAGACCAGGTTTGTTAGCTTTGAGGCCATCTACTGACCTATTTCATGTGACATCACTGTATGACCGTGCCAACATGTTTGTAATTTCACCTACATTCAATGTACTGCACTGTGAGATGCAACAAAAGTCTTCTTCAGGAGTTAAAAGAAGCTCTACATTCATACACACCAAATCACACCTGAAAACTACACAAAACATTTGTAACATCTGAATGAGAGATGTTTATGGTGCTGTATCATTGGGCGTGAACTCGCCAGTCGCATCTTGCCGGCTTATGGAGATGAATCATAGATAAAATGTATTTAAATGTCTGCGAAAGTCAATTTTGGCCATATTTGTGCTGTCTTCAGACCTCTATGAACTTTTCCTGGGTCTTGCCATGGATCAAAAGCCATTTTTGATGTTTATCTTGATATCACTTCACGGGTGTCTTTTCATTCACTGCCATTGTTGCCTCTCATTGATGGCCACAAATATGGCGGTTGCGATGAAAATGTGGCGTCACTAAAACAGGTAAAAATGCTGGTGTACCAAAAATATATGACGCATTCAGCACTACATGTATTTTTGTCCAAAATGCTCACTAGAATGAAAAAGTCCCTCCCCTGCAACAAACCAGCAAGTAGAAAATCATTGTTCATGGCTGTGTCCTAACAAAAGTTTATAGAGCAGGACAGTCTGGTTCCAGAAGTAAAAATCATGTTCATTTTCACCATAGGCGAATTGATTTTTTATGATAACTTTTTAACCTTTAAAGACTAACCTGATGAGCTCTGAGGTTTGTTTATCAATGGTATATACTTCTGTTGAAACCATCAGTCAGCTTTATTTCAACTATATTTTTAACAAAATCGTGTTTAACAGAACAATTACTTGTGAAGAACTACACTACCCATGATCTGAAAATGTGTAGGCTATATCTGAATTATTTGCAACGAACTTAAAATTATTTCTTCCATATTTATAATCAACTACTTTTTTAAACATATATTTTTTCATTGTTTTTTTATTTAATTACTGCATTTACAATGCTTCATGGGATTGTGGTTATTCCCTCAAAAAAGACATCAAGTAAACAGCCTAACCTTTATCTTATTGTCCGATTTTTATTTTGCTTGGAATAAAAATGTGTGTTCTACTAATGGTGTGATTCACCTCAGAGCTGGTTGGTTTGGTTAATTGCTTAAAGCTTTTCATAAAGGATTTTATGAAATCCCTGTGGGGAAAAACATTAATGGGGAAAATACTTTTGGAACCAAGATAACTGAAATAGTGGGCAAGAACCGTTCCGCTATATTGACCTAATGGCCACAAGGGAGAAGTCCTTTAATATGTCCAAACTTCTTGTTTCAAAAATAATTACGTCAACACATCCTAATTGCTGCATTTGATGAACGATTTCACGGGCTTTCGCCTATTCTAAAACACAAACATAACAGAGTATTTATATTTTCTGTCTGCACCACTATATTAATGGTATGTATTATACAAAAGAACATTTCGATGACTCATCCCCAAACATGGCACTAAAAATATCAGGGGTGGGCGGCTAAATGGTTTGGTTTTTTCATAATCCAGTGTTTCCCTGAAGCATCATATCAGTGTGTGGTTAATAATCCCACAAATACTGCTGAGACTGAGGGAACACGTCTTTAATCCAGCCACATTAGTCTTTAATCATACACTGTCTGACACTGTCATCAGTTATACGGTGTCTGTGGCTTTCTAATCTCTCAACAATATAGAATTAGTGTGTTTGTTTGGGATAGAGGGGGTGGAGATACCAATTAGTCTCTCCCTTGAGGACATTTCCTCTGCAGTCCAAAATTAGGATTTAAAGTTATGCCCGGGGGGGGGGGGGGGGGGGGGGCGGTTTATCCCTTGTAGGACAGGTATAGGGATGGGAGTCATCAGGAATTCAAAGATTCTAGTTTCTATTCCTCTTAACTATTCTGATTCTAACCGGTTCAATTAACAATTCTATATTTTGAGGAAGAAATATTTGGAAATATGAAATGCCATTTTTATTGCACTTACTACTCTCAGCAGTTTGTTGCCAACAGAGGTTACAAAAAAGCAGAAATAAAATGTGCAATTCTTTTCAAAGGCATATTTCATGACTTTTTAGAGGCATAAATGCAATCCAATTAGTACTGTAACAAAACGTTAAATACAAATTCTTAACAAAAATATGTCTGATTCAACCTACATACAGTATTTGATTCAACCTTGATTCAACCTTTTTATACATAAAATTTACACTGATTACAGCAAAACTCAGAATGTGTAGACCTATCTTTTATCACACATTGCCATATGAACAACCACCCAGTAACTACACTGACTGATTTAAGTGTCAGGAGACTTAAGTACAGCATTACAGTAGCTGTGTTTCCATCAAATGTTTTGCATTTTTAATGAGCATTTCTGAAAATGCTACCTAAGAAAGTACGAAACATTGCGCATTTCCATGAACTGTAAATGCACATTATCTTGAGGGAGCCCGCCTTTTCGTCATGGAATAGCTGAATGACCTCTTTGAGAGTTGTATTTGCTGTAATAAAGCAATTGTACATTATGAAATTAAATGTTGCTAGGAGATGTCGCAGAATAAGTGCAATAGCTCACATAATGAGGGCTCAAATGGTTATTCCCATTCAGCCTCCATATACCTGGGAGCGCCCGCTCTCAAAACAGTTCTGTTGAATTGTGAGCACCCACTTTAACGACGATCTGTGGGTGAAGCACTTTTGACTAACCAGGGCTACGTTTGAAGAATTGTGTGCCATGGTCAGGCATTTTGTTGAGCCAGTTACGTCAAGCTCTCTGAGGGACCCAGTTCATGCAGACTCTCACGTGATGTAAGCCCGTTTGGAAGTTCACGAAAGTACTGATGCGATACAACCAGAGTGCAGCTCAATTTGTTTACAAGAAAACACTGTTCACATGCTTCATTGGCTTTGCTTTCATTTGAACATGTGTGGCTTGTGTCACGCGAGAGGCAGCGTGAACTGGGTCCTCTTATGAACACATTGGAGAGTGACCAGAAGTAAACAATTATAGTGATTTTTTTTTTAGTTCTTTGGTCCTCAGTTTCCAAATCTAGACAGGTACAACAAGGATTGACAAGAAACTATAAGTGAGAGAGAGTTGCAGACTGAACTCAATACCTTTGTCACACACCCATGAGCACAATGTCTCAGCTTGGAGTCAGGAGAATGAGAACGTGTGAGAACCACTGAACCAAGGCTCTGACTATTCACACTTTTTTGTGCTTTCTTTTCATTTTCTTCTCATTGCTTTTTATTTATTCTTACCATCCATCTTTCTTTTCAATTTCTCATCTCTTTGAGTCATATTTAAATGACCCAGACTGGTTGACCCCAGGGCTGCCCTCATCCATCCCTGCTGCTTGACCTTTAACACACACACAGCAGTCAAACACAAAGGTCCGCTTTCCTTCCCAAACCAACATCAACGGGCTATCTGTCTTATCTGACATCTTACAGTCATCTTACCAGAAGAAATTTCTCTCCAGCACTCTCATTCTGTCTCTCTCCTCTCTTTTTTTACGTCTAACAGTGACAGTTTCTTGCTGTTTGGGGAGATTTCGAAGCACTAAGTATGAATGAATGCCCCAGTTTTTCTGTAATTCAGTTTAGAATTGGCAGCAGTTGTTGTTACTGTTGTGTATGTATGGTGGTGTATAATATGTACTGTATGTATGGTGAGTGGTGGTGGCATAGTGGGCTAAAGCACATAACTGGTAATCAGAAGGTCACTGGTTTGATCCCCACGGCCACCACCATTGTGTCCTTGAGCAAGGCACTTAACTCCAGGTTGCTCCGGGTGGGATTGTCCCTGAAATAAGTGCACTGTAAGTTGGATAAAAGCGTCTGCCAAATGCATAAATGTAAAATGTAAATGTAATGTGAGGCGTTTCCACAGCGCTGGTAAACAAACCGCAGGATGTGTTATAGCTGTTGCTTTACATTGGAACTGGGTCAGTATCCAGGCATGCTCAGATCCACAGAAGCTTTAGAATTTGTATTGATTTTCTGACTAAACCAATGAATGAATTAATATCAGTATTAGTCGACCATCTGACAGAACTGGCAGGAGGGAAAAGTGGGCTGAGATAGTTTATAACATACAGCAGACAGAACTGCTCGACTTAACGGCATGTACTGTACATACATACATTCGGTATACTACTCGTATACACTCTTACACACATACTGCAACCTCTTTCTCAGATGGATTTAAACCTAGTTTGAGTGAAACACGAAAGAAAAATCAACATGTTACTTTTCAATGGGGTCAAATACAATATTATAACATAGATTATTTTCCTTTTTATCCAGAGACACTTAAAGGAAAAGTTTATACAAAAATGTAATTCTATCATTATTTTCTCTCTCCAATTGTATTTGTCTGTTTGTGCATATTTAAAGTTAGCATGTAAAGATGTGCCAGGTTTGATGTCAATGATGCCATAAAACATCAAACAATTCATGACATATGTCAACATAAAAGACCATATTTCTTGCCAATTCATCTACACACACACACACACACACACACACACACACACAAAACCAGTGAATAAGTTGCATAAGTGCACATTTACAAAACAGACAAAAAGAGAGAACAGACTGTAGGATATTCAATTACTGTTCAAAGTGGCACATTGTGTTCAGATTGTAAAGTGTTGCATTAAAAAGAAAAGAAGAAAAACAATTCAGAAAGTAACCTCAATTATGATGACATTTAAAGAGGACTACGCTCTACAGGTATTTGATGAACTGGGCCCAGAAGTAAATATGTTTTAGATTTATTTCTTTAGCTTGCTGTTTATTTTTTTCATAATTACAGTTTTTGTCAGTAAGCTGAGCCAGTGTGTTATAGATCATTTTGTCTTTCCAATTAAGCAATTCTTCTTTGCAACTGTAATGAAAAGAACATAGGGGGAACTATCCTTTTACATGAACAATCAGTATTACCACATTCTGCCCTATTAATGACAAAGAATGACTAAAAAATGACTAGGTTTTTCTCATTATGGCACATTTCATAGTCATTTTAGATAGATTTTACTTGCACCTCTTGCCGTCTCTGTGTCCCTTAAGTCTTATAAAGCCTTGTGTGCACTACACTTTTCAAGCTCGTCTCGTTTGATGCTCGTCTCCGGCAACTGGTCTGCAACAAGAAGTCTTAGATCTCACGACGAATGGTGTATTGTGTGCACTCCTGTGGCATGCCGAGAATAGTCGCAGATTCTATGACAGAGAATCAAATAAAAATTTCCCTACCTGCTGTCCTCATTATTTTCTTTGCAAATGGTGCAGATATGTGCAAAAACAAGCACAAGCCACTCTTTCATGTTTTGTATAACAAATAAACTGCGTGTGTGAATAAATTAATGTAAAAGATGCCTTTTGGGGCGATCCGTTTGAAACGGGATGACACTAAAAGAAAAGCTGTAACAGGGTTTAAACTTTTTGGAGATTTGTCCACTTCAAAGACATTCATTGGACTTGCAGTGCAACAGCAGCACATCGCTGCCTAATAAAACAAGAGTTTAAAATGTGCCGGTTACGTGCTGTTTAAAAAGAAATAACTGCATGATTGGAAAATATAATGCAAGAAAATTTGAAGACTGAAACATCTAATGCAAGAGAGTCACGAAATTCTTCAGTGTCTGATATCAACATGCAGGGATACAGATTTGAGAAGCACACACATTAGAAGCTCAATTACAGGTACTGCACTAAAATAAATCAGAATTCTGTTTTCTGATTGTTTTCTTGAGTATAAATCACTGCAGAATCTTTGAAGAGACCTCATTCAGTGTTGCAAAGTCAGAGGAGCAGGAGTGTGTCAGATATCTCATTAATCAAGGCCTGACAGCAGCTGAAATAGCTTTGTTCTATTGAAGCACTCTATTGGAGCTTCAATCATTTTGGGAAAAAATGTGATCTGTTATGGCTTCATTCGTCTGAAAATCACTCTTATTAATTTACTCTCAGACATTGTTTTTGTTTTTTAATAGAACACAGATGCTTCTTAACCCATATATGAAGCTTTTTGAGCCTTAACTTGGTTATTACATATTGATCAATAAACACTTTAGTTAAAAAATGTGTTGCTAGTTGTGCTTCATTTTATGATCACCAGAAAGCAGTAAATTGACCCTTGTACAGAAGCTATGATTACAAACCTTAATTTCAATACGCTTGATATGAAAGCCCAGTTGATTCAGAAAACTTTTACTTCACGGATAACGGATTATGACTGAGGGATGCAGGTCAGCAGACTTACGAGTCACTAGATAAAACTGAGATAAAATCCATCTTTTTGACCTTGAGAAGCCTACTGTTGCAATAAACAGAAGACGAAGATGCTGTCCCTGTGACAAGGAGCTGCTCCATGCGCCAAAAGGTGTTTTCTCATGGGAGATCAAAAGAGGAAATTAAGTCCAGATCATGAGAAAATACTTTTGTTATGTTGATATCATGTGAAAATTAAGTCGTGATCACGTGAAAACAAGACAGAAAAAAGTGATAAAACCATGGACAAAACGGGCTTCCGTACTAAATATCATGTCTGTGCATAATAGAGAAACTGTGCGCTAGTTTTTAGCACTTTCTTTCTCTTTTTATTTTTTTGCGCTTTATCATTCAGTTATACACAGACATAATGATTGGTGGATGTCCTCATCAAATCAGAGACTCACCTATTGAATTCAAAAGTGATCAAAGAAGTGATCAAAAGAGACATAACGGTGATGTGTCTCACTTGTACATTTGTGATTGAATCACCAAAAATGCATCATAATACCAGGTGTGCACAGGGCCTCAGTTGGTGACGAATGTTCATGTACTATAGTTAAAACACCCAGTCTGGGATCAGTCATGTAGTTTGTGCACAAACTAGACTGTGAGTTGCAGGGCACAGACTTAAAATTGTGTATTGTGAGCTTAACTAAACTCTCTTGAAAGTCCAAGACTTTTTATACGATGAATAAATATTGCACACATACTGTATATTCCATATAAAATACCCCAAAATCCGCATATGCAAACAATTCTTTCCTAGACCAGCTGGGTTGTTTCAGATCCTCTGTTAGCGGAGGTTGAATTTAAAAACTAGCATTTGTCAGGATTTAAGAACTCTAATCCCTCTGTGAGTGTGGGAGAGGAAGAAACAGAGTGATTCAGCCTGGAACAAAACTTTGGGTGACCCCTGAATCGTGGCCATCTGAGGATGCATCTTTATAGTGTTTGAAATACAAAAACAGCAACATAACCTAAGCTGTAATAAAATCAGACTGTTACAGTCACATTCAGGGTTGTCGTGCATCTACTTTTGGGGGACACTATTTGTAGTCCTGGCTCACTTGATGCCCAAAGCAAGGCAATACAAAGTAGTTCAATGTTTTATGTACAAGTTTTTGATTAGTGATTAAGGAAACCCTGGTGCAAAATAATCTTAGTTGAATTTAATGTTTTGCATTTTATTATGCATCCTAAATTAATATGTAGTCAGTGTTGGAGAGTTACTAAAAGTACCAAACTTACTACATTTTTCAGTAGCGTGTCAGTAGCTAAGCAGTTTTCACTATGGTGTAGCTTTTCCAGTAACAAGATACAATTTCGAAAGAGTAGCATTGTAGCATCACAGAATACTACATTTGCTACATTAGGGGCAATTATCTCTAATGATTTGTGCATGGTAAAAGCACAGTTTTTTTCACACACCGTCTGCACTGGTTAAGTGACTGATTCACTGAAGAAATTATGCAGATTAGGCAATGGGCAAACAAAGTGCTTTTATACAGAACCTCACAGCGCAATCCAAAATACAATATTGAAATTATTTTGTCAAATAAAGTGCTGCATACAGAGCATCACAGATGTGAGATCTTGCTTAAATATTAGGGATGCCCCAATCCGGTACCTGGATCAGTATCGGTTCCGATCCAAATCCGATATGTGTTTGTAAAATGTTCATAGCTCTCTTGGAAAGGAGGAAGTGGAAGCCGGGTAAACAATCCACACGTCACATTTATTGACAACACTTCACAGTGTGACACACACAATAACGTTCACAAACACTGCTTTTCAGCATCACCAACATCACCGCACACACACAGCTTTCTGTGTCTCTCTCACTGCTGACTTTTCAGCCCAACACAGGCTTCAACCTGGCTGTGTGAATCTCTCTCTATCTCTCTCTCTCTCTCTCTCTCTCTCTCTTTCTGTGCATCTCTCCGACTATGGCTCTGACCGTGGCCCACCTGCCAACAGCTGCGAGTGGTAATTCGCCCCAGGTGCCTGACCTCGCACCATACCATCATTGCTCGCCACATAGTTATTGAGGGTCGTTAATGTCAAGATCCAAAAATGACACAAACGAGTCATTCAAATTGTCCTTATGACTTCTGCATTTTATTTAAAACCACTACTGTGCACCACATACAGACAGTTACAGGACTTCCTGGAGTGTTCCGAATGACTATTGTATAATATTCCAAATTCTAAAAGTCAATAATAATAATAACAATAACACTTAATTATATTCTCATCATTATTGCTTGTTTACAAATTACAACAATATTTAAGTTGACTGGGTGCCAAAAAAAAAATCATTTTTTTTTTGGGGGGGGGGGGGGGGGGGGTTTGGTATCAAAGCATTTTAACAAGCATGATTACAAGTACATGAGTGCTGTATCAGACACGATTCCAAAATCAGCATCAGTACATCCCTATTTTTTTTACAATAACTACAGTGAAGCTGTAGGAATTCTGAAGGGAAGCATTATGCCAGATTAAACTTCCTGTCTTTATCCACTACTGTAAAGTGAGAATGTATATATGAGTTTCTGGCTGCATGGTAAAGACACTCTCGCCCACTTTCACACATTAGACTGATCCTCTGTGCTATGCAGAGCTTGGGGGTCATCTTCTCCTCATCTCTTTCTCTCTCTTAATGCTAAAAGGACAGTGCAGCCTAAGGCCCCAAAGCACCTCTGCCAGGCTCTCATGAATCAAACGTGTTCTTCTGTCCAGTTTGTTCTGTGAACAGGGGTCAGTGAGAAGCATTAATACTCCCAGACTGCATGATGCCAGTCCTACCCTACCCTGCCCTGGCCTCCCACCCATCAGCCCCCAGCAAGAGGCCAAAGTCTAGCAGATAGTTAGGAAACACTAGAGCAGCCCACCTTCACCCTAGTCACATAGTGTTACATTCACACGAACACAAATATACAGAGAGAGCAGGCCCATGCACAGACATTTTGAGTTGTAGTGGCCCAGACAAAGAACAAGGCACTCTTCTGAGTCTTATTAAGTCTAGAATCATACTTATGCTGCCTAAATATCCTATCCAACAAAAGGTATTGCATAGAATTGACTTGTTTCATATATATATATATATATATATATATATATATATATATATATATATGGAGTACTTTACATTTACCTATAAAGTACACACAAAGTTGGCAATTAGGGAATATTACCCAAATGTAATTTATATTGACCATAAAAAGATAAAAGCACTCACTGCTCTTGGCTGGATAACAGTAGATTTCATAAGGCATATAAAACTGAACACTAATGCAAAGTTAAGGTGTGGTAGTACAAGGATTTAATCATGAAAAATTACTTTGACCCCAATCCAATATCAGCAACAAGATATGATGTTGCACTCTAAATACAATATGTTAAAATATATCTACTACTCCGTGTTCTAGCAATACAGCAATAAAATATATATTCTTTGCATTGAGCCAAGAGGTCAATGTGTGATATGTAGATCCTCTGTTGTTCAAATGTCCTTTCATTATGTAAATTAACAAGTCAGAGTTTGCCAACCTTGAACTTTTGTATGTAGCGTAAAATGAAAAGTAGTGGTCGATCAATATATCGGCAAGCCCGAAAACCGGCCGATATTCTGAATTTTTTAACTATTGACATTAGACAATAGATTTTTCTGTTTGGCTGATTTGTTTCTCAGGTCTGCAAGGGCGCAGATAATCACCTGCTTCCATGTGAAGGAGTAGTCTGAGACATGTAAACGACCAATCACAATTTTGTTTGACGTGCCATCGTGTTAGTGCAATAATAGTAACATACAATAGAGTACAACACACAGTGTTGCCAATTCAGACTTGGCTGCTTGATTTTTTAGCTAAACGTTTTTACCCTCTTAGTGAGTAAAAGAGCCATCTAGCGACTAGCGACAATTTTAATGACTTTTGTAGTCTGCTTTGGCGACATTCTTCCACAACTGATGGCAAAAATGAACACCAGCTCTATCGTGAATGTCTCATTTTTCAAGGTGTTCTAGCACCCCCCTCTGTTTCAAGAAATATGTCTGAGCTGCAAGCCATCAACAGTTGGATTTATGTGCAAATGGATATGTTCTATAAATTAAATGACTGAGAAGCTTAAGTGTTATTCCTATTTGTTATGACAATCTTGAATCTCGTGCATGTTCTTCATTTAGAGAAGAAAAGTCAAGCTACAGTGATAGAAGAGCATTGAAAAATTAGCAGTGCGAGAGAGAGAAAGAGAGAGAGAGAGAATGGATATGGATATGAACCCCTGATCTATAATAAAGAGTAGAGATAAGTGATATGAACAAATGAGGTGTCACCGTCAGAAAGACATTGTGACACAGTAATACTGGCACAAGTAATACACACTGAAGATTCAGCATCATACAACAGACATGTTAAAAATTCAAATATATTACATATCTCCAATCAGGTCAACGTTTTATTAGGCATATCCCTATTTTAAAATTAACAATAATTTACTCCTGGTTGCTATGGCTAGGATAATTTTGGACTTTGTCATTGTTCAATAATGCAGTATAATTACAAAACAAAATAAATAATAAATAAATGCAATTCCCCCAATGTCTGAATGTTTGACAAGTTCAATTAGCGATAGCTAAATCATTAGTAGTTAAATACTAATTGTTACATAATTAGTTCAATAAAAAACATATGGTTCTACACCTTTTAAGAATTGCTGTAACTCTTTTCGCCAATTCATTTGCATATGTAAATTTGACGTCTTAATGTAATAAATAACATCATCACATTTATCTACATTTAGTGACATTTCAGTGAGTCTTTGGTGACTTCCCCTAAGAAATAGTAGGCCGCATTTCAGAGCCACAAAAGACAAACCGAAGATCAACATGTTAAATTGCTCGTGTGTTTCACTCTTGCTCTCTCCTCAACATTTCCCTGTATCTTTTAATTTGTCTTTTCTAATGATAAAAAGGCAATTATCAATAAAACTTCATCATCATATAACGTCTGCATATATATTGTTTAAAAAGATGTAATTCCCGAAGTTTTTTCCTGTCGAGCGCTCATATAATGTAAAGTGTCTATCAGCCAAAATAAAACACAGCTCCTCTTAATTAGGAATGTTACATGACAGTAAGTCCATGACAATCCAAGCAGGCAATCCAGGCCATGTAAACGGTTAACTGCTTGCTGGATCTACACAAGCGTGCAAGAGCAACTTCAAAGTAAATGCGCTTCACATGCACTGAGTAAATGTCATATTCACTGTGATGGACTCCTTGACAGGCCATGTTTTTTAGTAACTGAAAATATAATGTGTTCAGGCATTATTTGAACATGTTATGGTATAAATGCAAACAGAGAAATATTTGTCAGTTTACAACGATATATGCGCTGGACCCGCTAAACAAACACAGGTTTAGTAAAACAGTACAAAAGAAACAGCGACATCTTATTTAAACTAAAAAAACAACAATTACTTAACAATTGTTTTGTTTTTTTATTTGTAAGTGGCTTTGTATAAAAGGCTCTGCCAAATGAATACATGTAAATATATTAAGATTCTAAGTGTATGAAAAAAAAACTTGAAGGCAAAAGGGCAATGGCTCAGGCCACTGTAGCCACCTGCCTGTGCACGTCCATGCAAGAGAGATGGATAGAGAGAAAGCGAGAGGCACAGAACCCACTGAGATAAGGGAAACAGAGAATGAGAAATGGAAAGCAAAGAGGGGGAGGAAGGGGATTAAGGGAAAAACAGAAAGCAAAACTAAATATGCCTTAGTCCAGGGCTGAAGGCTCCAGTGAAAATCAATTTGTATACACAATCCCTCATAAAAGCCACCCATCTTCATCCAACGGTCGAAAGGCTGAAATATGTGACTGTCTGCCCGTGTAAATTAGCTGCTCTGACCCATTATGTGGCAAAGCATGACGAGGCAGTACAATCCACTAACTCAAGCAAGAGAAGTGCTTTGTGCCACCAACCACACACTCATATATGCACACACATGCACGCTCACGAACACAGCAAACCATAAATCACAGGCGGTGGAAATTAATGGCTGGTTGATGGTGCAGGACACACCAGCTGGCTGGGGGGGGGGTTAACAGAGTGCAAGGGCCAAGTGGCATTCTGGAGAGGCAGGGATTCAGATACCGTACAGAGATACGGGGGTACAGGAGGTACAGGGGTATATACATGTGGTAACAAACAGGCCAAATTCCCTTAGTCATCCATCATAATGGGTAGACCATGATTTAACATACACCTTGCAGGTGCAACCTAGACACATCATCAGTGATGTAACCTGGAGTCATTGGGTGTTTCGGGTCTTTCAACATCATACACCCTCGCCCAGGCGACCCAGCCAGGGGTGATCAGTCCCCAACTTGTGACTAGGTAGCATGTGTGATCCACGGATCACCCCTTTTGATCCACAGCCATCTAGATGCCTTCTCAGCGGCATCCATGATGTTCCTGATGGCTTTCTTGTTGTGCAGTCCCCTTATTCCCAGGGGCTTGAGGACCCAGTAGAGCGACTGGCCGGTAAACCCTCGGCAGCCAACCTCGATGGAGAGGCAGTGGGTCTTCCATCCCCTGCTACGGCATTCACCAGCCAATTTCTCGTACTTGGCCCTCTTCCGTTCAAACGCCTCTTCCATTCGGTCTTCCCAGGGCACAGTCAATTCCAGTAGGACCACCTACCTTGATGATTCTGAAAAGAGGACCATGTCAGGCCTAAGTGCAGTCATGTCGATGGTTTCTGGGAATTTGAGCTGCCTTCCCAGGTCAATCTTTAGCTGCCAGTCACGGGCTATTGCCAGAAGTCCCCCTGCTGGGTTCCTACTCTGTGGTGGTTTCTCTCCAGCCTTGACAAATGCAATTGAGCACTGTGCTGGCTGCTGGTGCCTGCTGAGGGAGATCCCTGTGCTGATGACCCTTAGCACCTGATCGTGGTGCCACCGATAACGACCCTCTCCCATGGCTTTAGGGCATCAGCTTAATATGTGCTCCAGGGACCCTCTTTTTTGGCACAGAGGGCATGCGGGGATGTTTATAAGGAGTCCCAGGAGAAGAGGTTGGTTGGGCTGGGGAGGACATCGTAGACTGATCGGATAAGGAACTGGATCCGGTGTGGCTCTGTTTTCCACATCTCTGACCACAAGATCTTTCGGTCCATTATCTCTTCCCATCGAGTCCACGCCCCTGTTGTCGCATCCCCACCATCCTACTGATGTGTCTTTCCTCCACCCCGATCGGATTTCTTCTTGGACCAATCGACGCCTGTCCTTTCCCTGGGCCTTGTCGTATCGAGGTCTTTGGATACAACCAAGCCCTGCACATCCTGATGTCACTGTCCCCACCAGCACACTGTCCTCACCTCTATACCAGCCAAGGAGACTTTGGTGTCAATGGACTCTCTGTACAGCAACACCTCTCTTGCCCGGGAAACCATGAACTCCTCCGACAGGCAGCTGAAGGGCAGTTGTAGCTTGTTCTTATTCCCATACAAGGCTATGCTGCTGAGGCTGCGATGGAGGCCTCAGATCTTCCTCTCAAAGCCCTCGACGGTGGTTAGGGGACATCATAAACCAGCAGTGGCCAGAGGAGTCGTGGCAGGATGCCATGCTGGTAAATCCAGGCTTTAAACTTGCCTGGCAGCCCAGACTTGTCCACTGCAGCAATCCAGGTGTGCAACTCCTTCCCGGTTTCATGAAGTGTGGCTGTGTCCCTAAATGTGCTGTTGAAGACATTCCCCAGGCTCTTAACTGGCTGGAATTTGGACTCCTCCCAGGGAGAAACAGAACTTGTCGGTTACGTTTCCCTTCCTCACCACAAGGGATCAGGACTTGGCTGGTTTAAAGTCCATTCAGGCCCAACTGATGAGGCGTTCAAGGCCTTGGAGGATCCATCTGCAGCCCGGTACAGATGTTGTGGTCACCGCCAGATCGTCCATGAATGCTCTGATGGGGGGCTGTCGCACACCTGACTGGGTAAGTGGGCCTCTGCATTCAACCTCTGCTGACTTAACTAGCATATTCATGGCTAAGGCAAACAAGATCACTGAGATAGTACACCCAGAGATTATTCCTTTTTCCAGCCTAAGAAATGCAGATGTTGTTGATCCAGAGGTGACTCTCAGACTGAAACCGTTACAATAGTTTAGAATGAGGTCCCTGGTCTTGTCTGGAACATGTCTGGTGTCGAATCAGTGAGGTTTCCACCAGCTTGTGTGGGATTGACCCATAGGCATTGGCAAGGTCAAGCCACAGCACTGCCAGATCGCCGTCGCCTTCTTGTGCCTCCCGGATTAGCTGGGTGATAACGCCTGTGTGCTCAATGCAGCCTGGTACTTTTTGGATCCCACCTTTCTGTAAAGTGGTGTCAATGTACTCATTCTTCAGGAGGAACTCAGTCATGCGACGGGCAACAATACTGAAAATATCCTCCACACTGAGGAGTGAGATGACTCTGAACTGCTCGATGTTGCTTGAGTTCTCCTCCTGAGAAATCCAGACACCCTCTGCATATCTCCACTGATGCACCACTTTCCCCTCCTCCAGATGACCTTGATAATTTTCCATAGTCATTGGAGGAGACTGGGGCAATTCTTGTATACCAAGTAGGGCACTCCGCTTGGACCTGGTGCTGAGTTAGTCCTAGCTGCCTTGACAACCTCCTGAACATCTCTCAGGGTTGGTTCATTGAGGTTGAATGCCACGCTGGGTTCTGGTGGGGTTATCAAAGTGCTGGATGGTCCAAGTTAAAGGCTCTTTTGCACTATCACTGTAGCTGGTGCTAAGGTACTTATCAACCTCTTCTTGAGTGCAATTGAGTCGACCGATAGGCTTCTGCCCGAGGAGTCTCCTGGTGAATCCAAAGGAGCTTGCGATGAAGGATACACACTTGCGAGCTCCCTCCTTGCCCCTCTTTCTGTGCCACTTAGCTTGACGTGTGGTAGTAAATTTGCTCCTTACGACGTTCCAGAGCTCTGCCAGGGCAGCCTTATCCTCCTCCCTTGCCTGCTTGAACTGCTTTCTGAGTACACGGAGCTCCTGCCGCAGCTGCCGGATCTTCTCCCGACGATTTGGTCCTGCCATGCCGCTGGTCAAATGCTGCTCCTTCAGGCCAAATCCCTCAGTGGCTATGTTGATGATCATTGAGCACATTGTCTGCAGCCTCCTGTCAGCATCCCCTCTGGCTGTTACTTTGAGGGTCTGGTTCACATCCTCATCAAACTGGTGCCACTCCTTTTCCTTATTAGCGGCAGGCCACTTAACCTAACGATGTTCTGAATGCCTGGCTTGGGGATGGCCTAGTGGTGCATAGAGGGTCTGGGCACTGTGGGGTGATTCCGGGCCGGGCTCCTCCTGCATCTCACCAGGTAATTTACCTGTGCATTGCATCACTTGCTTTCCAGACAAGCACTTCAATCTGGCCTGGTGGATCTTAAGGCCATGCAAGTTTTTGCAGACTTTGCCGCATCTACAGACTGCACTTGTAGTCTGGTGTCCATAAGCTTGGGTCGATACCTGTATGTCCGTCCCTTTGAGGTGCTCATCCCCCCCCCCTCCCCCCTCGGGCACCTCTGAGGGTATGTTTCATTGGGCTTTCCGTAGCTTGTCAATGGGTGCCCCCTCACGGGTGCTGCATTTTGGGAAGCTAACCTTCCCTGCCCCGGTTGCTGTCTCTCTAGCTGTCCACTGTCTCTCCAGCCTTCGCCACTCTCTTCATGGTAGTCATCTGGTCTATTCCCAGAGGTCACTGGCTCTGCCAGACTAAACTGATTTAACATACACCTTGCAGGTGCGACCTAGACACATCATCAGTGATATACCCATACAATATAGTTATGATGTGCAGCAAAAGGTTGTTTGGGAAGTGGCTATAAGAAAATATCTAAAGCATTGAAAATGCCCATTTCCACCATCAGGGCCATAATTAAGAAGTTCCAATCAACTGGAGATCTTAAGAATTGGCCTGGAAAAGGATGTGTCTATATTGTCTCCACACCTGGTGAGGACGATGGTTCAAGTGAACAAAAAATCTACAAGGATCACAGCTGGAGAATTGCAGAAATCAGTTTGGTCTTGGGGTCAGAGTCTCTCATCCAACAACAAAAGCAAACATCTTCAGTTTGACACTATTGTAACTTCAAATGGGACAAGGTGCTTTGGTCAGATAAAACAAAAATAGAGCTTTTTGGCAGCAAACACCAGAGATGCGTTTGGCACACTCAGAAAGGTAGCCATATGGAAAAGTACCTCATGTCCATGGTTAAATATGGTAGTGTCTCTTTAATGTCGTGGGGCTGTTTTTCTGCCAGAGGTCCTGGACATCTTGTTCAGATGCATGGCATCATGGAATCCATCAAATATGAACAGATACAAAAATCAAAACCTTACTGCCTCTACCCAGAAAGCTTAAAATGGGCCATGGTTGGATCTTCCAGCAGGACAATGGACCAAAACAAACATCAAAGTCAACAAAAAAATCGTTCACTGATCTCAAAATCAAGGTTCTGCCATGGCCATCCAAGTCCCCTTACCTGAACCCCATAGAAAACCTGTGGGGTAAACTGAAGAGGAGAGTCCACCAGCATGGACCTCGGAATTTGAAGGATCTGGAGAGATTATTTATGAAGGAATGTTCTCAGATCCCTTTCCATGTGTTCGCCAACGCCATTAGGCATTATAAAAGAAGACTCAGAGCTGTTATCCTCGCAAAGGGAGGTTGCACAAAGTATTGAATAAAAGGGTGCTAATAATTGTGTCACACATATATTTGACAAAAATCTTTGTTTTGTTTTTTATACAACTTGTGATTTATTTGCAATTGTTTGATATCCATTAGAGGATAGATTTTTGTGAATATTTTGAACGAAAGAAAAAAAAAAACATTCCACAGCCTTGTTTGCTCATATTTACCAAGGGTCCCAATATTAGTGGAGGGCACTGTATGTAGAGCTTTTCAAATTAGTTACTTTTGAGATTCCATGATGTTTCAGGTGCTGCCTTAGAAGGTAGCTGCCTATTGGGGTAGGGCGTACAGCAACACAGCTCACTAGGTTTTGGAACAGAGTGTGAGGTGCTGGTGAAGTTTGAGAGGATTTACTCTAATGCATTCATCCGTGTAATGACTCATTTTGAACTGTTATGAGATTCAATCTGAAAATCAGATGTAATTAAAAGACAATATGTTGATGAAAGCTCTTTCTGACGAGGAATTTGATGAATTGTGTGTTGAGGGCTGCACTTTCCTGCTGAACAAGCACTTTAATGCAAACACAGGTGGGCGTTTGGACTAACAAGCCTCTCAGAGCAATCCTGTAGCAAACTAAATCAAAGTAAAAGTGAAAAAGTACAAAAATGATACTGGCCCATCAACCTCTGTGAACAAGGAAATAATGACCGAGGCTCATCAAGTGCTGAAAAATGCAAACGAAAAGCATGTTCTTTACATGTAATTATTTTATAGAACTCTTTGCAAATACACTTTCAATATTATTAACAATGTAACTAAAGGAATGTTCCATGTTCAATACAAGTTTAACTCTATCTAACATACAGTTTTCCATATCTGGGACATGCTATTGATTACCGCAGAAAGGCAATGGAGCAAGGCATTATACATGTTAACAAAGGTCTAATATGTTAAAATCACTTTCTATGTAAAGTTATTGAATCTCTCTCTGCTACTCCTGACATGACCATGGAATTACATTGATAATGCACAACTAGGTTTACCCCCCTTGAACAGTACACTACTTCTACCCTTAAAATAACCATTTAGACAGCTTTAAAGCTCAAATAACAAATTTTTATTCAGCATAAATATAACTGCTTTAAAAAATAAATGTGCTTTGCATTTCCTCTTTTAAACGCTTCTGAATGCATTGCCCCATAGACTTTCATTGTCCATTACTGTAAACACAATTTTTGTTTGGTTTAACAAACTTAGGCATGAGTCAAAAATTAGTTCTGTGGCATCTCACAGATGCTGTCATCTTGAATATAAGAGGACTTGAGATTTTTTGTAGTTGGCAACATGGGGTGTATTATTATTAGGGTTGTCGATTTAAGGCATTTATTTAGTGTGATAAATTATATAAAGAACAACTCATTAAAAATGAATCATAATCACAAATTATATTTTATAAATATCTTAATTATAACACTTTATTTATACAAATATATATTTATTTGGAGGGCTTTCTCAGCAAATAATGATATATGCGATTAATTGTGAATAATTCAATTAATTAATCGGCATATCATGTAATTAATTAATTACAAAATGTTATCGATTGACAGCCCTAATTTTTATCTTTAATAATGTCTGTGGAAGACTGTGATGCTTTGGTATGGAAAACTGTGGTGGAGGAAAGAGGAGAGAGGTGGGAAAGCTGGAGAGAGGGGGAAAAAAATGTCATTGGCTGTGTGAGTGACTGCAGAGGGGCTGGTCCCAGTGACAGACGGGGCAATTATCTGCTCTCCCCCCAACAGTTTTAAACTAATTTCCCAGCGACCAGAGATCCTCAACACACAGTCTATCAGCATCTTGAAAAAATGATTATCTTCCGCTTTCTGCTCCCTCTTTGGAGAGTGACTCTTCTGTTGTCATTTATTTGTGATGGATGAAAGGAAGAGAGTGAAAGTATGAAAGAGAGACAGAGGCAGAGAAAGAGAGAAAAAGAGGAAGTGAGGGATACAGCATGGTTTAGACATCCATTACACACCTCATCTGTTTTAAATTTTTCTTTCACACTTCCCAATCCACCCGTCTTTCTGCACTTGTCTATCCAGCTCTACCCTTCACGTGACCCCGGAGGTCTCCAGGTGCAGTTTCATCTGCAGCCGATGAGGAGACGACATCACAGGCTTGGCATCAACTTTGACAGTGTGTCTGATTCAATCATCACATCTGGCAGAATCTTCTCACTGAGACAGCCAGTCAACCCTCCTAAATCTCACTCCACCACCCATAACAGAGCACAGTGCCAGATTCAGAGACATGATACATATACAGGCCAGCACTGTACAGAGCAGTGATTCCTACCCAGGGGTATTTAAAGGGAAAGTTAACACAAAAATGAAAATTCTGCCATCATTTACTCACTCACATATTGTTCCAAAACTGTATCCCTTTCTTTCTTCCATTGAACACAAAAGAACATAAGCAGAATGACAGTCCCAGTCACTATTCACTTGCATTGCATGGGGGACAAAAATGCAATGAAAGTGAATGGTGAATGAGGCTAACATTCTGCCTTACATCTCCTTTTGTGTTTCATGGAAGAAAGAAAGTCAAATGGGTTTGGAACAACCTGGGTATGTGAATGATGAAAATATTTGGGTGAACTATCGCTTTAGGTAGGTTCAAGGGGCACTTGAAAATATTTAAATTTTGCTTTATTAAACTATCAAATATAAGAAAAAAATATTATTCAACTATTTGTGAGTAAATCACTTAAAGAAACAAAGCAAACGTGCATAATTTGTTCAAGTTTTATACATTTGTCTTTTTCAAGACAAGAGCTGTACTTTTATCCTGAATGTATCTATAGAAAACAGCTGTCTGGAAACATGGTTGGGCTGGGGAGGACATCGTAGACTGATCGGATAAGGAACTGGATCCGGTGTGGCTCTGTTTTCCACATCTCTGACCACAAGATCTTTCGGTCCATTATCTCTTCCCATCGAGTCCACGCCCCTGTTGTCACATCCCCACCATCCTACTGATGTGTCTTTCCTCCACCCCGATCGGATTTCTTCTTGGACCAATCGACGCCTGTCCTTTCCCTGGGCCTTGTCGTATCGAGGTCTTTGGATACAACCAAGCCCTGCACATCCTGATGCCACTGTCCCCACCAGCACACTGTCCTCACCTCTATACCAGCCAAGGAGACTTTGGTGTCAATGGACACATTTGCGAGCTCCCTCCTTGCCCCTCTTTCTGTGCCACATAGCTTGACGTGTGGTAGTAAATTTGCTCCTTACAACGTTCCAGAGCTCTGCCAGGGCAGCCTTATCCTCCTCCCTTGCCTGCTTGAACTGCTTTCTGAGTACACGGAGCTCCTGCCGCAGCTGCCGGATCTTCTCCCGACGATTTGGTCCTGCCATGCCGCTGGTCAAATGCTGCTCCTTCAGGCCAAATCCCTCAGTGGCTATGTTGATGATCATTGAGCACATTGTCTGCAGCCTCCTGTCAGCATCCCCTCTGGCTGTTACTTTGAGGGTCTGGTTCACATCCTCATCAAACTGGTGCCACTCCTTTTCCTTATTAGCGGCAGGCCACTTAACCTAACGATGTTCTGAATGCCTGGCTTGGGGATGGCCTAGTGGTGCATAGAGGGTCTGGGCACTGTGGGGTGATTCCGGGCCGGGCTCCTCCTGCATCTCACCAGGTAATTTACCTGTGCGTTGCATCACTCGCTTTCCAGACAAGCACTTCAATCTGGCCTGGTGGATCTTAAGGCCATGCAAGTTTTTGCAGACTTTGCCGCATCTACAGACTGCACTTGTAGTCTGGTGTCCATAAGCTTGGGTCGATACCTGTATGTCCGTCCCTTTGAGGTGCTCATCCCTCCCCCCTCCCCCCTCGGGCACCTCTGAGGGTATGTTTCATTAGGGCTTTCCGTAGCTTGTTAATGGGTGCCCCCTCACGGGTGCTGCATTTTGGGAAGCTAACCTTCCCTGCCCCGGTTGCTGTCTCTCTAGCTGTCCACTGTCTCTCCAGCCTTCGCCACTCTCTTGATGGTAGTCATCTGGTCTATTCCCAGAGGTCACTGGCTCTGCCAGACTAAACTGATTTAACATACACCTTGCAGGTGCGACCTAGACACATCATCAGTGATATACCCATACAATATAGTTATGATGTGCAGCAAAAGGTTGTTTGGGAAGTGGCTATAAGAAAATATCTAAAGCATTGAAAATGCCCATTTCCACCATCAGGGCCATAATTAAGAAGTTCCAATCAACTGGAGATCTTAAGAATTGGCCTGGAAAAGGATGTGTCTATATTGTCTCCACACCTGGTGAGGACGATGGTTCAAGTGAACAAAAAATCTACAAGGATCACAGCTGGAGAATTGCAGAAATCAGTTTAGTCTTGGGGTCAGAGTCTCTCATCCAACAACAAAAGCAAACATCTTCAGTTTGACACTATTGTAACTTCAAATGGGACAAGGTGCTTTGGTCAGATAAAACAAAAATAGAGCTTTTTGGCAGCAAACACCAGAGATGGGTTTGGCACACTCAGAAAGGTAGCCATATGGAAAAGTACCTCATGTCCATGGTTAAATATGGTAGTGTCTCTTTAATGTCGTGGGGCTGTTTTTCTGCCAGAGGTCCTGGACATCTTGTTCGGATGCATGGCATCATGGAATCCATCAAATATGAACAGATACAAAAATCAAAACCTTACTGCCTCTACCCAGAAAGCTTAAAATGGGCCATGGTTGGATCTTCCAGCAGGACAATGGACCAAAACAAACATCAAAGTCAACAAAAAAATCGTTCACTGATCTCAAAATCAAGGTTCTGCCATGGCCATCCAAGTCCCCTTACCTGAACCCCATAGAAAACCTGTGGGGTAAACTGAAGAGGTATTTTTAATAGTATTTAAATACTGAATAGTATTTTTTCTATACTATCTATAGAAAAAAGCTGTCTGGAAACATTCCCAAGATGGTTGGTGAGTGGACAGACTTGTCTTGAAAGTGACTTTGATGACAGTTTTAGCAGAATATACAGTATCGTGCATAAGTTTTAGGCACTTGTAAAACATTTTGCATAGTGAGGATTTCATCAAAAATAATGCCATAAGTAGTTTTCATTTATCAGTGAAAGTCTTACAAAGTCCAGTAAACATAAAAAAGCTAAATCAATATTTGGTGTGAGCACCTTTGCCTTCAAAACAGCACTGATTCTCCTACTTACACCTGGACACAGTATTTCTTGGTTGTTGACAGTAAGAATATTCCAAGCTTCTTGGAGAATTTGCTACAGTTCTTCTATCTATCTAGAATGTCTAAGAAAGTCTCTTTATGTAATCTCAGACTAACTAAGTGTTCAGTGGGGGGCTTTGTGGGGGCCATGACATCTGTTGCTGGGCTCCCTGCTCTTCTATTCTATTATTGTTGCAAAAGGAATGTTTGGAAGTCTACAGTTTATATTTCCTTTTGACACACTAAAGCTGAAGACATAAATAACATGGGGTCGATAGGCCTAATTGATGGGGCTGTGGGTGTGCATATGACAAAAAAAAATGGTAAACAGGTATAGAGGTCCAGCACAACTGAGAAAATTCAGCAGAGCAGAAAGTAATTTGTGCAATGTGGAAAGAGCAAGCTTATTCTGTTAATGATTCTGCTTTCCATAAAAATCTTTTCCCCATCACCTTGCCAGCATGTTAGCCTTTAGCTTCCGATCGGTGTAATTAAGTGGGCTTGTCTCTCCTCTGCAGCTGTTGCCGTTGCCCCTGCTTTTCAAATGCAATAATGCTGATGCAAATGTGCCACAGTGTAAGGCTTAGATTCCCAGACATAATCTACAACGGCATACACCAGGCAATTTTTTTCCATTATTGTGACATGTCCGGGCAAATAATACTCTACAAGAAAATGTTGGATGGGACTAGATTTTATCCATGGGAAAGTGCAAATGGATTGTGAAAAGTGGGTGTTCCATACCAGAATAGACCAAGGTGGTTGGAGGGCAGGGGCTGAAAAACTGCCCAAAAAGATGGCTTGGTGACATCAGCCGAAAAGGAAAGCTGTTGTTTCAGAGGTGAAGTTATCACATTTAATGAAAGATTACAAAGACTAAGATTTTTACTTTGGAATAACGGGCACTGATGAATCAAGCACATTAAGACCAGGGATGTGTACTATGAAAGTACATTTTTATTTAACAGTGTCTTTAAGTTTAAATCAAGCAGCCCATTTGGCACAGATGATGGATTAGCAGACAGATAAAGCATAGGAAAGTTGCATGCTCTCTGCTATTGCCCCTTAAACAATCAAAATGTGATTGATTGCTGTGTTCCCTTTCAAAAAAGCTACACTTATGATGCTGCACTGAGAAAAGCACTTTGGGAACAACTTTAGGTGTGACCAGCTGTGAATGTGTGCAACACGTCAATGAACATTGACCAGAATTTATAGCCTCTGCCGGTGTAATCATTGGATGCACCTGGGGCAGGGCTATAAATAGATGCAACACAAGAGCATCATCAGATCTTTTTTCTTCAGATCACTCTGTGTGTGTGTGCTATCACGAGCCTGTCAGAACTTTCTTTCCTTTGTTAGGAGTTAGAATTTGTTAGGCAGTGCGCAGAAGACCTTTCTCTTTTTCTCTTCTTTCAAAAAAGAAAAAAAAGGGGGGAAAAGAAAAAAAAAGAAATGACTGAAAGTCAGGGCAAACGATGTGTGTTCCCTTGTCTCCGCTCTATGGCTGAGAGGGACACGCATCAGTTTTGCTTTGTTTGTTTGGGGGAAGAGCATGCTGCTCTCGCGTTGGGGCGGGGCGGGGCGGGTGCGAGCATTGCGATCTGCTTTCAGGCAAAATGCTTTGCGCTCGCCTTGCTTACTTCTGGGAGTCAGCGCCCACACTTCATTCATGGGGCTCTCATATGGATCTGGCTGAGGAGCGAGAGACGGGTCCATCCCTTTCGCTCACTCTCTCCCCAGACCCAGCTGGTCCTTCCTGTTATCTTGAAGCGCGCTCCGGCGCCTCTTCGGTTCATGAGGGGGACCATGAATGTCTTGAGTCTGCAGACTTTGAGTTACCCACCTCCGAGTATTCCGGGCATGATAGTAAATCAGAGGAGGAATTACTCGATGTGATTACTCGTGCGGTGGCCAGGCTTCAGTTAGACTGGCCACGCCAACAAGAGACCCCCAAACGCTCCAAGTTGGAGGATAGATTTCTGTCTGGTGGCCGGGGGAAGGGAACGCCTCATCAGTCCCTTCCCTTCTTTGATGACCTCCATGATGAGCTCTCTCATTCATGGAGGAAACCTTATACTTCCCGTGTCCACATGCCCTCAACGTCGATATATTCAACTATCGTGGGTGCTGAGACACGGGGGTATTCGATGATGCCGCCGGTTGAAGAGACACTTGCGAGTTATCTCACGCCAGGTTTGGCATCATCACTAAAAAGACCCTCTCTCCCCACAAAGCCATGCAGGACTACCTCAATGCTAGTGGGGAGGGCTTATCAAGCAGCGGGTCAGGCTGGTGCTGCTCTGCACACTATGGCAGTGTAACAGGCATACCAGGCTGAAGGACCTGAGTGCGGGTACCACACTCGACGAAGAAGCTTTCTCTGAGCTTCGACGAGCCATGGATCTATCTCTCCGTACGACCAAGCAGACAGCCCGTGCCATTGGCCGGTCTATGTCTGATTTGGTCAATACGGAGAGACACCTATGGCTCAACCTATCGGGCATCAAGGACAAAGATAAAGTTTTCCTTGATGCCCCGGTTTCGCCTTCTGGCCTATTCGGGGGGCGCTATGAATACAGTTATCTCCATTTTCCAGGAGGCGAAAAGCCACGAGGGAGCATTTGGGCAGTTTTTTCCTCGCCACACTCAGGGGGCGGGGCCGTTGGCCACCCAGACCCGCCCCGGTCCTGCTAGAAGGGAGGCTCAGAAGCAAAGCGTGGCAAGTCGTGCTCCACCTCGTAAAGACTGGGGACAGGCTCGTCGCCCTCAACAGCCCCCAAAGCAAGACCATCAAAATTGGCTGGTCACGATCGATCACACGGACGCATATTTTCATATAGAAATTCTGCCACAGCACAGGAAGTTCATGAGGTTCACATTCGGGGGTGAAGCCTTCCAGTATCGGGTTCTTCCATTTGGCCTAGCCCTATCACCCTGCACATTCACGAAATGCATGGATGCAGCACTGGCTCCTTTGCGACTCCGGGGCATCTGCATTCTGAATTACATAGACGACTGGCTGATACTAGCACAGTCACAAGAACTGGCAGTTCAGCACAGGGATATTGTCTTAGCTCATCTGGTTTCTCTGGGTCTGAGACTCAACGTCAAAAAGAGCGTTCTCTCTCCCACACAGGGGAATTACCAGTCTGGGAGTTATATGGAATTTGATCATGATGCGGGAACAATTGTCTCCCACTCGAATCATTTCCATACCTTTTTCCATAATCTGTTTCATATTGGAAAATAACATCTATAGTATTATGAAGGGCATCGGTGCCTGTCCTTCATATATCTTTCTATTAGGGCTGCACAATTAATTGAAATGAAATCGTAACCGCAATATGACCTTTTGCGATTATTACATTGCAAAGGCTGCGATTTAATTAAATAAATAAATAGTCTGCTCCCTTCAAAGTTTATTTGCGCTGCTCAGTCCAGTCTATATTAAATTAGTGCACTGTTAGTGTTTTCAGAGCGGGTTTGTGCTGCACAATTCCCTCTCATGCTTAGTGAAACAGAACTGCTCAGAGTTCGGTTCTGTGTACTTATGTGCACTAAACGCTTTATTTACACTAAACTGGCACATCCTGCGTGAAGCGTTTTTTTATTATTATAACCGGTAGCAGCATCTCAGTCTCTGCAAGGCACAGGTATCACAATAATATCGCCAAATACAAGATAGGGTATAATTCAAACATCTTTATTAAATGATTGCTGAGCAAACATCATTAACAGTAACATCTGTAGAGTCCAGAAACATGCAATCTTCATTCTCCTGTTATTTGCTTACCTCACGAGAGAGCGTGTCGCCCTTATTAAACTCCCCGCGAAAACAAGTGAAAGCGGAACTAATATTACCAACATCCAACAAAATGAAAAGGAAGGAACATACATAATAATAATAATCCATCCATCCATCCATCGTCAACCGCTTATCCTGCGTACAGGGTCGCGGGGGGCTGGAGCCTATCCCAGCTAACATTGGGCGAAAGGCGGGGTACACCCTGGACAGGTCGCCAGTCCATCGCAGGGCCACACATATACAGACACACACTCACACTCACATTCACACCTAGGGCAATTTTTTGGAGACACCAATTAACCTAACCTGCATGTCTTTGGATGGTGGGAGGAAGCCGGAGAACCCGGAGAGAACCCACGCAGACACGGGGAGAACATGCAAACTCCACACAGAATGGCCGGGGCAACCGGGGTTTGAACCCACGACCTTCTTGCTGTGAGGCGACAGTGCTAACCGCTGCACCACCGTGCCGCCCTAATAATAATAATAATAGTAATAAAATAATAAATCTATATCAAATATTTTGTTACTATAATATAATGCATTGCTAAATTAAATATAATGAATACAAATAATTAAATTAAATGGTGACAAACTAACCAAAATCAATTTAATTACACTAATGGGTTATCAGTTCAACTTCAGTTTGACATTAAGCCTCATTCTTTAGGACTATCTTATATACAGTAAATAATAGTTTGCATAAGCCAACTAGTTTTTAAGGCCTAGAATAAAGAGTTACAATTATATTTTGTTTATACTGAATTATTCAATCAACCAACATCATTTTTGACAGCAAAAACTAAAAAGTTAACAGTAACATTGGGCAGAAAGTTGTCATATAATCAGTTTTGACAGCTGCTGATGAAAAGTGAAATGATCAGCATCAATTGATGAGATGAAAATTGGAGATCGGTGTCAGATTTTAAAATCCTGATTGGAGCATCCCTAATATTCAAGTTGACTGTGTTTCAAAAACTAATGTTGATGATTAGTGGGCTGAGATCCTGTCACAAAATGGACAAAAACTCGTACACGGTGGATGGTAACATTTGGATATGAAGAAGACTTTGTTTCACTGTTTACATATTTATTTGTTTGTGGTTGAACTGAAAAAAGGTCTCAGTTTGGTTCTTTTTAAGAAGGCTCAAATGTGAAAACCCCAGTAGCCTTTTTGCAGTTGAACATACGGAAAACATTACCATTACCATAATCACAGTTCAAATCACAATCGCAATATTTTTCTAAATAATCGCAATATTACTTTTTGTCCAAATCGTGCAGCCCTACTTTCTATCTCCATCTAAATCTTCATTTCTCCATCTTCATATCTCATTCTTCTGCATTCTTACAACTGCAGAGATGCAGGTGGGCTGGTTGGAATCAGCAGATCCGGCATTAGTGTGGGTGTTGGCATGCCAGCGTTCAGCAGTGCTAAGGCCCTTCACACCCCTAATGTTTAATTAGGTGGTGTTTTGGAGCATACAGCCTTTCTTAGCTGAAATTAGCGGCCTTTTATTAATCAGACAGACCAGCACAAAGGCATACTGAACCCCCACTCTAATCTACTACAAAATGTTTCTCTTAATTACAGAGGTGGTAATGAGCAAGGGGAGGGGTTTTATGGAGGTGTTCTTCACAATGCATGTCAGTGTCAATTTATAGTATGTGCTGCTATCTGCATAAAATGTTCTGTAGTCTTTGCAGCTGACACAATGATAACAAATCATCTAAAGTGTAATTAAACACAAGCGTGCACACATGCACTGTAATACACAGTCCTGCTTTAACCCTGCACTGAAAAAAAACAACCTATTGATTTTACCCCCAAAAAATGAGGCAGCAATTTGCACCAACTTTCTTTGAGTACATTTCCTCAGTTTTAGCATGCAATATAAAGGTTAAGAATATCAGGTATCATCTATCTATATAACTTAGTATGTATTGGGTAAAATTTACCTGAAAAAACGACTATTTTTTTTAATACCTATTTTTTCCCATTATAATTACTGAAGATTTTTAAAGACTACACTTACAGTAACTATATTTCTATATAGTACCAATTTCAATTACTCACAAGAAACACAAAAGTCATTGTTAATAATTGACCAATTATTGACCAACATGTATACAAATGGGTTGAACAAAACAAAAACTCTTTCACAGATAATCATCTTTAAATTGACAATACAGTAAAAAATGAATGCGTAAAAATCACATCTGATCTGACATCCAGTTCTTTACAAAATGTCCTATATATTAGTGCACAAGCCTTGTTGCTGTATTTAGTCAGTACTTCACTGTCCTCAAAATGATAGCAAGATAACAAAAGAAAGACAGAAAGATTTCCATATCACACGGGTATATAACAGCTAATTCTGTGTTGAATACAAATGGGCTGTGCAACTCACGCTGTTTAGCACTGTACATGAGGGAGCTGCGCTGCGTTGCTAAGGTGAGAGATATTGTTGGTTGTCCCATTCTGCTCTAGTGATGGGAAGTCCGAATCTTTTCCACAAACTAGTTCTTTCGGATGGTTCTTTTCAATGAAAGAGCTAAAAAAAATTATTAACTAGTTCTTATACTTCTTATACTAGTTCTTATACTCCGGCGTCGTTGAATACACACTCGAACACATTCAATAAAGCAATATGGCTGATTATTACATTTTATTTAATTAAGTTATAATAATATGGGTGTTTATTGTAATCAGCGTTTCATTCAGTGATCTTACAATATATCCTACATTAAAGTTTTGCACCGAAAGCACCCAACACTGACACTGACACAAATGCAGATGTTCTACGTGTTTTAAGCATGTAAAGAGATTAAACTAGTCTTAATCAATTCACTCTTTTTTACAGAAATCATTTTGACCAGCTCATGTCCACAGTTCCCACATGCTCATCAGCAGCTCACTGATCAGCAGTTCTCATCCTCTGAGAGGCGATTCTCAGTTCACTGTACTGGTGACTCGCTAACGGCTGTGATCGACTCAATGTAGCCTACTGTTGCCGCGAGAGCTACTGTCCCTGGATCAGTGTACTTTTGACTCGTGAACTGCTGCGAACGACTCAATGTACTGTTGACTGAGAGCTGCTGTTCCGGGACCAGTGACTCGAGAACTGTTGACTGGATCATCTACGTACATTTCTAAAACGGTAATACAAACAAGTCATAAACATATTTCCAGTATGTTTTATAAGTTATACTTTCTGCCTTTCAGCAAAATACACCTGAAACATACATTTTGGCCCTTAATCACATGGATGCTCAATGTCAGCAGCTCATCAGTTCTCAGTATGTCGGACACCTTCTGAAGAGGCGATTCTCAGTTCAGTGTACTGTTGACTCGAGAACTGTAGCGACCTTCTCGTACTGCTGACTCGAGAACTGTTACGACCAGTGTGTTCAGTCTGATTTGTGAACTAGTTGAAGCCGTTCATTGCAAAGAAGAGTTAGGAAAAGCAGGTATCACCAGTTCTAGGATCATATTACTCCTGGTTATCGGCTCATTTTGAGTTGGAGTGTCATGCACGTCCAAGAGACAGGCAGCGGCAAAGCTAGGGAGTGGCCAGGGGTTGGCGTTGGTAACCATGGACTGAAGCCTGGCCACCCCATTGACCACCCCACTTGCAAATGCCACATTTGAGCACAAGACTTAACATGTAGTGCATAAAAATTTCTGTGCCACCACAGACTGACCGCTGGCCCCTGCCACCACTTTCAAAAACTCCTAGCTCCGCCCCTGGAGACAGGTTAACATAGATTAACTTGTGGAACAGTGTTGACTCGAGACGCAAAATGTTTCAAATGATTCAGTCCGACTTGGTAAACTGGTTCAACTCGTTCACTAAAAACACCCCGTTCAAAAGAACGATTAGTTCACGCACTGGACATCACTAATCTGCTCTCGTGGCGGGCGGATGTGCTGCACGGTTTAATCCCGATGGCTAGTCCATCCTTGTATCCCAGTCCAACAGTGGCAAAACAATGATTGCTTCATTGTTGATATTAACACATACCTGAGCCTCAGTGAGATGCTGGCAACTTTCCATGTTTTTTTTTAACAGCAGGACCAACATGAGTAGAATGCATGGAAAAACAGAAATATTTTCAGATTCAGAATTCCATAACATGATAAACATGCATTAAAAACAGTCATGTCATCAAAACTGTTAATTATTAAGTAAATCTACCTAAAATTATTAGGTAAACTAAAGATCTTATTTCCTTGGATGAATTTTACATAATGTGAAAGAATAGTAATTAAAACCCCCAAAAATATTTTTTTTCAGTGTGGTCACACTACACTTCACACTCCATTCACTCTCATTCAAATGCATCTGAACGCAGGAGACCTGAAGCGCAAGCTCATGCAAAGAAATTTTGCCACCGCCTCCACAACACATCAACCCCACAAGAAAACTACCTACCCCATTCCCTTAGGTATGGCTAATTTAATTCAAATTCCAACATTTATCGCAGTGGTTTCCCATGACAATATTTAATTTTACATCAGAGAGTATCTTAACCAGGGAGATTCATAAACAGCATTGCCTCACCTTGAGTGTCAGAGTCTGCATGGGGATCTCTGATTGGTAGATTTAGAGCTTGTGCTGGAGAATGAGCATTCTGGGTCGGGTTTGAGAATATTAGGGTAGGGTTGCACACACTGTGTGCAAGGTCTCGTTCAAGATGGAATGTAAATATCAAACTAAGGGCTTAGGAACGTGTTCATAGTTAGTTCATAACCAAGTAATTACTTCATTTGTTTACAGATGTTCTTAACGCATGACTTAGCTCTCTGTAAGTGTAAAGCAATGCGTAGTTGCAAAATATGAGGTTAGTATGATCCATTTATTGATCCAGCATCCTTCAAATTTGTGAACAGAAGTGTTTAAAGGCATGCATTTTAGGTTTATTTTGTTGCTGTTGATGTGCAACCCTTTTTGTCTCACATAACAGTCAGTGGCAATAAATTATATTTTTCTTAAAATATTATACATTAAAAAAAATCTCAAGGATTGTAGTCTGTCACACAAACGCTGATGTTATTCAATCAATTGCTTTTTTTATTCCTACCGTACCAGCTACTCCTGGTCGGATGCTTCTGTGAATATTAAGTTTAAACTTGTGGTTTTTAAATGGTGCAACGCTCAAATATTTAGTTACGTAATTATACCATAACTAGTCACATGCTGTCGTATGCACAGCTGGTGCACCCGGCCCTATGAGAGGGTGACGCGCCCTCTGCCATAGTTTGTCTGTTTCTTTCTTTAAAAATGTAATAAATAAGAAAAAATTTGGAAGACTTAAGTTTCTCCGTAGCTTCGATTACTTTTTGCACTTTGCTGCACCTATTTGGTTAATCTATAAGGTCACAGCTAACTATTTGGCTTACATTCAAACGAGCTGTCCGATAATCAGCAGCAACAGGTAAAGAAATCTGCATGATGGAGGAGTGGGGTTCCTCTAAGGGGGTGTTGAATGGCTTACATAGGGGAATTGTGCAATGACATGACAACTATACTGGATAAAGAACATGACACCTAAAATAATATTTCATTTGCAATCTCTAATTCTTTGTTTTTACATCACGATTATATGTCATTTATATGACATGAACATCAGGGTGGCTTCAGCCTTTAATTAAGCCCAGGACAAATTAACTACGTTCACAGCCTCACCGTTGCTTGAGGTCCCCCTTTGATGGGGGTCCCAAGCAATTGCTTGGTTAGCTTGTCCTCTAGCTTCGCCTCTGGAAAACCATACTGTAGCAACACTAGGCTACTTCAACACTTTCTGTTAGAATCGATATCAGATGGTGCACAGGCAAAACAGAAGTGATACTGTCATTATCACTTTATTTTAATAGATTCACATTATATTAAATGTATTACCAAAAAAATAAAAATAACACTTACCAGGTACAATGCAAGTAAATGGGGCCAATTTTTGGAGAGTTTAAAAGATAGAAAAGCTTTGATTTAAAAAAACAAAAACAAAATTGATATTTTATTTTATTTGTTCTGTTAAGTTTTGAGGATAAAAGTGGTTAAATAGTTGTTTTACGCTTTAAGGGTATACAGCGTTACGTCGTCATAAACTTGTTTTTAAAATTTACAAAGAAAAGGCTGGAAAGCTATTTTATCAAACTAAAATCATGATACACACACACACACACACACACACACACATTGTTTATATCTTGTAAAACTTTTAAAACTGTGAGTATTTCAACGTTTTCGAGATTGGTGCCATTAACTTTCATAAGTGCCTTACTGTAACCCAGATCTTTTCTTTTTTTTATAGAAAAGGAGGGGACGAGTGGAATTTTATTTAATTTTTTCTGTAATCAACATGATGCCACAAATGTTGTCAATTGAGCTTAACTTATATTGAACCCAAAATAATCCTTTAAAGGCATATGACGTAGGCATAGTGTAAGTTCCGGTGAGAAGTGACGAACGCAGAAGCACAGAGGATAGAGGAAGCCAGTGAACACGTGGAAAGCCGTTACCGGAAGCCAATGATTATAGTTTCTAAAGTTATAAATATGGAGATTTGTTCTTACAAAAACACATCGCTTCACTTCAGAAGGTCTTTATTAACCCCCTGGAGCCATATGTATTACTTTTTTAATGGATGGGTGCGCTTTTTTGGGTTTCAAAATCTAAGGTACCATTCATTCCGATTATAAAGCTTGGAAGAGCCAGGATATTTTTTATTATAACTCTGATTGTGTTTGGCTGAAAGAAGAAAGCCATATACAACAAGGATGGCTTGAGGGTAAATTATGGGATAATTTTCATTTTGGGGTGAACTAACCCTTTAAGTCCACATACACACTAATCTGTTTTTGTTTGAAAACTCAGTTTTCAGTTTCCTATTGTCATTGTGTTCCAAAGCATGTGGTAATGGAGAGCATTTTCAAAAGACATGGAAGTGGAGGAAAACTCAGTTCTAGTATAAATGAGAGGAATAAACATTGCAAAATTTGTCTTTTAAATTGAAAACATTTTAGTGTTTAGTGTGGACTAAGCTTTAAATATCATCAAATGTTTTATCGCAAGAAACTTGTCACTCACGCTTTTTTAGGACTCGTCACTGTAAGCTTTAATATTACTTTTAGGCAGGACCTCACAGCTAAAATTGTGATCAAAGCAGCCCATGTGCAAATAATAATGACTTCATAGACAGCTAATGTCATGCAAGAAATCATGTTGGCGAATTTGGATGCAAAGCAACTTCCTGTAATTGCCCAAGTGAAGTAGAATGAACAGCACCCAGAGGCCCATGCAATTAGGGACAGGAGGATAAAAATTGATGGGTTTTATGTGGGGGGGTTTTTGTCACTCGGCATACTCTCAGCCACTTTCCATTTATAATCTCTAACTCAAATGTTCATTTCTATCACAGATCATCCATCTCATGTTGAACAGTGAGATGAAATATAAAAATTATGACGGAGTACAGTAATGTGTCTTAGTGGCTTTAGACTGTTCAGCTGAATACAGATAAAAGAGGCTCCTTTCAGTTCCCAGGTCTTTGAATGCCACTTGCGGTTAAGAGGATGTTTTTCTTAGTGAGACGAATATCAGGCAAGCTCTTTCATGTTTTGTGCTCAGTGAAGGACAGACTTTGTGAGTAGATCTCAGAACAGCGGAGCGCGGCAGCGTTTTATCCGCAAGGCGATGCTGTCATGAAAAGCTTTTGACTGTATTTTCTAGAATCCATGCCCTGATTCTAAAGAGCAGTAGGCCTGTCAATCATAAAAACTCAGATTTTCTTTTTGTTTTACCTTCATTTATGTCTGATACAGGCATTGAGCAGTCTGTGCTCTTTTGCAAAGCCATTGTTGTCAGTTAAATTGCAAAGGGTTCAACATTTTGGTGCAGGAGAGTCACACATGGTGAGCACGTCGTCACCCGGGTGCCCCTGCTGACCTCTGGGTTGTTCTTCTACGTCAAATCAACAGGAATAACTTTTTTACATCTCTCAAAGCACAAGAGAGACCGTGTATGGAATGGAACAACAGCATCCTGTTTACTGCATACTGTGCAGTGTATACTACATATGGCACATTATTTTTTTTAAAATAGGATTATGTATTTCCGGAACCTTTCAACAAAGTCTCTTTTTCAAGGTAAGTCAGTCCACTCAGCGGCCCTCTTTGGAAAATCAGCTATTTTTCTATGTAAACTAGCATCATGAAAGTTCAGTTCCTATCTACTTGAATGGGGAAAGACCAAAATCTCCAAAACTGTTGGTCATGATTACAATAAAATAGCATATGTCAAATAAGGAGTCAAATCTGACAACACTGTGTGGCAGGGTGAGCAAGCGATGGGCACAGTGGGTGTGGCATAAGGCCTCGGAGAGGCATTTATTTAAAATGTTTAAAACAAAGGGGAACCTTTATGGTGGAAAGTGCTATAGGAAGAGTAGTGAAGACGAGAAGGTCCAGGTGATAGTGGGCGGGGTCCCAGCAGCCATGACATGCTCTGTTTCTTGGTATGAGGTTTCAGTGTGCATAGTATGCAGGAAAATTTGGCAAATGAAAGTTTGAAACCAGCGAAGTTGGAAAGACATTTAAGTACACGTCATGCAGATCTGGCGGACAAACCATTATTTTTTTTTTCAGAGGAAGGCTTAAGAAATTCAGTTGCCAGCTCAGGTACTCAGCAGAAGTGTAACACACAATCACAAATTGCACTTGGCATCTTATAATGTTTCATATCGTTTTTCCAAAGAAAATGTGCCCCACACAATTGCAGAGAGATTAATATTGCATTCAGCACTAGACATAGATCATACAGTTCTGGGTGAAAAGGCATCTGAAAAGCTAAAATTAATTGACAATACTGTGTCATGTCAAATTGGGGAGATTGGCCAAAATTTAGAAGAACACCTTATAGCGAGACTGAAGTCAGCAGAGGATTTTGCTATTCAGCTGGATGAGAGCACTGACACACGTTATTGGTCTATGTTCGGTATGTTTGGCAAGGTGAATTTGTTGAAGACCTTCTGTGCTGCGTTAAATGCTTTCATGACAAAATGTGATCTGGATTGGGCTAATTGCAAAGGCATCACCAGCGACGGGGCAGCCAACATCACTGTCAAAAATAGCAGAGTTGTCATAAGGATTAAGGATGCAGCAGGACAGAACATTGTTTGGAATCATTGTTTTATTCGTAGTGAAGCTTTGGCATCAAAAGGAATCCCACATGAGCTTGAAGAGGTGGTGAGAGACATTGTAAGGTAGTGCTTTTATTAGCTGAATTTTCGAGGCCCAGTGTACTGAAATGGGAGCCGAGCACTCTCATTTACTCTTTCATACAGATGTGAGATGGTTGTCAAACGGCATGGTGGTCAGCCGAGTGTACGAATTGAGGGATGAAATACATGCTTTCTTAACTGAGAAACTGTCTCCACTCACAGGCTCATTCAGTGATGAGAAATGGCTTTTAACCCTGTCTTATCTTGCTGAAATATTTTCTGTTCTAAACTAAATGAATCAAAAATTACAGGGAAGGGAGGACAATATTTCAAATTCAGGCTTTCCAGAAGTCACTCAAACTTTGGAAGCTGCGACTCAAAACCCCAAGCTACTATATGTTCCCAACAATGAGGAAACACACTGAAGAAAATGGTGTGTTAAAGAAATTGGTCACTGGCCTGATGTGCATCATTCAGTCACATCTGGATCCACTGATGGGGAGTTTCTCTCGCTACATTCCCCAGGAGAAGTTCAATGAATTAAAAGACAAACGGTGGGTGAAAAATTCCTTTGACATCGAAACCCCAGATTCAATCGCTGAGCTGAATTTAACTCTTGAAGAATCAGAAATGCTGCAACTAACCTATGATGGCACACTGAAATCTCAACACAAACCAGAAAAATTGTCTTTGTTCTGGATTGGCCTCTCCACCGAGTATCCCATGCTGACACTCTTAAAAAAAGTTTGAAAACCACTGCACCATAGAACAGTGGAACCATTTGAAGGGTAGTTCCAAAAGAAAGTGGGAAAATAAATCCTTTTTTCTGATTAATCATGATCTCATTATCGATTCTTAAATCCCAAGATCGACCTTTCACTAAATGTGCAACCCTCTGCTACAATTAGAGGAAATCACTTGTGCTTGCAACCACATTTCATGCTATGTGACTAAAGTGAATATATTTGGCAACTGGCTGGTAAATGTTTACATTTCACTCACCAGTAATTGTGTAGTTTAGTCATGAAGTGTTCAGCAGTGAGATCCTTTCACAGCGCATTGAGAACAAAAGTTGTTCCGTGTAATGTGTGTTCAAGGACGAGATCCACACAACCCATTTTTCATTGAATAATGTCTCTTTTTAATATCTTTTCTGTTCTTTACAGTCAGTTGTTGATCAAAAACAACTACAAAAAAAAAAAAAAACATTTAATTCTGATCATGCATCGTACAGATGAGATAAAGTTAACATGTGCTCATTTAAAGGCGCTATTTACAGAAATGCAGTTTTTTGTTAAAGTTTTAGCACGTTTGAACAAATCATAGGAAATACTTGTAAATAGTACAAATTATGCAATTTAACAAAACATATGCAACAAAAAATATATATGAAATCTACATTTTTATTTATCGTTTATTTATTTATTGTTCAAAATTATGAAAAAGTAATAAAATATAATCCATAAAATTAATATTTTTCAATTAAATGCATTAGCTGGGATATAACTTCCATATGTAACCAGAAGTGACATTGTAATTGAAATAAGCCTATATGAATCGATATTGAATCGAATAGATATTGAATCAAAATCGTAATCTAATCTAAACGAGAATCACAATCAAACCTTATATCTTGTTATGGTACTGCCCAATATAAAGAAAAATGGATTAGAAAAGGGGTCGGCAACGTTCCACAGGTTGCCGACCCCTGTTCTAATCCAAATATCTTTTAAATAAAGATATTTTATTTGACTTTGCTACATTAAAACAGCCCGACGGGTCGTGTGCGGGCCCGGTCGACTATTGCGCAATAACTTCGCAATATGCAAAAACTCAAAAATTAAAAGATAAGCATATCTTACATCGTTGGAAAGCTGAGACTCTTGTGATTCGAACGATGTAAACCATTTTAATATACACTTAACACAGCGGGTACAATCGGTGTATTTCTCAGACCACTTACAGCAAAATAAACGAATCTATAATGGTAGAAACTCACTTATAATGCTCATCTTACTCTACTGATCCACTTCATTCCATCAAAAATGGTTTAGTTACACTGTAAAGGGTCCATACAATCCAATTCAACAAAGTATTTGGTCCATAACACATTTATATATCAATAAACACCCACGAAGTATAGACGTAGCATTTCGAGCTAACCGACAGAGCTGACACAACTTTGCATTCTTTGATGAAGCTACCTTGAACATGTAAACATTACAGATATTTTTATGTCAAAATGTCCACTGACCCCTGGACTTTAGATGGACAGGTCATTTGAGCCAGTCGGTGCATGATAGAGGTGTGGCCAGGTATCAATATCCTTGAAGCCTATACATACACTTGGATAAACATGTGTAAAACACTCATTTTCTAATGTATTGTTATCAAATTTTAAATTGGGTTTGGTAAGGTTTCATGCTGTGATCTAATTGTGTTTTCCAGCTAAATCCTCCCAGCTGTAGTTATCTGCAGGCATCTTTTTACAAAAAAAAAATGTAGGCGGAGTTTATTTCCCCTTTTTGAGTGTGTTCAAAGTTCTATTACTCAATACAAGTAAGACTTACAGTGATTCTGACTATTCAGGAACAAACCTCAAAGTCTCCCCTTTCAAAAGAGACCAAAAGCATGCATATACTCCAAAGGGTTCAAGAACAGCATGCATTTTAATTTGGGTAGGCCTTTTTTAGGCGTTTTTGGCAAATATTGCAGGATGTTTTTAAACGGCACTCATGAAGCTAAAAGTAACAACCAGAGTATGGTAGCCTTGACAGGATTTCTTCCATAATAGTAAAACACAAACTCAGACTCCAAATTCAACATCTTAATCAGGATATACAACAATATGAAACAAATAACACAATTTTAGTAAATATGAGTACAAATTCTCCACTGTCACTGCGTACAATCTCACTATCAGGCAGCTCCCTCGTGCAGGATGTCCGATGATTGACAGATGGAGATGGAGAGAACGGGCTAGTTGTCACAAGGTATGGTTTAGTGATTTTGTTTGTAAACAAAAATGTATATATTTTTTGTGAATTCTATCCCCCAAACAAAAATTTAAATAGGCTATCATCAATAAACCACACGGGCATACAATTAGACATTCAAATTTATAATCCTAGTAGATTCTAATAGTAAAATTCAGGACAAGATTTGTCACATATGTTTTAAAACCTTCTACATTTTTGCTGTTTTATGAATTTTGTGTTTTATAGTTGCTCAAAAGCCTATAATAAGCTGTTTAATGGCAGGTTCCATTGTGACAACATACCCCACATATCGTAACAACATGTCCCACTATACTAAAGGTCAATGTGTCTTCAATGAATTGTCCTAAGGAAATAAAGTTGAAAATGTTCAATACCTCTTTTCGTATAGCCAAGACTATCAAAAATAAACCTATATTGGGAAATTACAGGGGAAATAGTGACAATTTGCCCCAGGCTCCCAAAAATTCTTTCCCAATAGGGGGCACCATTTGGCATATAAAAGTCAATTCAAATAACTTCGAAACTGTAATTTCCAATGGGTTATATTTTGTTTGAACATGTACAGAATTCTTGGTATTGAGTACTGTCCTCAAAAGATCCCCTACCAAGATCCCCTTTTCACTACTTTAATATCAACCCAGGGTGTGTGTGTATGTGTGTGTGTGTGTGTATACCAAGTTTATACTACATTGTGAGGACCAAATGTCCCCACAAGGATAGTAAAGCCTGAGAAAACCTACCTTGTGGGAACAGCCAGCGGTCCCCACAAGGAAAATGGCTTATTAAACATACTAAACTATTGTTGTTTTTTTTTTGTTTTTTTTTAAAATAAAAAGGTTTCTGAAAGGGTTGTTTAGGGGACAGAAATTATCGTTAGATCTGTATTAAATCCATAAAATGCATGAAAGTCTGTGGAGAGTCCCCACAATGATATAAAAACATAGTGTGTTTACTCTCTGACTGAAGGCCTCTTGGGAAGAAAGCAGAGTGAAAGCTAAAGGAGCAGTGGAGCTGGGATTTGACATAAATACTCTGTGACATGTTACAAGGATAGCAGTCTAAGTCACTGCCTGAGTGAAAATGAGGACCCCGCTGACACTGACAGCAGGAACTGTGGCAGTCCGATTAAACATATGCACTCTATAACAGTTTTGTTTTATTTACACACCTTTAGAACTACCAGAGGTCAATGGATTCAGCCTCTGGAGACACAAACCTGGACGAATCATTGATTGGTCTGTAACAAGAGGAGTGTGAGAGTGTATGTGGCTGAGTTCGGCATATGTTTTTATATGTAAAAAATAATAGTAGTATGGTAGCATTCTGTTTAAAAATCAGCCTGAGTGTTGGGGGGTCAGGTCTCCACAACGAAAGAAAAACCTGAAATCACACACATCATGGGGACCAGCTAACTGTCCATATGAGGAAAATAGCCTAAATACACATACTAAACATCTAAAAATTATTGAATTTGTGAAGGGTGACAATGAGGAGAGAGAGAGTTCTGAGTTAGAGCTTGTGTCATGTGTGGCATCCAAATCTGCCAGTCAGAGAGAGAAAAAGAGAGAAGATAGACAAAAGGAGAGATAAAGAGTGGAAGGGAGGGTAGGAAAAAAACCTCAGGACCTTGAAGGAGATGTCAGCTGAGGGCTTGAATCGGTCTTGCGCCTGGCTGAGTAGCGGTCAGCCCCTCTGCACGCTTCCCTTCCCTGAAAGCATGACATTGCCAAAGGGGGAAAAACACCATTTTATAATTCTGTGCCATTCACACCCTCTCTTTCCCTGTCAAACATGCCATATGTCCCCATCTCAGGGCATCCTGCCGGCTTATCGAGTGTGACAGGGCCATTCTTGCACTGCTTCCAATCACACTCTGTCTCCGGCGGGTAAAATCCTGCTCTGGCGGCACCAAGCAGTGATGGACTGTCAGGCAGAGGGCAGTAACTTTTGCAGGGTCACACCCCAGACAGCCAAAGGGTCCAGAGAGGACAGAGGATGCAATAGATGAGAGGAGGTGGTGTCCAGGAGTAAAGGTGAGCCAGTAATGATGATCATCTGACACAGAATAACTCCAAAGGCTTTCAGTGAGATAGACCCTGCATCCCAATTCACATACTATTCATCCTAAATACAGTATAGGGCCATAATAGACATCGAAAGGGACACGTTCATGTCTGATCAATCAACATTAGGTTTTCCATGACAAATTCTTATACTTTTATCTTTGGTTCCTCCCAATCTTGCAAGACAAAAATGAGTGAATCCCAAATCATGGAACACTGAAATCAGTATGCCAGTATCAAGGTGCCCGAATGATATAGTTTTTCTGGGAATTTTTTAATCTCTGCATACTTTCTCAGCTAATTATGCCAGTAACCCATTGTGCAATGGAAAAGGAATGTGTGATGGTTAAAGGAATAGTTCATCCAAAAATTTAAATTCTCTCATCATTTACTCCCTTCATGCCGTCCCAGATGTGTATGACTTTCTTTTTTATGCAGAATACAAGATTTTTAGAAGAATATCTCATCTCTGTTGGTCCTCACAATGCAAGTGAATGGTGGCCAGATCTAAGAAGATCCAAAAAGCACATAAAGGCAGCTTAAAAGCAATCCAGATGACTCCAGTGTTTCAATCAATGTCTTCAGTCTCTGACCAGAAGTTCTTCTGTCGCTAACGCTTCAGAATATAAGAACATTTTACTTATATAATCTAGCATACTTTTAGGCTTATTGGATGTACAAGGCAACCTCAGCTGGCTAGTAATATCAGACAATATAAAAGCCTGTCATTTAACTCTTGAGAAAAAAAAAAAACACAAGGCGTTCTTAAGACAATATGTAGGAACTTCTTAAGAATGTTTCAAGAATTGCACTTTCACAACATTCTTAAAAACCTTTAATTTATCCTAAGAACTTTTTTTTTAAAGAAGATTTTATGAATTCAGCCCCTGATCACCATTCACTTGCATTGTATGGACCTACAGAGCTTAAATCTTTTTCTAAAAATCTTAATCTGTGTTCTGAAGAAGATAGAAAGTCAAACACATCTGGAATGGTTAGAGGGTGAGTAAATGATGAGAGAATTTTCATTCTTGGGAGAACTATCCTTTTAACTTTTGACGTTTTGACCAGGGACTAAAAATGTTTCAAGGCATGAAAATAAAAAATATATATATATATATTTTAAATTTTTCAAAAATGGTAACAAAGAACCTTTAAATCATCACAAAATGTTATTTTTAACCAGATAATAATCTTATTTCATTCTGATATTATTTATGAAACCAATAGCCAAAGGTTTATCAGAGTACTGTAGTATTATTGGAATTACATCACAGTGTGTATGTGTAGGAGAGAACTGTATTATACATTATATAGAGATCTAGTTATGAATTTATTTTAGATGGATAGTTGTACATTTGAAATATTTGAATTATTGTTGGGGATATATTGTGTATTAAGCATACATTTATTAAAAACACATTATTTTATACAGGCCAATGGATATTTTATAGGAAAAAAATGTAGCACTTATTTTTCTGAGGCAATTCATTTATTTAGAATTTGTTTTCCCAGACCAGGTCGCTGGTATTTCACTCACCCTTAGCACAGAGTAGTCATTTTTAAAAGAATGTTATTAATCATTCTTTTATTTTGTTGTAACCATTTGGTACCATTTGGAAAGGATGCCACGGAAAGCCAAAGAGCGGGAACTAAAACATTCTGCTTCTACTCACAAAATGAAGAATTTGACGAAGAAATGTACCAAGAAATGCAAAGGCAAAGCTGCCACCCCTTTTTGTGTGTGTATATGCCTAAAAGGTATAATAATTAATTTAGCTAGATTCTAAATTTACCAGTACATTGTAGAAATAACCTGTTTGCAGGCATCAGCCATAATTAATAAATTCCTAAACTTTGATAAAAATAAGTGGTATTCAACTGGTCATGGGAAATCAACATGGCGACCCAGTAAGGGGGAACACCCTTACATTTACCATTATTCATTTGTTAGATGCTTTAATCCAAAGCATTTTACAGTGCATTAAGGGTATAGATTTACTATATCTGTATGTGTGATCGCTGGTAACTGAACCCATGTCCTTGATGTTTCTAATGCAACAACAGTCGAGCTGCACGTACACCTTATATCAAATAAAGTAGCTTTTTTTCTAGGTTAGTGATACGACTGATCTCTTCATCTCAAGTGAGTGTACATCATTTGAAACATATTTGTCAAAAGCACTATTCATTTCTTAAGGTAAAACCTCTAACAGTGGAACAAAAATACTATCCTTCAAGTGTTTGTATTGTGCTGTGTAGCTCACTGTGTGTCACTCATATTGTGACATTGTGTTAAGAAACTTTTCCAAATCCACTTGAAAGCGCCGTGGAACATTTTTTCTCATTACTGAAAATTACTGTCATGTCACAGCAGTTTTCTTCTTGACAGCAATAAGACGTCCAAGGTGACTCAGTGCATTTAACACCAGAAGCATTAATATAGATGAAATCACCCAACAGCGAGCAGGTCAAACGGTTGCTGGAGATACGGAGGCGGTACAGCTCACCTGGGACGCTCCGCAAAGGCCAGGTTACAGCTTTGTTAGACCATACCGACACCTTCTGTTACTGTTTTATTCCAATCTGTGCAGGGCACGGGGGCAGGGAGAAGTCACTCCGCATAAGTATTTAATGGTGAAACGAGCCACACATATACATATATGCAGATGACAGTGTCTCCTGATGACTAATGTGTGCTGATTGCTCAACAGCACTTGAGAACTCTAAGAAATGGCACAAGACACAACGGGCTGTGCAGATGCCTGGATGCTCAACACGTGAGTAATCAGGAGAAGAGAGGACAAGTAATTAGAGACATTTCTTCACTGATGATGCATGGAGGCAGATGAAATCAGGAGCCAGAAGAGAGAGACAGAGAGAGAGAGAGCTAAATAACCTGTAACTAGCATCTTGAATGCAAGCTGAAGCAAAACCTAAAGTCTTCATGTCCTTATAAACATCAGAAAAATCTCAAGAGTATTTTCCCATCTTAAAATATATCTGTAAAATGATTGCAAATCTATGCAAAGAAGAAATCAGCCGCTCATGCATAACGCATGAGCAAAAAAGGCCATTTTTAAAACGCTTTTAGATTATTAGCTATTATTAGGAATTCAGCAGAAGAAATCTGAACACTCCTACCTGCGCAGTTCTAATTATAACAGCCAAAGTGGGCAGACAGCAAGGCGAAGCACCGGGCATAGCCAGGGCCCACCGCAGGTCATTTGCAAAAATAATTTAAAGCCAAGGTGACCGAAGGACAAATCCCTGCTCAAGGTCCGAGTCAGAATATATTGAGACCACAGAATTAGCATGTATCTCTAGTGAAACCGACTGCCGGTGATTAAATAGTCATGGAAATATCATGGTTCATTTCTCATACATTGAGACAGAATTCAATGGGGACAAAAAGTCTGAGGCCACACTGAAAAGCGGGGAATTAAATTTGAATTTAAAACTGAAAATAAACAGAACGTTTAAGAGATTTGAAACAAAATTGAAGAAACCTAAAAAAAAAAGACATTTTAAATATTCTGTACTATTTCTTTGTCTCTAATCAAGTGTAAGCAAATGTATTACATTGACCATGTCAAGGTCAGATTTCTCTGCTTCTATTGAAGCACACAAGATGCTTTTTGGAACATTCTTCAATAATATTGGGATAACATGATCAGATATTGAGCAAACTTTTGGAGACCATTCCCGCTTGAGTACATGTTGTCGAAAAGGGGAACATATGAAATACTATGGAATTCATTATATTTTAATTTAAACTTTGCTCTTTAATTGTCATGCTGATAATATAATAAAATATTATAAAAATACATTAGAAAAATACAAAATATAAGCATTTTTCCCTAGTGTTCTCAGGCTATTGGCTACTGTATATTCAATATTCAAATGCAGATCAAATCGGTTGATCGGTTGCATGTAATTTGTTTGAACCAGATGGAACATGGTTGCCAACTGCTTTTTCCAATTTATATTTAAATGTAGCTGAAATCAAAGTGGGATGTAACATTCTCCATTAAGTGCTCAGGCATTTGCATTTACATTGGATTAAATTACACTTATCTCTGTGGACAGAGGATGCAAAGGAACATCTGCATTTTAAAAAGAGAGAAAGAATCAAGGGGAATGTCAGATGACCGAATTAACTGAATGCTAATTGATATTTTGACATGCAGCCGTGACCTGTCAGTCCACACAGGCACTCAGACACCTGAAAATCCACCGTACAAACAGCTGTCATACACAGTGAAGTTATGAAAGCTCAGTAAATTTGGTTTGACAATGCAATGAGAAGGCTAAAACTGATTTCCTGTCTATTAGGACAATGTCATCAAAAGCAGGATTCTCAAGCTCTGTTCTTAAACCTAGTGAGCTGCCTATGGATTCAGCATTTTAAGGCATCACTGACACACTCCTGATAAAAAGACTGTTCCACAAGGTCATTATGTAGGCAGTACACAGCCAGACAGCTCAAAGGTTTTAGAACAGAGGTTAAAACAGCAACTCAAATCCCCTCATGGTATGAGGATGTACTTTAGTGTGTCTTTAGAGCAGGTAAAGGTGCCCTTCTTCAACTCCTTCCTCTGTGCTGGACTGCTTTGATTCGCTCAGAAATATTTTCTGAGGAGACTCTGACAGGCTTCATGCTCTGAACATTTGCCAAGCAGAGATGCTTCAAAAATCAATGAAGCTTTTCAAAAGCTACAGAACAACCGAAATATTATTCTGCAATTAGATCTGTTGACTTTGAACATCCAAACACTACATTTGGCACAGTTCTGTTATTTGTTATATTATAAAATCAATTATAGAAATACCATAGAACAGACATAATAAAGAATACAACATTCACTGAAATAAATCCTTACAAAAAAGCACTGTGGTGATATACCATGCACTGCAAAAAAATGATCCATAGTTTAACAGTAAAATACTAGAAAAAGGGTTTTCATACTGTATTTAGTTTTAGCTCTCTTTACATCGCTGTATAGTACACATTACAGTATGTTCCAACAAAAGAATATGTTTTCCCATTTCTTTTTATCATACTGTAAAATAGCTCTAATAACAATAAAAAAAAATTTGGGAAACTCTATATAATGTATAATTAATACATACATACATACATACATACATACGTTGTACTGTATGTATACCATGGCACTGAATGATTACCACATGGTACTTACCAGGTACTCCAAAATATTTAAAAATAAAATACACGTTAGAAAATATGGTAACACAAATCAATTACAAGTATCACTAAATAGGTGAATAGGCCAAAGCATTTATCTCTGAACCGATATGCTCTGACAGAGACTGTGAATAACAAAGATACTGGTCCAAATGTGATCATTAATCAAAACAGGACCTCAAGTCAATTCATCAACCTGAAGAACCTATAAGATGCTGCAGTCTTGTCCCTGATTCATCCAAGCTATTAAAGCACTCACACAAAGTCTTCTTTTTTCTCTCTATCCACCGCACACACATACTTCAACCTCTTGACATATGCAGGTCTGTGCCAGATTCTTCTGCACCCAACAGCCTTAATGGGGTCAGCTGCCCTCTGTTCTCACTTCTCACAAAGGCCAGGCAGAAGGGGAATGCCTTTCTCCACTCTGAAAGACACACAAACTCCCACACACACTCTCATTTTACACCACCTTGACCCTGACCCTCGCAACATCTTCTCAAGAGAAGCAGAGAAAAGAGTCCTCTTCAGCTGCAGGGGCACAAGCTCTAGAATGAAGGTGAGAGGTCACGGGTGGGTAAGACGAATGCTTTTGTCTCAACTTGGAATTGCACCAAGTTTTTACCGATTAAATGTCACCACAGTTTCAAATGCATGGATAAACATGTTTAATGAAAATATTTTTAATGAAAACTCTTCTGGGGAGAAGGAGTAAAGTGATGTTGGAAGGAATGAAAGAAGGAAGGAGAGAAGAGAAAGGAAGAGAAGTCAAGTCGAGTGGTTTTTATTGTTGTTCAACCATATACAGTTAGTAAAGTACACAGTGAAATGAGACAACGTTCCTACAGGACCATGGTGCTACATGAAACAACATAGGACAAACACAGAATCACATGAGACTGCACAGACTAAATAACATACCTATATACAGTGCACGTGCAAACGTGTACAAAAAGTATGGGACAGTACAATAAATTTAGAAGAAGATAGTTTAACATTGTAAAAGATGGGCAAGGATGAGGCAGGACATGGCTGAACAGCCAAAGTAGTATTGTAAAGAAAACTGAAACAAAAAACACAAACATAAACACACAAACACACATGGCAGCTGCGTGTGGCTCTCTCTCTCTCTCCAGAACTGCTGCATTCGGCTCGGCCTTATCCCTCTCCTCGGCTGATTAGCCCGATTAGGGGCCGGCCATGCACACTCACGGCCCCACCCCGCCCTCCTCATCATCCTCCTCCCTACTCTGCCTCAGGCCGGGGAACCCCTGGCATGACGTACACCCCTTTCCGAGGGAGGGCAGCAGTGAGGAAAAGGAAGGGGAAATTAAAGGAAAATAAAGTAATGATGGAAGGAAGCAAGTAGGAAATTAAATGAAAGAAAACAAGGAAAGAAAAAAGAAATGGGCAAGGCAAGGAAAGGAAATAACAAGGACAATTAAGGAAAGAGAGGTGATGAAATTCACTTTCCATACGCTTAATAAATACTCTATAAACGGCAAAACCTGCTGAGGAGATTTAGCTTTACAGACACTCACAGTGCTGGTCAGACACTGATTTTTATCACAAAAAGGACATGCTGCCAGCATGCTCTTCTTTATGATCTGTTTACAAGAGTCACACAGACAACTGTAGAGTTCATATCTATCATGCACAATGTCACATCCCTGTAGAGAATGAGTCATGACAACACCACACGGTGTTGCATGCACAGAGAAAAATGTTTTGTTTTTTTTAAAAAGTCCTCACATTTACTTGCTCATTACTTGAACTATCACTCTTGAACTTTGGTAAAAATATTACAGTGAAGGGGAAATCATTTTAGCTGACATTCATTTTTGCAAACCCACATGCTAGATAAACTGAAAAGAGAGGGAAAAAAAAACACTTGGAGGCCTGAATATGTTTTTTATTATATTTCAATGGTCTATCCATCCGTGACCCCTTTTCTTGGCTGCCTCTGTTATCTGAAATAATGTCAGGGCATCCTTAGAATCTATTCATCAGAGCAGAAAGAAACTGCTGCTGACATTGATAAAAAATACCATCTGTGCCTCCCAGGGAAGGAGACAGAGAGGTATAGCTCACCCCTATCTTCATCATCATTCCTCTTCATCAATGCAATTTAAATTGAAGAGCTCAGTGGTAATTAAATTCAAGCTGGGGTTACAGGGGAGAGAAAGGGGTGGTTTTGCCAACGACGTGGATTTGACACAACAGAGAATGCGCAGAGGACACCACACAAAAGGGTCAAGGTTCACCAGAGGCAGCTCGCCCAGCCAGCCAATTCCCATTCATTTATACAAACCTGTCTGCCTAAACCCCACAAAGGCCTTCTGACATTTAAAGAAATGAATAAAAACAGCAGAGAAAGGCAAAGAAAAAAATCAATTATTCGAGATTTCATCCCCCAAACTGACCTTTTCTCAACAACATCCACTGCCAGTTGTTTGCTGCCAATAGTGTTTAACTCATAGCTCGCACTATCAAAAGCTTTCATGATTTAAAGAGAGGTAGAGAGACAAGGAAGGGAGGAAAACACAAGGGAAAGTCAATAATGATTTGGAGATCTGTTTTTAAGAAATTGTTTGTCAGCACAAACACAGGGTGCATGACTAGCAGCAGGTCAGTGGGATTTGGTGGGGGCTGGACAGGGGAAGTGGCCCTGGGCCCCTCCTCTGGTTAAAGCCAGCTTTACTCATTCATCTGTTCCCTTGTAAAGGCCTGATGCCACCCTCTCCTCTCTCTCTCTCTCTACTAATCCAGTTACTGCATTCACAGGCAGTACCCTCTCTTTTTTCATTACAGCAGATCAGAGATTGAAAAGCGATTCCTCAATCTGTCTGAGGATACGATCCAAATTGGATCGGGCTTAAGTGGACGAGGCAGTATTGGAGACGAGCTAAAATCGGAAAGGGAGATGATGCGACTAATTTTTACGCTTTAAAGCTGATGGCATCAGGAAAAGCAATATCCAGAGTGTATTTATAGGTAGGTAGCAAGCGCAGGGGTAAATGCCACATGCAATGATGGACAGCTGGACTTGAATTCAAATCTGGGGACTTTGAGTGCAGTTCCCCGCCATTTATTTATTTTTCAATAATAAAAAAAAAAAAATGGTGTACCGTGTAGCACTTGAGGAGTACATTAAACCTGAAAGGTATAGTTCACCCAAAAATGAAAATTCTGTCATCATTTACTCACCCTCATGTTGTTCCAAATCGTTGAATTTCAACTGTGGAACCAAAAAGGAGATGTAACGAAGAATGTTAGCCTCAGTCACCATTCACTTAACACTGTATGGGAAAAAAGATGCAATGAAAATAAATGGTGACTGAGGCTAACATACTGTCTAACATTTCCTTTTGTGTTCCATTATAGGAATATTCTGGGTTCAATACAAGTTAAGCTTAATCAACAGTGTTTGTGGCATAATATTGATTACCATAAAAATGTATTTTGACTCGTCCCTCCTTTTCTTTAAAAAAAGCAAAAATCTGGGATCCAGTGAGGCACTTATAATGGAAGTGAATGGGGGCCTGTTTTGAAAGTGAATGGGGGCCAACTTTAATACACTCACTGTTTCAAAAGTATAGCCACAAGACTGTGGCAGCGGGGGTGTGGTTGAGTGTCTGTCCGTCCGTCCGGTGAAGCTAATGAGCGTATGTTGTGAAGCTAAATGAGTTTGACTGTCTACGTGCCTCTGAGTCTATCAAAGTTGTAAAGCATTGAAGTGGCGATTAAAAGCCTTACCGGAGTCTGGAAAACCTGCTTTCCTGTGTCCTCCTTCCCTAGTGTTGTAGAGTCTTTCACATAGACATAAAATACATTATTGTAAACATGATTTTAGTGTGACCTTTTCTATGTAAAGTTATAGCCAATTTTACTTGACGATGATGATGTAATGTCAACAAACCCGTAAACCCTAAAATGACTGTAAAAATGATGATTTACACAACTCTCACAGCTCAAAAAATACCTGACTTTTAACAGAAGAATTTATGTAAGTGCTTTGATAAAATTATAAGCTTCACATTTCTTTGTTTAAACTCTGGCCACATTCACTTCCATTGTAAGTGCCTCACTGTAACCTCGATTTTTGCTTTTTTTAAAGACAAGGAGGGATGAGTTGAAATAATTTTTTTTGCGGTAATCAACATTATACCACAAATGCTGACGATTGAGCTTAACTTGTATTGAAACCAGAACATTCCTTTAAAGAAAAAAAAGTTGTATAGGTTTGGAACAACACGAGGGTGAGTAAATGACCTATGAACTATCCCTTAAATGTACTCCTAAGATGCACATCTGTTGTATACAAGTGAAAAAGTATTTCAAAGCAAAACTGTAAGAAAAGAAAATCTCCAAAAGGAAAAAAAACTAAACTAAATCTACTAGCAGTTTTGTAGTATATAGTGTACCTCTTTATTTTGTGTACATTTAGAAAAATAGCAGCAATCCCTAAAGACTTTTCTCAAAGATGTCTGTGACCTCCAAAGAAGGTCTTCTCAAAATGTACTTGTTACAGCAAAAGAGGGTCTCCTTTAGTTTAGAGGAACAATCTCAATCTCAATGTCATTCCCATTTCCCATTCACAAGCTCCACGTCTTGTCTGCAGAAGCTAGCCCTCTTTTATCTGCTCCTCTCAAAACACCACTAAAATTACACCCCTCTCCCGGGACTGCGGAGAAATGTGCTCTGCGTTAAGTGCAGAGCATTTATTTCATCACTGTGTTACACAGATCAACTTAGACTGCATCTGGTCGACAGCCAAATGCGCCCTTGCGTCCACTGCTTGGCTTCAAAACTATTCCAGTGCAGAATATTCAGACAAAGAGCAAAGAACTGAAATGTAATTACTTAGCAGGCTTCGGTGACAATGCAGCGGCTCAACTCTGGCCAATATGCTTGAAGCTGTATTAGTTCTGGTCAGAAATATGATTTGTGTTTTGGCAAATGAGATGATTATTCTACAATAGTTACGAGTTCACTAAATAACTTGTTAGAAGGACAGCTTTCATGAAAAATAAGGTAAACGTTTATTTAAAAAATATTAGTTAAATTACTAATTATTTTGTTAATACTTAATTAAATAAACTTTTATTTGCATAGCATACATTCTGTCCAAGCTTGAAACCATTTATTCACTCTTTTGCACTCTGCAGCCATCTAGTGGCATTTTAAAACTTCGAGTATGATGTGCATAAGACGTAACATCCACAATGCATTAGCACTCATGATGCAATAACTCAAACATATTGTAAAAATGTACTTCTATGTTTATGTTCATATCATTTCATTTGTTTAAAAATTAAACAATTACACTACAATTCTGAATTCTGACTTGAACTTGGAAAACGACCCTCCCAAATCCAACGTAACGGAAGCAACAAGCATCTGTGCTAATCGTAATGATGGCGTAAATGTACAGTTCATTTGATTTGTGACTTAGTAGCTGTTTAGGATCTTCAGTATACCCTGTTTGACTGCAGTAGGAGAGTGCAGTTGTACGCCTGGAGCTCCGATGCTGGTCTCCCAGCATTCAAAGCCATAGCCCTTCAGCTCCTCAATAGCGCTCTGGATCACTGAAGCATCCACCTCTGCAAAACATAAAAGGACAAAAGCATCCCCATCAACATCATGAATGAGAAACCCTACTCTGATGTTGTTCCGTAGATTTTATTCAACAGCCTAAGTTCAACAGCTCAACAAGTTAAGTTTCTCAGTTTTACAGTACAAAAAAACACATAACTATTGTCTTCTGTGATTTTCCCCCTTTTTATTAGATATACACAGTAGAAAGTGCCAGGAAATTACTGGGCAGAGAGATAGGGAACGAGACCGCAGTACATTGTAGGCCAGACTTGAACCTGCAGTACCTGAATGAGCACAAAGGCATACATTTACAGACCACATTTACAATGTCAATTAATTCATATTTTTTCATCGTTATCTGGTGCAGTTCGAATCTTGTTGCATGAACAAATCAACAAAAAACACATATCGGATCAGATTTTTGTGCATTCGGGCCACCTGCATATATGTGATCCTGAATCTGATACGTTTATCGGGTCACCTGACCAACTTCACAATTTTTCATTAATGTCCACTGTAAGGGAACATTTTTATATTTTGCATGTCAACACAAATTAATTATGGAACTACTAGATATCAAGCAGTGAAATTGAATGTCAGATATGCATTTTGCAGTGAGACATTATTTTTGGCAACATCTTATAATTAGGCCATTTCTGTTAGTTAACATGAAATAATAATGAGCAATTTTACAACTTCGTTACCATGATGTAGTAACGTCAACAAACCCGTAAACCCTAAAATGACTGTGAAAATGACTATTTAAACAACTTTACAACTCAAAATAATACACAAGTTTTAACAGAAGAATGAATGCAAGTGCTTTTATAAAATTATAAGCTTCACATTTCTGTTTAAACTCGCCACAAATTGGCCACATTCACTTTCATTGTAAGTGCCTCACTGTATCCTAGATTTTTTTTTTCCTCCCCAAATTGGAATGCCCAATTCTCCACAGCAGCCATGGACAAAACACCACGTGCCCCACCGAGAGCAAGAACCACATTATAGTGACCACGAGGAGGGACTCTACCCTCCCTAGCAACCGGGCCAATTTGGTTGCTTAGGAGACCTGGCTGGAGTCACTCAGCATGCCCTGGATTCAAACTCACGACTCCAGGGCTGGTAGTCAGCATCAATACTTGCTGAGCTACCCAGGCCCCCACGATTTTTGCTTTTTTTTTAAAAGAAACATAGGGACGAGTCGAAATAAATATTTGTGGTAATCAACATTATGCCACAAATGCTGTCGATTGAGCTTAACTTGTACTGAACCAGGAACATTCCTTTATTGTTAATTTCAACATATACTAATACATTTTTTAAATAAAAAGTTGCATATGTTAACATTAGCTGATGCATTATGAACTATCAATGAACTTCCAATGAATAATTGTATTTTCATATAAAAATGTTACAAAATGCTGTTAAAAATGTTATTAAATATTTAACATCTCTTTTTTTTTTTTTTTTACAAAAATGAGCATAAATCAATATAAAAATAGGTGAAAGCACTGTTTAAGATTCCTTTCAATTTTTCTAAAATCAAGGACATATGTAATGTTCTGTAGCATTTATGTTAAAACATCTGAGGACTACTACTAAAAAGTTCTAAACCTACTAGAAATGCTGACTGATGTCACAGTACAACAGGTTATGTCTTGTGAATGTAAACAGGCAGGACAAAAAAAATCAGATATGTGTAAAAAGATCAGATCTGTGCATTAAGCCTTGCAGTTAAAAGCAGCTTTTGCCTGTCTGTATCTTACTACTAGTTTATTTTCTTACCTCATGTTTTTGCATTACTACATTGTTCCAGCTAAAACACAACTAGTTCCATTAGTTTCAGGACCAAAGAATGCGTACAGGTGGCCTGACCTGACAGTCTGCCAAACCCTCAAACATGAACCCAAAGAATCAGTGTGTGTGTGAATCACCAGGTGGATGTTAATGCCCCTCTAGAGTTTTTACAGAAGGAGCATGGGTGTTATTTTATGTGTGAGTCACTAAAACAGGCCCCCTGCCGTGTCAAGAGGAGGATGAATTTAATGTCTCTCTGACAGCTTTGGCGCTTAAATAACGTTGAGCAAGTAAGCAATCTGATTTCCACTAACAAATGAGGACGACAGGACACGAGACAGCTGAGCAAGCCAAATCTTGTTTTTGAGTTTAATGAGAAGTGAGTGGGCTTCACCTCAGAAGTTCCTATTCAACCGTAAAGGGACAGTTCACCCGAAATGAAAATTCTGTCATTATTCACCCCCCATTTAGTTTTAAATCCATCTGCTGTTATGTTTTTCTTTGGAAAACAAAGGTAGTATTAAGCAAACATTTTCCATACAATGGCCAGGGACGAAAGGACATCAGGACAACCTTAAAAGTAGCACATATGACTTTATTCCAAGTCTTCTGAAGTCAGATTTAGGTTGTGATTCACTGATAATCACTGATAATAGGTTGTGATTCACTGACATCCACCAAAGTGTCACGCCCATGTCAGCATGCAGATTCACAAACAGCACATTGATGTTATCGAAACAAAAACGGCATTGGTTCTCATGCATGTTCTGTAGTAAATGGAAGTTAAGTGCAATTTTTTAAATTCTGGGCATGAATTAGAGCGTTTCGGGGACGGGCAAGATTATTAGTGAATAATGACTTAATTATCTGAATCGTGTGACTTCAGATGACTCGGATGACTTTACGGTACTTTTTGGTTGGTTTGTTTTGCATTTTTTTGGTCCTTGACAGCTGTGGTCAATGTGAACCTCAATGTATAGAAAAAAACAGCATGAAAATTCTGCAAATTTCTCCTCCAAAATTTCTCCACAGGACAATGCACATGGGTTTGGAACAACATGAGGGTGAGTATATAAGAACAGAACTATTACTTAAACAAGGTGTGTCTTAAAATTACAATGTCACAGTCAAGCTGCATGGACTAGTCAGCACTAAAAGTGACACATTATAAACATCACCTGCTTCCTCCAGCTCTGTGTCTCCTCATTACTGAAGCATGTACATGAGAGAGTTTTAAGATTCTGTTTAAAATTCAATGGGTTATTGGCTTCAGGCATAAACAAAGACCCATTCTGACAGCTGCTTTGTCAAGTTGTTAGCTTTGTCAGACGAGAGTGACAAGCGAGATTCACCTCATGAAAAGTTGTCACATCAGACAGTCTGCAAGGTGCCAACCTCATAGACACTTTTCAAACAATACATAAGAAACTGATTAACAACAGGTAGCATACCCAAATTCAAGCTATAATTATTTTATCTTATCTAAACTACTACACAAACTTTTAACATCCAAAGCCATCTTTGCACTGCAAAGGAGGCACAGAAGCTGCATGATGTGTCATTTAAGTGTGTTTACACTGTTTGGTACTGATCAGAGCAGGCATAAATGCATTTACACAGCAATAACAAATGCATAATGTAATGAGATTTTAAATATAGAAGTAGGAATATTGAAATATGAAACTAATGCAAATATTAAGTTATTCATTTAAATATGAAACTTAATGATGACAGAACCAAAGCAGCATCAGAACTGCCTTTCATACTAGCGGCTGAGATGGGTCAGAGCAGGAATTATTTAACTTTTATGCAGCATTAAGACTGACACAATCTTGAGCAGGCACAGAGTGAATATAAATATAGCTAGCTAGCTATTTGACAGCAAATTTCATGAACTTAGCACTACCTTTTTAAAGGAATATTTTGGGATCAATACAAGTTTGTACTGTAGTACAAAATGCTGTAATGCATAATTCAGCATTTGTGGCATCATGTTGATTACCACCAAACAAATATTTAGACTCCTTAAAAAAAGCAAAAATCTGGGTTACAGTAAGGCACTTACTGTGAATGGGGCCAAACTATAAACCTGAAAATAAATTTTGGAAACTGTACACATTAGTCTTTTGTATACATGCTGTATGGTGCTGGGTGGACATTCATAAGCACCACCATGTTGAGATCATATGACCTGCCAAATATTACTCATGCTATCTCAATAATCGTTTTAAATTGAACTCACAGAATAAATTAATCATGGCTGACTGCAAATAGAGCGTTTTTAACATTGGTAACTGAGAACTGTTTTTGAGTGTTTCAGCATCCATGCCGCTAGCATGAACATTACACAAATATTACTATAGGAAGTGTGATCGAGCTTGAAATCATGGAGACTGCTGTCAAGATTTATACTAAAAAAGGAATTACATTTTGGTCTGTTCTCACCCAAATCTGACTGGATCACATCAGAAGACATCGATACAATGGAGTCGTATGGATTACTTTTATGGTGCATTTATTTGACATTTGGACCTTCTGAGTACTGTTTACCATTCACTTGCATTGTATGGACCTACAGAGCTGAAATATTCTTTTAAAAATCTTAATTTATGTTCAGCAGAAGAAAGAAAGTCATGTACATCTGGGATGGCATGAGGGTGAGTAAATGATTTTTGGATCTTTAACCCCAGAATGCTTCAGGGTGATTTTCCTTAAACTAAGTGTACTGTTGCTTGGATAAAATAATACTTAATACTTAATACTGTTACTCTAGTCTGAATGTGAGTAAAGGTGAAAATACCTGGTCTCAGAAGAGTGATTCCACAGCCACCTCCTCCTGCTCCGGTCAGTTTGCTATGGAGACCCCTGGCCAGAGTTACTCTGCACAGTGTATCCAGAGATGAGTGACCCACCCCCATTACATTCAGATGGTGCTGGTTTATGTCAATCAGCTCCTGATGATGAATATTACAAAATAATTTCTTTAATTACAAAATTACAAAAATTACAAAAGCTGATTACAAAGCCTGATGACAGCATATCATTTTAGCTCTTGTGTAATGTAATATTTATACAGAGCATTTTGATCATTGAACAATTTTCAGTCAGTGCACATTACTAATGGTTGTGCCTTTGTTTATGTGGGATCAGTCATGTGATTGAGAACACAGTGACTTCTGGCAAAGTCCCTTTAAGTTATGCAGGGTTTCCAGTGAATAAGAGATTAATTTATGTGAACATGTTCACTTATATGAACCGTCCCAATAAAAGAACTCGAAAAAATGAATTGGAGTTACCAATGCTAAATATAAGTGAATTGCTTATTTTATCTGGTTCATTTGCAAGTGCCCGAAACAACAGATTCACTTACAGTATATGACTTGGATGAATTCCCAGCATACATAGATGAGAAAGGACAATTTAGATGACTGTGTTTGATTACTCACTCAGCTCCATTGCTGTGTTTGCAATTAAAATGTGACAAATGTTCAGTTTTATGATGCTACGCCTAGTGTCGGAAATGAAAAACTTCTACGGACAGGGGCCTGGGTAGCTCAGTGGTAAAGACGCTGGCTACCACCCCTGGAGTTCACTAGTTCAAATCCCAGGGTGTGCAGAGTGAATCCAGCCAGGTCTTCAAATAGGCCTGGTTGCTAGGGAGGGTAGAGTTACATAGGGAAACCTCCTCGTGGTCACTATAATGTGGTTCATTCTCTGTGGGGCACGTGGTGAGTTGGGCGTGGATGCCGCAGTGGATGGCGTGAAGCCTCCACACGCGGTATGTCTCCCTGGCAACACACTCAACAAGCCACGTGATAAGATGCGTGGGTTGACAGTCTCAGACGCGGAGGCAGCTGGGATTTGTCCTCTGCCGAATCACTACGCGACCACGAGGATGCACATTGGGTATGCCAAATTGGGAGAGAAAAAAAAAACTTCTAGGGACTTGCTGGTGACTCCACAGGGGGGCACTATATTGCTGAAAAAAGTCCCCGTATTCATAGGTCAGGCATATGAGGTATCATTTGAAAGCGTATAATCTGATCTTTTCAGAGAGCACAATCTTTTGCATTAATATTACACAAAATAACAAAATAAAGCCTAAAAACATTTGCATTGTAAATTAGCACCCCCTAGAGGTAATGGGGTAGAAATATTAATGAATACAAATGCAATTCGCATGGCACTTAAATGGACAAGTCATATCTCAAATGAAAGCACTCATTCTCAGAAATGTGACACTATAGTTTATGTTGTTGCGCTAACACAACAGTTTGAAAGATTTTCAAAAGAATCACAAAATGAAATATGATTTCTGTAGGTCATCAAATACATATGTCTCATTTATGCCTCAAATATCCAAAAACTTTATATCTGCTTTTTACTTGTCCGAGTGTTTACTTTTAATTTTTACTTGTCTTTTTTAGCTTGCTTGGCTGAATAATCCAATGTTATATCTTATATGTCCAGAACAAAATATGCCAACCAGCAGGAAAAGCATGCTAAACAAATCACCATAAAAATATGTTGTTTAATCATTATTAATGATAAAATGTTATATATCTTTTCAAAGATGAGTCTCACAGCTTTTTAATGAAACCTAGACAGAGCTTCTAGTTCACTCATTGGCCACGAGATTCAATGAAACAATGAGCATGGTGCATAAACTGAAAATTTGACTGAATGTCTATGGACAAGCACATCGGTGAGGGCTAAAATGTGTTATAGAGCCACCAACATTTCAGATCTGTTTATTGTGATGGAATGTAATAAAAAAAAAATGCTGCCATCTAGGAGGAATGAAAAAAGACTTTTCAAAGTGAGATAGAGTGAACAGAACCAGAATTACACATTTTTTTTAAAAAAAATTCTGTTTATCAAAAGATTATAAACACATGCAATGTTATTTATGAATAATTTGAGACTTTTTTTTATTTACATTTTATTTGAATTACTTTTAGTGTGACAAATTGCAGACGGCAGTGCAAAAATGTATCAGAAATTAACAGGATAAGGTGCAATATTTTCCCCCTGGATTTTTTTACCTTTATTGGGGCATGTGTTTTCTAATAAACAATGTCAAATTTTTCAATATAATCTATTTATTAACATACACTTTCTGTCTGAATAATTACAGTATATCCTCTTTTTCATGCAAATAATATGTATGCATACCAAGGCCAAGTATAGAATATTAAAAAAATATATCACGTTACAAATAAAACACAGAAGAACTCACTATGGAGGCAATTTTTGCCCACACATTTTGAATTTTGAATTCCTTTTGAATTCCTGAATAATTACAGTATATCCTCTGTTTCATGCACATAAAATGTATACCTATCTAGGCCTAAAATCGAATATTAAAAAAATTATCAGATGTTACAAATAAACACACCAAATTTCTGACCCTGGCTACACTGCTACTTGCTGGAAAAAGTAGCTTGTTACTGAAAAGCTATTGTAAAAATAGCAGAGCAACTGTCACGCTGCTGTTAAACGTAGGTAAGTTAGCAGCATTGCTGCTTTTACTTTGTTTCTTCTCAACACTAACCTCCAGAACGTTGTAGTGCTCAGCTGAAGGTCCATGTGTTGCCATCTCTGTGAGAGTGTGTTCACAGGTGCAGGACACAGCACTGACTGACTCCAGCACTGGATGCATTACAGAGGGAAACTGTGAAAAGAGTGATATTAAAGAGAGTACTGAGGAAAAGAGGACAGATTGGTGCTAACACAGGTGAGTGAACATAATTACTCATCCAGAAAAACATTATCAGCTTAAAAGCTTGTCACACAGGCCACATCAAATAATTATAATTGTAACTTTTTTAATAGCCAAGCACCAAATGCATAGAAGCCCTGCTTCAGACTTTAAAGGCGCCACATCATGGAAAACAGGATTTTGGTTGCTCATTTGCAATAAAAGTGTTTGATCTACTATACAGACACACTCTAAAATGTATAATGCACCCTTCCCGATGCATTTCCCTTCCCATTATGAAAACAAGCACACTTCTGCTGCATGCATTATGCAAATGCCTACCACCAAGGAACCATTACTTCTATTCCAAAAAATAAACAGTAACAACCTTATTGATGACTTTGCAAACCCCTGGATTTCACCCAAATCAAAAGAACCCTAATCTCACCCAGGGATACTAAGAAATAAATGCATGTCATAACATAAAACGACACATAACTATCACCCCCTAATTACTTTTACATGTAAATGAATAACACCCTCAAACAGTCCCCAAAACCTGCACAGATGTATCTCATTAATTATGCAAAGACAACAGACAACAGCAAGTCCCCAAACATTAACAACAACAGACGTTACAGGATATTCCAGGTAAGGACTATAATTCAATCAAGTTTTATTTTACCCTTTGCACTAAGAAAAGTGAAAAAATGCAGACACTGACCTAGCAAAGCCCTGAATGCACGAGACTGGAAACTGCAAAAAGCTGCATGTTGTTCTTGTTTCATGAAAGTAAGCATATTGTATATTTTAACGTTTTGAATATAATATTATTTGTTAATTGTTCATTTATTATTGATTAAAACCAGAAGGCCTCGAGCATGACATCATATCCTGTCCGTTGCAGTGTCTAAAGTCATTTTAGTCTTTAAGTAATTAAAGTCTTAGCTCTGTCTCACATGGACGAATCTCTTTTGTTGCACTGCTCCTCATTTGTAAGTCACTTTGGATAAAAGGTATCCACTCAATTAATACATGTAAATTACATCAGTTTTCTGTGCAAGAAGCCTGGACTAACATTATAAGTGGACTTTGTGGCAAAAAGTCTGTCTGTCCTGACTTTTTGCTCTTTACCTCCCCAACCATCACAAAATTTCACTTCACCAATCAGGCTGTGCCAGCAACAGGGCTTCCTGCTGCCGTTGTCAGGGTAACGGAGCACAGGAGCATTGGCAGAGTGTTTCATTTGGAGCTCTTGTAAAAGGCACTCAGCACCAGGCCCCTCAAGTGGTTCTCCCTCACACACACTGGCCATTATGCTAATTAAAGGGCACAGAAATACAAAACATGAATTGGGGGATTTGAAAGCCATTAACTACCTTATTAATTTTGTCCTTCACTCCTGAAACAAGCACCTTGGTGCTGCGTGGTACTTTGGTGTTAGTGAGAAGGATTCTCAGAACAGGGACCCTGGGGAGGAAATTAACCCAACAATCAGAGTACAAAAACACTTTGAAAAATTCTGTTGTTTTTGTAATTTAATTGAAATAACCATTTTACTTTTTTTTTTAGAATACTTGTATAATAGGGGACCTGGGTAGTTCAGCGAATATTGATGCTGACTACCACCCCTGGAATCATGAGTTCGAATCCAGGGTGTGCTGAGTGACTCCAGCCAGGTCTCCTAAGCAACCAAATTGGCCCGGTTGCTAGGGAGGGTATAGTCACATGGGGTAAAATCCTTGTGGTCGTGATTAGTGGTTCCCGCTCTCAATGTGGCATGTGGTAAATTGTGCGTGGATCACAGAAAGTAGCATGAGCCTCCACATGCTGTGAGTCTCCACGGTGTCATGCACAATGAGCCACGTGATAAGATGCACGGATTGACGGTCTCAGAAGCAGAGGCAACTGAGACTTGTCCTCCACCACCCCGATTGAGGTGAGAAACCACGCAACCATGAGGACCTACTAAGTAGTAGGAATTGGGCAAATTGGGAGAAAAGGGGGATAAAAAAAATCTAATAAAAAAGAATACTTGTATAATTAACAGTAACAGTAAATGTGTTATAATGATTGAAATGTAAACATAAAAGAAATTATATAGAATAATTTGGAGGTATAAAACCATATTTTACCTGCTCAGTGGAGTTATATTTCCTGCATGGTACCTTAAAATGCCGCCTGTTACAGAAAAACCAAGCAAAATGGGACTTAGCACAACAACAACAAAAAAACACTTAATCAAATGAAACAGCATCAAGGATGCATCATTTCACAGCCGTCCGAGGTAAGAGTCTTACCCCATGTGCCCACAGCATTATCCACTCCTGAAGGGTTACCGTGGATGATCTTCTCACCCATAAGCGCCCACCTGTTTATCAGCTGCATCTCCTCTTTACTCCACCTGAAAAACAAATGGCAGAATGATTTTCAATTACCAAGAAACGTTAACAGTAAGACAAAAAACGCTGCTGCTAATGGATGCAAAATAATGCACATTTTTTCTTACTTTTTGGCCATTTGCCACTTATATTGATGAGATAAGAAAAGGCAGGAAATTATAGAGAGGCAGGGAGAAACAGGATCAGGAAATTCAAACTCATGTCACCCACATGCCCACCACAGCTCAAACTTTTACTTTGGTATTCTAGGTTAACAGCTTTAGGCTCAAACCATAATATGTTCTGATTAATAGTTTGAAACACTAGTAATCTAGAAACTTCTGCAATACTAACATTGAAATGCCAAAATGCTACCCATGGTTGCATACAGGGCTGTAGCTAGAGGGGTGAAAGTTGGTAATGATTTTAGGGGCTCACAGGTCCAGGAGGGGCCCACAACAAATTCTAAACTGTATGTTTTAATAGGAAAGGGGCCCAATGCAATATACAGCCAGGGGCACCAGAATACCCAGCTACAGCCCTGGTTGCATAGCTTTGCATCTCAAACAGGAATAAATGTCTTGATTGCCCTGTTGACTGTCCACAACTACTCAAGATTGCAAGCCTTATTTATAAATATTTCAAATGAAGTGAGAACTCTCCAGTGTGTGTTACCTGGCTGACTCCTGCTGAGGTGTGAGAGGAGAGGTTATGGTCTCTCTGGCAGAAAGTAGAGCAGCAGACAAGCAAACATTATAGGCGGCACTGGAGCCTAAACCAGCTCCTGTGGGCAATTCTGACCACACAGACACCGTGATACTGGCCAGAGACCTGAAGACACCACAGCACAAGTCACGATCACAGGCGTGTGAATATATGCATGCTATAATACATGATGTTCAATGGTGTTCTTACTCTGCCTCTGCAAAAACAGATAGGTATATGTAGAGGAAAGCTAAAACAGCCATGCTTCTTGTGTCAGTGGAACCATCTGAAATGCCAGTGAATTCACGAAGTCTTTTCAAAAGATCTGCATCAAGCTCCTTCAGGTCTCCCAGCTCTGATGGTGCAAGAACAATCAAAGAAACATGGGCTTGGGATGAATGCTTTCTGACACTGCATTTTACAACTGCAAGGAATAGTTCAACTTAAAATGAAAATGCACTCATGTTGTTCCAAAGCAACATAACTTTCTTTCCTTCTAGGAACACAAAATAAAAGAAGTTAGTCATAATGTTTAAAGGTAGTTCAAACTAGTTCACCCAAAAATGAAAATTCTCTTATCATTTACTCACCATCATGCCATCCCAGATGCGTATGAATTTCTTTCTTCAGCAGAACACAAATAAAGATTTTTAGAAATATATCTCACTTGCATTGCATGTACCTAGATCTGTAGTTTGGCATGAGGGTGAGTAAATGATGACAGAATTTTCATTTTTGGGTGAACTATCTCTTTAAGGCTGCTCTGGTTCCAGAAGTAAAAATCCCATTCATTTTTTCCATAGACATTGATTTTCAACCATAACTTATAAACCTTTAAAGGTGCAGTATGCAAGTTTCAGAAACCCTTGTTATTTATGACACCTGTGGCCATTAAGTGAACTGCAGCCAGCTACCTGTTGCTTGTACTCGCGCTTATGTACACACTCCATAGGGACACGAGTGAGTGAGCATCGGCCAAAACAATGACGTAACGTACAAAGAGACTTAATGTGATTCACGGATATCATGCTGACAGATGAGGTAGCATAATTAAATTTACACAGTTATGATTGTTTTACTACAAACATTGAGACTAAAATAAAACTACTTATCAGCTAACATAGCATACTGATACACACATACAGCTACATACTACCGAACTATACCAGACATTTTACTGTTGCACTATTGAATGTTTTGTACGTCATATGTTTTACAACGAACTAGAAAGCAGCGAAAAATTTGCTTAAATTTATTCTGTACACCTGACTTTTAGTATTAAAAGAAGATTATTGAAATTATTTGAAAGTTACAAAGCAAGGTAGCTTGCAATTTGTCAGCAGGCAAGATCAAGTTAGCTAAAATTACACAAATCAATCCTTATGGCACTATATTTCACATGCTTTGCAGTTATGCAAGCTTACCTGTCCAATAAGAAGAACGCCAATTCGGGGTCTGTTTCGATCCCCAAAACTGAACGAAGGTCCCTCAAAGAAATTGCTAGTTTTCGCTCGACCAAGATCAGTTTGTGTAGGAGTCTGTGTTGTGCTGGGAGCCGGATGTTTGATAAAGATAATGTTACCTAGTGTTGCACACTGTCTGTTGTCGCTGTTGAATTAGTGATGGGTCGTTTACAAACATTCCATTCGTTTGTTACACAAAAACCGCATAGGCGCTGTACAGGAAACAAAAATAAACTCTTTTTGTCCGATTTGTTCTTTCTTTTGTCACGTGACAGAATTATGAATGACTCGAACAAGAAGACTCCAGAGGTGAACTAATCTTTCTGTTTTTCATAATTTGTCCTTGGCTGCATTATCATTTTTTCCTAATTGGGACAATTCAAGGCTCTGATGTTGGCATACAGAACAGTCACTGGGTCTGCTCCAGCATACCTAAAATCATTTCCCACTAGAAGCCTGTGGTCGGCTAAGGAACGTCACCTTGTTGTATCAACACAAAGAGGCACCAAAACACTTTCCCGGACTTTCGGCTTCATCATACCACGTTGGTGGAATGACCTTCCCAACTCCATGCGTGAAGCTGACTCACTTTCTGTCTTCAAAAATTGGCTAAAAATACATCTTTTCCATGAGCACTTAACCAGTCACTAAAAAAAAATTATAATAATTCCTTGTTGCATTTTAATTTGTTTTGAATTACTATTCTGATGCTAATGAAACTTTGTAATATGGCACTTTTTGTACCACTGTCTCCTTAAGATGATTCACTTATGTTTTCCTCTTTTGTAAGTCACTTTGGACAAAAGTGTCGTCCATATTAATAAATGTATAATCAAAGTTTGTGTAAGTAGACGTGTTGGGGGGATTTGGCTATTGAAAATGTAACATTGTCATTTAATTCTGCTCAAATGAATGAAATGACTTGAATAAAGATTTGTTCATTTTGCTGAACGAGACTCAAAGATCAAAGTCAAATTCAGTAAAATAATCCGATCTTCCCATCACTATGTTGAACAGCGGAAGAAAAGCTATTAACGAGACAAGGCTCTTGGAGCGCGCATAAACGTCACATCCTTTGGATTTTCCTGGCATAACCGACCCGCTCCCTTCGCATGAAAATCAGTTTACAGGTTTTAATAGGCAACCTAGGAAGTGCAACCTAGGAAGTCCGGGAAGGGCTCATATTTTAAGTTGCGTTACAAGCCATTCACACATTGGCAAAAGAAAGGTGAATATTACATGAAAATTGTTACATATTGCACCTTTCATCGATGGCAGCCTTCAAAAACTCCCCGTCCAACCTGCGGAAGCTTATTGAGGTATGCAAACTTTTAATATCTTGTGAAAGCTTGAACCTATCTGTGCTTTAGAGCTAAAGTTTCAATATGAAGTATGGTTGGTCAAATAATTTTTTATGGATTTGCCCACCAAGTTGCCATAGCCTTGTGTATACACCGCTAACGCATAGGTAAGGTTCGACAATGACATTAGTTAGTTTGCAAAAGCGTGAATTCAAATGTAAATGAGCTTAAGAGTTAAATAAGTTAATATCTTGTAACTTTTATAATTTTATTTATTGTTGCTGTTGTTACCTTATCTTTGTCAATGCAGTTGTTTCATTTCTATAGGGTTTGTAACATTCTAAAAGCTCTTTATCACACAGATACCACAAGCTAGTCAGTGAATTCAGTTGGTTGCTTCAGAGGCATACGTTATTGTAAGAATTACATACAACAATGCAACAATATTAAAACCTAAAAAAAAAGGTAATTTACTTTTGATACTTAAGTACTTTTAAAACCAAGTACTTTTACTTAAGTAAAAATCGGTCTTTGACCAGTAGTATCTGTACTTTCACTCAAGTAATGTGTACTTTGTACACCTCTGCTGACATATTTGTATATATCGGAATATTTTGCCATAATTGTAAAATATATTGTTTCTATACTTATGGATCAACAAACTAAAATCAATAGTTTTATATTTTCCCTTTTTTTTTTTTTATTTAATTATATAATTCGCAATTCTTCATTGGATTGTAGTTTGTGCCCTCATGAAAGACGGTAAGTACACAGTCTTGAAACTTTGTTGTTTTGTCCCATTTTCAAATAGTTCCTTTGCCTCAAAACAAATTTTGTAATGTTGTGATTCAACTCGGAGCTGGTTGGTTTGGTTCGTGGCCTTCACATCTATTTTATGAAGGATTTTTGGAAAATCCTACGGAAACAATAAATGGGAAAAATACTTCCTGAACCCATCCGACTGAAAAACTGGATTTTGTTACGCTCTATAGTGATTGTTTTTCAAATGCTGTGTGCTCCGGAGGCTGCATTTTTCAGCCGCATATGTCACAGAGGATGTCTTGTTTCAGAAAAGTAAGTAGGGCACTCCGAATGCAGCCTTCGAATGCGACCTTCTTTCACAGGAATGCAGAGGATGCAAGAGGTGTATCCTTCTCTGGAACTCACAACCCACAATTCTTTGCTGCAACAGAAACTTTCAGAATTTTTCTGAAAAAATTCTGCTGATTTACTGTTTAAATGCAAGTACTGTTAATTCCCAAATTGAAGTACCTCAGTAGACAGGAGTGAAATATATATAATATATAATGTGTCAAATTATAATAATATATTTTGGAAAAATAACGTATTAAAAAGTATATATAAAATTACAGACACAAAATCCATTTTCTTTTCTCCCTACATAGTTATAACTCTCCTAAAGTTTACCTCAGATATTACCCAAAACACTCGTGCAAGTTGAAAGCAATGTGTGCCGTCATAATAATAATAAAACGTTCTGTTTCCATTTGTCCTATGAAGGCCGTCTCGTTTAAATGAAGCTAATTTGCAGTTAAGGACACTCTGTATACCCCTGCCTACAAAGGACACGTCCTACCTAGCAACAGCCTGTTAAAATCCAAAAAAGGGGAAAAAATGATGAAACGCAAAGTTAATATGAATATGCAGAAATGTGAATGATATTTGAGAGTTAATGTTGAGAGAAGATTTTCAGTGAATAACAACTTAATTTCCTTTTCCTGGACAGACCCAGGTCAATGTATACATTCATTGTGTGGAAAAGAGCAGCGTCAACATTCAGTTTATCTTCTTTCATATATCACTAAAAAAAAAAACTCATATTCCAGGTTTGTAGCAACATAAGGCTGAGTAAAGTGATTTCATTTTCTTTTCGGGTGAATTTACGAAATGCAAGTCTACACTCACCTTTACAACCCACCAAAAGACGCTGTAGTGCAGTTATTTCCCAGGACAGAAATGTGTCAATATTGGGGAGATTGATGCAGACCTTACAAGATGATGTTGACTGCAAACGCAGGTATGTGCGCAGGTTCAAACTCACTGCCAAAGCAACCTGTTTATAGAAGACAAGCACAAGGAGGTGTTCACTTCAGATTAACAGTAAACATAACATTTTGATATTCTACCTTTTTCTCAATATAGATATAGACCTACCTGTCCATGCACCACAGCATGTTCACCGTGCAGAATTGCTTTCCCTGGTGCTGAAACGAAGCATTCTCTTGTGTGCATCTTTAATACCAGTGCTTGAATCAAGCAGTCAAGACTTTATAAATAGTATGGTACGCTGAGTTTAGTTTTTCTTGTTAAAAACTCACATTTGTGTTCATCGTGTTATTGCAGAAGTTCATTGCAAATAATATGTAACTTTATAAAAACACATAAACGGAGAACGCCTGTCTCTCTTTGCGGAGCTCAGAAGATAAAATGTTGCCAAAAGTACCTTTTTACGAGCACGGAGTTGCACCTAGTCTGTTATTCACGCACGTGAACCGATGACGCTCTTGTGTGGACCAATCACAATTACGCTCTAACATCACGGACTCTGAACCCGCCAATCAGGATCAAGCTCTCATGTGCACGGCTTCTCAAAACGCCAATCGGAAAGCGCACCACCCTCGCGTCATCGGTCGCTCGATTGAAAAAGCCCGTACCACTTATATACGGGTAGCAAAATTGGTCAAGAAGATCAACAGTAAACAGAAAAGCGCGTTTCGAAATTTGTTAGCATTTACTATGGCATTTCTTGTGTCCAGGACCACGCGACTTCGTTGTGTCCTTCGTTTAGGGTCATGCGTGAGAATACAGCAGATGCAGGCCGTGTGTGCAAATGAAAGAAGGTAGAATCTTGTTGGAGCATGGAGAAATAAGCACATATCCCATGTGTGTGACACGCTGGCTAATTTAGCCACTAAACTAGTGTGTCAGTGTTGTGCAGTGACATTAGATATTTGCTATTTGTTACTAACGTTCTCTCACCTTTGAAAGGAATGCCAGCACATCTGAAGTAGACAGACGAATACCCAAGATATACACAAAAACTGGAGATAAAGGTTGTTTACAAGCCCCAACTTAATGTTTCACACATGGCTATTTGTGTTGGCAGACGATGCAATGATGATTTTACTGGGAGTGTCAGGTTTGTGTTAAACATATTTTGTATTTTTTTCAATATCTTACATTTATTAGGTTTTTCCAGTACTTTCACAGGTGAAAGGAGACCAAAGGAGGATCATATATTTGATGCTTTGGGAACAACAGATGAATTATCATCTGCAATCGGGTAATGAAGAGAGATTAAAAGCTTTATAACATGTGAGGGGAAAGCCTTTAAAGGGATAGTTCACCCAAAAATGTAAATTATCTCATCAATTACTCACCCTCATGCCATCTCAGATGTGTATGACTTTCTTCTTCAGCAGAACACAAAGATTTTTAGAGGAATATCTCAGCTCTGTAGGACCATACAATGCTAGTCAATGGTGGCCAGAACTTTGAAGCACCAAAAAGGAGATATAGTCCGCATAAAGGTAATCCATAAAACTCCAGTGGTTTAATCAATGTCTTCTGAAGCGATCCAGTTGGTTTTGGGTGCGAACAGACCAAAATATAACTCCCCTTTTAACTGTGCCGTTGCAGTCTCTTGGCACGGTCATGATTTCATCATGATCATGACTTCTTAGTGCTTGAAGCATGCGTGCTAGATGGCACTTGAAATCATCATCACCAAGGAAACTGCTGTCAAGATGTCCAGATAATGAAAAAGGAGTTACATTTTGGTCTGTTCTCACACAAAAACAGCCGGATCTCTTCAGAAGACATTGATTTAACCACTGGAGTTTGATGGATTATGTTTATGCTGACTTGATCTGCTTTTTGGTGCTTCAAAGTTGTTCAAAGGTCACCATTCACTTGCATTGTATGGACATACAGATATTCTGAGATATTCTTCTAAAAATCTTTGTGTTCAGCGGAAGAAAGAGTCATAATTTGGGATGGCATGAGGGTGAGTAAATTCTCAATTTTTGGTGAACTAACCCTTGAAAATGTAATAATTAAATGCTTAAAACAAAACTTTGATTCTCTCATTCAGGTTAGCAAGAGAATTTTGCATCGACAAAGGTCATACGTTCACAGATCAGCTGGAGAAGGTTGTTTTCTCTCTTATTCACTTGCATTGTATTGTAATGTATTGGAGTGGTGGTGGCGTAGTGGGCTAAAGCACTGAACTGTTAAGCAGAAGGTTGTTGGTTCAAACCCCACAGCCACCACCATTGTGTCCTTGAGCAAGGCACTTAACTCCAGGTTGCTCTGGGGGGATTGTCCCTGTAATAAATGCTCTGTAAGTTGCTTTGGATAAAAACGTCTGCCAAATGCATAAATGTAAATGTTATTAGCATTAATATTTACTACTCTTCTGCACAGATCCAGTGTGTACTACAAGATGTGGGATCAAATATTGCCACTCCCATGTCGTCTGCAAGAGACAGTCAGATAAGTAAGCAGCCGCACAGGACATGTTTGATATCCCAATGCATTCAAATATTTATTTGCATCTAACTCTGTTTAAAACAGAGAAGACAAAGTTCAGCTCCCAACCTGTGATTGAACTGGAGAGGTGGATTGATTCCTTCACAGAGCAGCTGCCTCCACTTACAAACTTCATACTACCTGTATGTACATTTAAGTAATATGTTCTTTGGTAACACAGAGATGGCAATGTCCAGACTGCTGAACCTCTGATACACATACTCTGATTAAATTATCAAAAGGTTATTAGAATTATTATAAATAATTAATAATTATTAAAGTTGCCATTGTGTTACATTGGTTATCATTGTGGTAAAGCATATCATTCCCATCGATTAATCTTATGCTCAATTTGCAGTCAGGAGGAAAAAGTAGTGCAGCTTTACATGTGGCCAGAGCAGTGTGTCGTCGGGCAGAACGCTGGTTAGTATGGCACACATTCACTTAATTCACTCACTGTACAGTATATTCATTAATATTTCTGGGTTTCACCAATCTTAACATTCAAACTGTCTCACAAATAAGGTCATGCTGTTTGTTTTGTGTTATATATTTCAGTGTTGCCCCTATTGTCCGATCAGGTGAAGCAGACCCTGAAGTTGCCAAATATCTGAACAGGTATCCAAGTACTTCCAAATATTATCATTGTTTATTGCATTTCATTTGGATTTAACAAATTTTTTTGGTTTCACAGATTGAGTGACTACCTGTTCACGTTGGCCAGATATGCCGTAATGAAAGAGGGCATTGCAGAAACGGTCTACAAAAGACCTGAATAGTCCAGAGTGAAATCTTTTAATATCTCATCTAATATTTGAGCCATTGTCTTCTCTTCTCTTTGTTTTTATTTGTTTTTTGTTTTTTACACAAATCCCAGTACCATGTATGAATGCAGATATATTTGACCAGGCAATTTGTCCCACTGTACACTTTATAAAGACATTTGTGAGAAGCCTATATGAGAAACAATGTACATTTAGGGAACATGTTTCTGTTAGAGTTTTTATATTAATATTAGTGTATTAAGTCAGACACTGATGGAGTTGCTAAAAGTTAACTGAAACAGTACAGTGTTGATAACATTACAAAATAACAACTTTAGATAAAGTTTAAAATAGGGGCCTTGTCTTCACAGTAGAAAATAATTTTGTTCTGAATATGTACTAAATTTGATAACATTTGTGGTGTAATGATTGTATTATTACTAACATCTGTAAAGGAATTTTAATTTATAATATATATAAATACAGTATGTTAATTTCAAAAAGTGTGAAGTGTATTTGAGACTATCCAGGAGTGAGGTAATGTTAAACAGTGAAATGCTATGAGCCGTGTTCATTTCACGTGTGTTCTCACTGTGGATCTGGACCACTTTACACAATAGTGCACCAGCCCTGGCTTTTCAGATTCAGAGAGCTGGCCAGGGTGACCTTCCTCATAAGGTGGGTAGTGCAGTTATGTAATGCACTCATCTGGGTGGTAAGCAGTAGGCAGGACTTCTCGTGAGAGAATGCATCAAAACTGTAGTTACCATGATAGGAGCCCACTCCACTGGCACCTGTCAATGAAAACTCCAATGTTTACTAGATTCAATTTGAGGCAAAATAAGGTCAATGACATTTTATAGCACAAATTGTTCCCTGCTTAATGTACTAGATACTGTAGTAACAAGTTATAATAAGATGCCAAAAAATGCCTTACCAACTCCTCCAAATGGCATACCCATCATAAGACTCAACTTTGGAGCACAAAAAAAGTGTGATATTGTCAACTGAGAAGTATTGGACATACTACAGCTACTTCATGCAATATGATCAGAACAAATTTGTGTGTAACTCATTCATGAGTCCATTCTTACATAAAGTGTCACATTAAATACAATTTTTACTAAAGACAAACAAATTTGTTCATATGTTCAATGAGTAAAGCCCATTTATTTTCTTATTATGATTTTCTCCCCAATTTGGAATGCCCAATTCCCACTATGCTCTAAATCCTCGTGGTGGTGTAGCGACTCGCCTCAATCCGGGTGACAGAGGAAGAATCTCAGTTGCCTCCGCGTCTGAGATGTCAATCCTCACATCTCATCACGTGGCTTGTTGAGCGCATAACTGTGGGGACGTAGTGCACGTGGAGATTCCACGCTATTCTCGTAGGCATCCAAGAACAACTCATCACGTGCCCCACCGAGAGCGAGAACCACATTATAGCGACAACAAGATTACCCCATGTGACTCTACCCACCCTAGCAACCGGGCCAATTTGGGTGCTTAGGAGACCTGTCTGGAGACACTCCGCACGCTGCAGATTTGTCAAAATCTGCCAACCATTTCAAAGTTTTGTGTGACTGATGTTATATGAGCGGTAGTGGCGTAGTGGGCTAAAGCACATGACTGGTAAGTAGAAGGCTGTTGGTTTGATCCCAACAGCCACCACCATTGTGCCCTTGAGCAAGGCACTGAACTCCAGGTTCGTATAACTCCATAATATCATATGCAACTCTTTTAAGACTTTTTTTTTTTCTCAGATCAATGGATCCCTTCAAATGATCTTTAGATGTACTCTGTGATCAGCTAGGCCTTACCAGAGAAGAAAACATGGTCAAATTTAAGGTCCACTATTTCTGGAATTTCATGTGTTACTCCTACAACGGAGTGGAAGCACTCCTGAAAAATTGCACACATCTCTCAACACTCTTGGCCTGCAAGATGACCATATTAATCCATTACCATAAACAGATCCACGAGTCCCCATCCGGTACTGTCTCTACCCTTATAAGTGCTATTGAATCCGTTTGGAGTTCAACTTTGGAGGATCAATTTAACCTTGCTGCAGCCAAAGTGCAGGTAGACTGTGCAAATTAATTTACCTCCTGAATGTTAAACGGCCATTGACCTGACACACATGACAGGCTTTTGTTTTCCTCACCCGACTCATAGTTCCTGATCTGCACAGCTCTGTTAAATGCTAAACACCTTATAAGACCAGATGTGTATAAGCTTGGGCCACAAGTTAGATCTGCAAACAAGCACTGACACTGACACTGTACAAATGACACTGTACACATTCTTTGTTGTTTAGTACATTTTTAAATTAGGATAATCAAATGTTTACATGTTTGATCAAAAATTACATTTTTAGATTTTACAGAGGAAATATTACTGTACACATGAATAGCTTTACAATGACATTGCTTTTGTAATATACTGTGTATTTCAACCTGCAGTTCAAATAGTGCAACCAAATTCAAAGACACCAAAGAAATAAGAAACTGTATGCTTTAAAGGTTGTTGCATCCCTCTCCAAGGATCATCACATGATCAGGGGAAAGAGCAAGATTTTGTGACATCATATTAATCAAACTCAGGATCAAATGTGAAGATTTTTGCATTTACATCCAAAAACACCCCTGGTCCACTACAACAATCTTAAGCATCTTTTCAAATGGAAATAGCATGCTAATGTCAGTACATTTAAATTCAAAACTCTGCTATAGGATACAGTCTAAGCCCTTGTGCAATAGGGACACAGCACATTAATAACTTAACATTATGAGCAATACATTTCAAAATGTTACATGATACCAAAGCCATTTTTTTCCATACACAACTACAAATGTCTCTATGATTAGATAGTATTCTAATTCTTTGATTTATCAAAGCAAATGTCGAGACAGCAGGGGAGATACAGACAGATCATGTTTGTGGGAGGATTGTATAACATTGAATTTACTGCATACAAAAGGGAGAGGGTTTGCTTTCGAGAAACATTCTGAAATAAATAATGCTGTTTACTTAGTCCCTTTAAGAGACCTGGAAACAAGCCAAATGGTTCTCTCTCACTGAAGAAATGTCCAGGTCATATTTCACCAAAAAAAAAAAAAAAAAAAAGACCATTACTTTAACATGAAAAGTTTTTATTCTCATAAGTGTACTGTGAGGAAAAAAAATCATCCTGTCTAGATCATTTATTTTTTTGTACAATTAAAAATACAGATACTACTTTGATGATCATTTAGAGTTTTTCTTCACAATTAAAATAATGTATGAGTTTTTTGACAACAATTAATGAGATTTTAAAAAACAAATTCACATTACAGTAATTGAGTATGTGCGAGGCAATGTGCTTAATTGTCATGAAAAAAATAATGTTGCTATGCAAAAAAATCTTAACTATAATAAGCTTCATTTTCTTTATTCAGAATGGGGTGAAATATGACCTGGATATGTTTTCGACAGGTTTTGTTAGAATCAACCTGATTTTTTTTTTTTTTAAAAGAAGGAAAAAAAAAAAATTACTAATCTGTGCTGAGGAGACACATGGAGAAAGGGAATGACAAAGATGAGCAAAAGTTGCATTCTGATTCTTTAACTCTAATTCAATAACAGGACCACAGGTTCGAATCATCCAGTGACATCATGCAAAGGGAGACCTATTTTTTTATTTAATTTTTTTGTCCACTTGGAATAACACTTGAACAGAACTTCCAAAGTAGTCATTCCAACAGTCACTCATAAGAAAAAGTTCCCATAATAGCTGGTTTGAGAGCTAGTCATCTTCATGGCTGAATTCCAGTAGTGCACAGCTAAATGATGGGCAGAGAGTTACTGGGAGACTGGTAGTTGATGATGAGCTCAACTTTGTGATTGCTTAAAAGTTGGAGATAAATTGTTTCAGTGATTTATTCTGTGTCCCACCACTACTTTACCCTTCAATAATAATAATAAAAAGACCAAGATATGGCAAAGAATTTAAGAAATGGATACATGCTTCAAGCACCTATATTAGTATTTCATGAAGTCAGCATTAAGGGATTACATTAAAATTACTTTACTTTTGTTCTTGAACTGAATACTGAAATTAAAATGACTTAATGAGCAGAAAATATCACCATGTCATTGGGCAGCAATGCTTTCATAACCACGTAACAGTCTGATCATGTGGTCTGTTGCGAGAGGATGTAGTGTTTAAGATGAGAAAGGAGAAAGTTCATAGAAGCTGAAGACGATGAACAGTGCTTGGAACCTTCTATCCTCAAGCCTCAAGTCTAGCAGAAGTTTAGCAATACACACTATGGGTTTGAAAGCATTTGCCCTTCAAACAGGCATAGCCTCCTTTTGTGTCTTGAGTTGCATGGCTTGCGTTGCATTAGTATTGCTTTCCTGTTCCCTTCGTGGGGGAGTGAGACAAGCAGACCTGAGAGACAATGCAATGTTTCTGCAGATCTTACAATGTACATCCACTGCTGGGTCCACTGTAGAGGAGGTTTATGAGTCTTCTTTAATGAGTGGACACCAAAAAACAAAAGTACATTTGGAGCATTTTCGGATTCAAACATGGAGTTGGGTTACTCCATGTTTAGGTTGGGTTGAGGTTTCTTTGATAAAAGGGATAGGAGCAGCATGACATGATGGCATTACATTGAGCTGGTTTAAAACGGATTGTATAAGGCGTTTGGAGCTCTTTTGGCTTCAAATGCTAAGAAGAACATGTTTTACTATGACACTTAATACAGGGAATCTTCAAGTGGTTCAAAAAGTTCAACAAGACTAAGACTTCAGAGAATAAGATGTGACTATGTCTAAATGTTCTTGTGCAAGTAAATGTCAGTATACTCTAATATACTTCTGCTGTTGGTATCCTCAGTGTGACTGGATATGCTCAGCTCATTTCCACTATATTAACAAGGGAGTTACTTGATTTGCTTGCCATTTAGTGGACAAGACGGAGTACACTTTTTGATGGAACAGTCTTCCTTGAGCAACTTGGGGTTAAGTGCCTTTATTGAAGGTCCAAACTCCTATGGAGCAAGAATCTAATCTCTGAACTTTAGTTGTTGTTCCTTCTACTGTACGACAGGGTCTTTGATCTTTGTGTATATCGATACCTCAACTGCTACCACCACTCCTGCGTGAATGTAACTGTATGTGTGGTATAAACCAACACAAGTGTAAATTATGGGTTATGAAAGCTCAAAGCCCGTATTCATGCTGATTGCGTAGCGGAGTTTGTCTCTTAGGATGCTCTTCTTGCTGTAGTTGGGCAGCTTGAGTAAGTTGAAGCAAGTAGAGGACGTTGGGAGACGACCGCCTGGCTCCTTCTTACGAATGGTGAAAAAGCCACGCAGCACACTACCTAAAGTGTCACCTGTGTCCTACAGAAAGAGTCAAGTACAAACAAGAAAGATGAAGAAGAGATCTTTGAAGAAAACAGTTTGGAGCTTCCAAGAATGAAAGCTGACGTCTAACCTGATCATCTGACACTTCCACACAACGAATGGAGAAAGGGGGTTTGAGGTAGGCAAAACCGAGCAGAGGAGGTCTTGAGCAGCTGGTGACAAACTGTGGTAGAGCACAGATCACAATGTTTATTATCGATTTATAAACATCAATAAATGTTGCAGATTTTCAGATTTGATGAGTATTACCTTCAGGAACATGGCTCTCTCCTCAGGGGTGAAATCACTGGAGAGGATGTCCCATAGCCAAAGAATGACTCTGTGGCTGCTATGGAAGCCTCCATAGTACACAGTGTGCTTCCTGGAAGACACAGGAAATCAAATGCATCAGTATCAATAACCTTTCCATGATAGTTCTTATGACAGTTTCATAACAGCCATATTATGATTTACAGATCTACAGGCAGCATCATATAATAGAAAAATTTCATTTCATTTCATCGAATGGAATATCTTTGTTATAAACATGGCTCATTTAAATCCACTAAATTAAATTACCGGTAATATACAGACATCACAATTACCCAATGGGAAACAATTAAGGGTCTTTGTAAATTCTGAATTTAAAATTTCAATCTAACAATCCGAAACTCTTCAGGCCAGAGATAAGTGCAGGCTCACTTGAGATCGTCAAGGTCTATCTCAGCGTTGTCTCCAGAGATAAGTCTCTGAACCTCAGGGGTGGAAAACACGTGCAGCCACTCTGGGTTGATGATGCTGCGGAAGCCCCTGATGAAGGCGGCAGTCTGCTCCTTGATCTGGGTGTGCATGCGGAAGTGGGCCATCAAGTGGATATAGCTGATCCTGGAGGGGGTGAAGAGGACAGAGAATTAACTGGAATAACAGCCAACACAAAACCAGGACATTTTTTGATTCTGAGGATTAATAACAAAAAAAGTCTTGTTCTATACAATTCTTTAGGCTTGCGTATGTCTGTGAATATAATTGTGAGTAAAGGAAGCAGTCCTCATAGATTTGCCAGTGTGTTCTAATTCCTCTTTTTTTTTTTTTAAACACCCTGATTCCTCTACCAATGCGTTCTTTCATCATTACATTTCTTTGTCCTTTATCAAATGGAAACAGGACTTGACATTGGCATGAAAAATTGGTTTACACACAATTAGAGGAAAATGGACTCACTTGTTTTCATTTGTGACAGACATGGTCTTTCCACCAGGAATTAGCTCATGACAGACTAACTGTGAAGAGAGAGAAGTAAGCATATGAGAAAGTGAGGAAAACCTGTCATAAAACAAACGAAATTGGGTAAAGGTGATACAATGACAATTACCTGCCCCATCACCTCCTCATCGTACGATAAAGTCAGACCGAGGTCACTGACGTCCCCATCGTAACGCTGAAACATCACCAACACACAGTTATGGATAATACCAAATTTTCACCAAGAAATATAATATATACATCAAACCACTTCTAAATATGGCAGAGGATTTGAGGAATCATTAGGGATTTTTTAAACTGAGATAACCTCCGCGATTTTACTGTTGGAGAGAGCATAACAGTCAACTAGCATGTTACGACAGTTAGTCACTGTTTGCGGAAACCATGCAAATGAATGGGGAGAGCCCGAATCAATTTTATCGTTGTATATTCCACACATAGTTAATTCCAAAAGGACTGTTTAGATTAAAACATATTAAAGATTATCAGACAGATGGTCAGTCAATTAAGTAACGACCTGTTTCCTCACAAAAGTGTTTTTTATTCAGCACACTGATTAATCTCCTTCATAGACAAACAATAAAAAAAAAAAAAAAAAAAAACAGCCTCTGGTCTCCACACCAGAGTACCACCCATAGAATGTCTATTGGACCACCACGTTATGATTTTGTTGCTAACCTTTTAGCCTCAATTGGTAGAAGGGCTCTGGTATCATTCATGCCTGTAGTGCAAATGGTGTGGGACAAGTTATGTGCCTAATATTTTTTCTTTTTTTGTTTTTACACCAAATCTCTAACATTTGAGCGATAGTAATAAGCAAGTTTATTGGAACATCATTTTAGAACACTTATTAATGTGAAAACTAACTTTTACTGTGTAGTTTTCCACATAACTTCATTGAGTGTAAATCATTGCTCATCACAGGCAGGGAGGCACCAGCCAATGCCAGTAAGAGGAGAAAAACTACTGGAAGAACTACTGAGTGTATTAACTAAAGAATATAACAGAGCCCTATCAGCCAAATTATTATAATTTCAATAACCATTTTCATTTGAGTCAATGAAAGACATTAGCTTTTGAAAGTTCAGCAGGTATTGTAGATCTTTTTATGCTCAGATCTACAAACGCAAGCTTTAACAAGCATAAAAATCAGTAAGTCAAATCAGTTAGTAAGCTCTGCAGTACTTAGGAACATGAAGATATAATATAATTAAAAATTCTCATGTATTATTGGAGAAATCGAGATAAAATCAAAAAGGTATGCATGGGCTTGGCTAAACAACAGTTCAGCTTAGGGCTGGGCGATATGTAAAAACTATTTTATCGATAGTAGCCCTAAACAAATGACGATATAATCGTGATATACGATTATATCGTCAACCCACTGTTGAGGGTCTGTGAATATTTTTGCTTTATTGATTTAGCTTTAAAAATGTAATTAATTTATTGAAACACGAAAAACATAAAAAGACATTTCTAAATTCAAATTGCTTTTCAAACTAAACGAAAAAAAGCAAAAAAATAATGAAGCGATAAAAAAAAAATCGTATTTAACCTGTTGATACGCAATTCCCCAGCATTATTCATTTCAGAATGTTTCTTCGGTGGTGACGTCACTCTGCTTACGTTTAATATACAATTTACCGTCTATAAATGTACTGAATGTTAACAAATGATACATCTTTTCAAAGGCCTCAGGGTTCAATATTGATATCCGATCTCTGTTTCACGATAGCAATGCTCCAGAAACAGCAATTTTGTTATTTGAGTCAGGAGTACAAATGAAAACATGCAATATCAATACGTGACTTCATACCTTTGTTATGAAAACGCCACACTTGGGTCAATTGTCCATGACAAGCGTTCATTGTAAAACATCCAATAGCACTTTATGTCCATAAAAGTGATAAATCTGAGAAATACTGATATATTCTCCATTGTTTACATGAGATCTCGCCTGAAAGAATTACCCGGGATCGAAAGAATTGCAGGATCCTCATTTTTTGTTAGATCATCTTCAAATTTGAAAAGTAACTTCTTTAGACTTGTGGCTTTGAGAACGTTGTATTTCTGGGATTATAGAATTATTTTTTTAGATTATAAAAACATGTTCAGCACAAAATATTTCCATTACTCTAAACTTCATCTTCTCTAACTTAAAATAACAACATATATTAATTCTGAAGCCCAAAGTGTCCTCTTTCAAAAGATACTACAACTGTGCCCATACTCCAAAGGGTCCAGTAAATGCAACCATTTAAGTTCAGGTTTGTCATTTTCATGGTTTGTGCTCAAAAAGGGGGTGTGTATCAACAGGCTAACCACCTCACTGAAGATAAGAAAATAGAACTCAAATTTAAGTTCAAGGTGAACTTGTGTTATATTATTTTATGATTGAATCACTTTCGTCTTTGTTTCTTTAATACAAAGAAATATATTACAGAACCTGCGGAGTTGCGTTCACAATGCATGTTAACCGCAACCTGGTCCATGGAAAACTCACAGCACCTCCTGAGATGATTTGCAGCGTTCTCATAGACAATATTCTTGCAAACACTTTTCAGAATAATGAAGAGAGAGAGAGAAAAAACTAAAAACAAACAAACAAACAAAAAAACTTTTACATGCGATTGTTTCATGAGACAGGCTTGCATGCCTGCATGCGTGTGTTCCACAAGACAGGCTCATGCTGCACCCCCCTGAACAAACAGCGAATCAGACACAAGTTTTGATGGCTTTTCTTTTGTCCGTTCTTAAAATTATAATAAAGAGTTTCTTCAAGCGCGTGTCTTTGTGACTAACATAATTTCTTGTCATGCATCACTCCCAGTCAAGACGTCTTACAGGTCGTTTGCCTGTTGCGGATAAATACGGATAAATAAATAAAAGCAAAATTACCCACCATTGCATGAAATACACTTGGATGAGGAGCTTGTGAACCGGATTCAGCCTTGTCACATTTGGTGGGTGGCAGGTGGTAGTTTCACTCCCTGGGCTACTGTTTGATATATTTGCTGACTTCCCAGATCAATGGTTTTACCATTTCCCAATTTTGTCGGTCATCTTCTGTCAATTGAGTGTCGCAATCGGCAACTTTGTAAGATATCATCGATATCCAATAACATCGTCATATCCCCAGCTCTAGTTCAGATCTATTATTGAGTTAATAATTGTGGTATTAAATTTACATTGGCACTGACCTTGATGGAGGTGAGGTTTTTGTAGAACTCAGAGTCAAGAGAGGGCAGCTCGTCTATGGAGCTGTAAAAAGTGCTGTGATGATGACCCAGGACCTGACTGAGAAAAAAGGAGGCGAACGGCACATCCACCACAATGCCCTCATACATGGCCTTTCCCAGAATCTTTCCAACAAACTCAAAGAGCTGAAGGTGATTCTCATGGATGCTTGAGGTTTGGGAAGGGTATAATCTCTCATTCCCACTGGTAGTCTGAAACAGAGAAAGAAGAAATAGACGAATTTGAAGAAGTTTATTAGGCTAACAAGGAATTTGTTTAGGTGAACTGCTCCCAGCATTAAATGCTTTATAACTACTGTGTGACCCTTTTGAATATGAGAAAACAGTGTCTACCTTAAAGAGGTTGAGGGCTGGGTTAAAAACCTTCTTGATGATCTCCTCTAAGAACTCTTTAAAAACACCATCCTGGTCAATTCCAGCCTCATCCACTCCCAAATCATTCACAAACTTCACTCGGATCACCCCCTTAATTGAGTTGACAGGCAGACGTCGCAGTTGATCATAACCATCCTAAAGTAAGTGAGGAACAGAGGCATTCATCAAGGTACATATGTCATTGCAATTACCTTCGCAGGTGGCTTTATCCATTGTGCGCAGTCATTACTATCATCCTGAGTATTTAATGTGACAGTTTTGGAAATTATGAAGCAGCTATTACCTCCAACATACGTGATCGACGAATAGTTATGTGAGTTACATGGGGAGAGGCAGAGCTTGTCTCCACCAATCCTAAAGTCTCTTTCTCTTTTGTCACAATGTTCCGGAACAGCAGCACCCTCTGTGTCAAGAGAAAGGAATCACACTCCATTTAAATCAATAAAGACAGATTGATTCATGAATCTGATACAGTCAAAAAAAAATGGAGACTAAATATTTTAAGCATGTTAGTTAAGCTACACTACGGTAGAGCCTGGGTTACAGGGATAGTTTACCCAAAAATAACAATTCTCTCATCATTTACTCACCCTCATGCCATCCCAGATGCATATGACTTTCTTCCTTCTGCAGAACACAAACATTTGTAGAAAAATATCTCTGCTCTGTAGGTCCATAAAATGTAAGTGAATGGTGACAAGGCCTTTGAAGCTCCAAAAATCACATAAAGGCAGCATAAAAGTATTCCATATGACTCCAGACGTTTAATTTATATCTTCAGAAGCAGTATGATAGGTGTGTTTGAGAAGCAGATCAATATTCAAGTCATTTTATCCTATACATTTCCACTTTCACTTAAAGTGAAAGTTAAACTGGAGATTTATAGTAAAAAAAGGATTTAAATATTGATCTGTTTCTCACCCAAGGTGATCATTTATCTTCAGAAGACATATACTGTATTAAACCACTAGAGTCTTATAATTACTTTTATGCTGCCTTTGTGATTTAGGAGCTTCATACACTGGTCAACATTCACTTGCATTGTATGGACCTACAGAGCTGAAATATTTTTCTAAAAATCTGTGTTTGTGTTCAGCAGAAGAAAGAAAGTGATGAGTAAATTATGAGAGAATTTAAATTTTGGTGAACTATCCCTTTAACTTGAGTATCTTGACTTGTGAGAAATAAATGAATGGATTTGAGTTTAACTCACATTTTTGTGTGGGATGACATGAGGAATGTACTGTAGTAGCAGCTGTGCTCTCCTCTTGCCTTTCTCCAGCTCTTGAAATAACAGACTGGGCTTCAGATCTCTGTATGAGACACACAGACAAAACAAAATTTTTTATCAATTTCACATTTGTTTTTTATGAAGACTTTAACCGAGACTCTAAAGCAAAAACAGCGTTTCATTTTAAATGTTTTTCTCAGTAATATCTGAGGGTGACACACTTGCGGAGCCAGTGATCTTCAGGAGTGAATCTCCTACGACAGTCCCGCTCATACAGAACCATCAGCCAGCCATGAACACTGTGGAACAGATCCAACTTCTCCCCTTTGGCATTCTCTGCAAGTTAATGATCACATAAAAAAATAAAATAAAAAAAAAGAGCACATTACCATTACCATACCACTCGAACTGCAACTGCTACAGAAGACTGCTGATAAATAACTGTTAAAAATGACTGATCCAGAGTCTCTCTTTTTAAATGTTTAAGCATTCATTGGGTAGGGGCTAACAAAAGTTTGCTCACCTAAAATACCATCCCAGATCATCTTGTATACAAATGTGTTGAGGAATGAGGAAATGGTGACAAGCTCTTCGATTTTAAAAGAAATCTGTTCCTCATAGACCTCTATGTCATCCAGAATCCTGTTAGCAATAAAAAAAAATTTCTTTTAAAAAAAAACACACACACGCACACATATATTCACTGATATCAAATACAGGTGCAAGTGTACATGTACAGTATTAGCTCAAAATTACCCATGTCTCATTAGTAAGGAGGTTGGAGTTAAACCATGACTTGATATAGTGTTTATACAACACTTACGTGATGAGATGTCTTGAGCAGTCACAGAAGAGCATGAGCATGGCCAAAAGCTGTTTGGATTCCTCCGTATCATTATTGAGACACTCTAGGAAGAGCCTGAGCCCACCCTGAGGGCCAAGCTCACAGATAAATGCCCAGAGTTTAGGGAGCAGCTCATCAAGATACGTCAGTCCTGGAAACAGAGTTTTATTATGAAATCAAAAATTATTTTAGGTTATTCAATACTTAATTTGATAGTACACCCAAAAATTAAAACTCTCTTATCATTTACTCACCCTCATGCAATCCCAGATGTGTATGACTTTCTTCTGCAGGACACAAATGAAGATTTTTAAAAGAATAATTCAGCTCTGTAGATTCATACAATACAAGTGAATGGTGATCAGAACTTTGAACCTGCAAAAATCACAAAGTTAGCGTAAAAGTAATCCATATGACTCCAGTGGTTAAATCCATGTCTTCTGAAGCGATATGATGGGTGTGCATGACAAACAGATCAAAATTTAAGTAATTTTTCCTATATATGTCCACTTTCACGTTCCTCTTTTGTTTTTTGGCTATTAGCATTCTTCATGCATATTGCCACCGACTGGTCGGGGCAGGTCAAAGGTGGAGATTTATGGTAAAAAACAGGACTTAAATAATGATCTGTTTCTCACCCACACTTATAATATCACTTCTAAATCATGGATTTACCCACTGGAGTCATATGAATTATTTTTTGTTTACTCATGTTATTTCTGGAGATTCAAAGTTCTGGTCACCATTCACTTGCATTGTATGGCCCTACAGTGCTGAGATATTCTTCTAAAAACCTTAATTTGTGTTCGGCAGAAGAAGGAAAGTCATACACAACCGGGATTGCATGAGTGCGAGTAAACGATGTGAGGAATTTCATTTTTGGGTGAACTTTAACGCTGGTTTTGTCCTTTTGGCCACATTTGTCCTTTTGGCCACATTTGTTGATAAGCACAATAGATGGAGGACTGGAATGATGGAGAAAACAGGGTGAAACTGGAACATAAACTGAATTTTCAAAGTGTCAGATTATATCTGCAAACCGCTAGGCCACATATCAACTAAAATACAATATATTTAGAGAAAAAAGGTTTTCACCTGCTTAAATGAGCATTCATAAACAGGGTCTCTGCAAGTGTCAGCTCATCCAATTTAAAACTTTTTAATACCCTTTTCAAAAATATTTGCTCAAACTATCGGGGTTAATGCATATACTTATATAGGTATACATATACACACACCACTAGATGCAACACGAAGTCACATTAAAATGACACGTTACTAATGCGAGAGTAAAGGGCTGGTTTGATGCTGTATGCTTACCATGTCTATTTTTGTGCAGACACCTACAGTAGTAATTAAATTAGTAGTAATTAAATTAACAATGCTAATGTTAATTACTATAAACAATTAATTAGTTGCAGTTTATTTATTTGTACCAATACAGCAATTCAGTTGGCATAATAATAAGCAGTATTTACCAGCATACTGTATATTTCTACTAAAATATTTTTGTGAATTAACAGTAAGTGCAAAATTTACAATACAATTTCACTCACTTTTTGGAACCATTTGAATATCATTTTATTAATAATAATATTACCATTGTAGGTTCCTTTCAAGTTTATTAATATAATAAACAATGTAATTATTATAATTTTGATGATTAGATTTGTTTTATATAATAATAATAATAACTAGAATGTACATTTCCTGAAGAAAATGTGAGTGGTGCTTGCCGTGGCAAAATTTCTTACCACAATGTCCCACCTACTGCCCAAAGTTGAAAGAGGCCACCCCCATGACAGTAGAATGTTCTGGTGCAGAGATATAGGTGTTGTTCCATGGTTGCTAGGGAAACCCATCTGGTTGATATGCAGTTACTAAGGTGTCAGCCACCAACGCTACTTGCCATCCTGAGTAAAATATGTCAACCCGGAAGTCTCTACGATTTTCTAGTACAGAGATATGTGATTTGTTACATGGTTGCTAGGGTAACCCCATCTGGTTGCTAGGCAGTTACCAAGGGGCAAGCCAACAATGCTCCTTGCCATCCTAAATGAAAAAAGTCAACACGGAATCACTACAATTTTCTGGTTCAGAGATATATGATTTGTTACTTGGTTGCTAGGGTAACCCCATCTGGTTGCTAGGCAGTTACCAAGGTGACAGCCAACAATGCTCCTTGCTCTCCTGAGTGAAATAAGTCAACCCGGAAGTCTCTGTGATTTTCTTGTGCAACGATATGTGATTTGTTTATTGGTTGCTAGGGTAACCCCATCTGGTTGCTAGGCAGTTACCAAGGTGACAGGCAACAATGCTCCTTGCCATCCTGAGTGAAATAAGTCAACCCGGAAGTCTCTGTGATTTTCTAGTACAGAGATATGTGATTTGTTTCTTGGTTGCTAGGGTAACCCCATCTGGTTGTTAGGCAGTTACCAAGGTGACAGCCAAGAATGCTCCTTGCCATCCTGACTGAAATAAGTCAACCTGGAATCTCTACGATTTTGTGGTTCAGAGATACGTGATTTGTTAATTGGTTGCTAGGGTAACCCCATCTGGTTGCTAGGCAGTTACCAAGGTGACAGCCAACAATGCTCCTTGCCATCCTGAGTGAAATAAGTCAACCCGGAAGTCTCTGTGATTTTCTTGTGCAGAGATGTGTGATTTGTTTCTTGGTTGCTAGGGTAACCCCATCTGGTTGATAGGCAGTTACCAAGGTGACAGCAAACAATGCTCCGTGCCATCCTGAGTGAAATAAGTCAACCCGGAAGTCTCTGTGATTTTCTTGTAAAGAGATATGTGATTTGTTTCTTGGTTGCTAGGGTAACCCCATTTGGTTGCTAGGCAGTTACCAGGGTGATATTTATGAAGTCTACTTTCCATCCTGAGTGAAATAAGTCAACCCGGAAGTCTCTACGTCATTCTGATCCTAAGATACACATCTTAGTGATTTTGAATGGATGTCAATGGTTCTTCGTTGCTAGGGGGCTTTAAATGGTTGCTAGGGCGTGGCTAAGTAGTTCACATGATAAAAGCTGAAGACTGATTACTCACCCAATTAAAACAAAGCAACTATCATGTCTCTAGGACATTCTGATCTGAAGATATCTTACTGTAATTGAAATCAATAAATATGGTTGCTAGGTTGCTCTAAATTGTTGCTAGGGCATGGCTAGCCAATGAACAGAGTGATTCTTATTGGCTGCTTACTATCCTGACTCAAGAGTCAATTCCCAAGTTTCTATAATATTGTGTTCTTAAGATATCCATCTGAGGCATTTTGAATGGAAGTGTATGGGGGCTGTTGCTAGGGTGTTGTAAATGGTTGCTAGGGTGTGGCTACTTCATTTCCAAGCTGATAGTTAAAGCTGACTGATTGGTAGCCTGAGTGAAATGAGCCTGCCCCCACTTTTCTACAACATTTTGATTGGGAGATATGATCCAACAAAATACTGTGTATTTTCACTTTAAGGAAAAAACAATTGCTTTCATGGGCAATAGTATGCCTATGGGGCATATTTGTGCCCGTTTTACCCCTCAGGGTTAAATCTTACCCCCAAACTCATGTCATGCTGCACAACTGCTTGCTAGGCCACATTAAATCACATTAAATGTGTCCACTCACATGTATGTACAAAATTTTAGGTAATTACTTATTGCATGCTCAATAAAATAAATCCTCTGAGGGAGACAGAGAGAGAGAGACGCAGGGCTGACAGGCCCTTTTTTGTCTGTGTGTGTGAAAACGTCAGTTGGGATTTAAATTTCTGAACATTCCGCAATGTAAAGTCAATGGGACTTTTTTGGCCGCTTTTTCATCCGCTGTGCGAACATCGTACACTCGATCGCTTAGAAAAGTCATAGCACACCTCTCCTCAATGAGCCGCTCGATATGACACCTCATTCATGGGTCTACGCCAAAAGGTGCGGGACGAGTTAGGTGCCGAAGTTTTGTACGGAAGAAGAAGAAGAAGAAAAACTAGATAGGTACATTTCCTGAAGAAAATGTGAGTGGTGCTTGCCGTGGCAAAATTTCTTACCACAATGTCCCACCTACTGCCCAAAGTTGAAAGAGGCCATCCCCATGACAGTAGGATGTTCTGGTGCAGAGATATAGGTGTTGTTCCATGGTTGCTAGGGAAACCCATCTGGTTGATATGCAGTTACTAAGGTGACAGCCACTAACGCTACTTGCCATCCTGAGTAAAATAAGTCAACCCGGAAGTCTCTACGATTTTCTAGTACAGAGATATGTGATTTGTTACTTGGTTGCTAGGGTAAACCCTTCTGGTTGCTAGGAAGTTACCAAGGGGCAAGCCAACAATGCTCCTTGCCATCCTGAGTGAAATAAGTCAATCCGGAAGTCTCTGTGATTTTCTTGTGCAGAGATATGTGATTTGTTTCTTGGTTGCTAGGGTAACCCCATCTGGTTGCTAGGCAGTTACCAAGGTGACAGGCAACAATGCTCCTTGCCATCCTGAGTAAAATAAGTCAACCCGGAAGTCTCTGTGATTTTCTTGTGCAGAGATATGTGATTTGTTTCTTGGTTGCTAGGGTAACCCCTTCTGGTTGCTAGGCAGTTACCAAGGGGCAAGACAACAATGCTCCTTGCCATCCTAAATGAAATAAGTCAACACGGAATCACTACAATTTTCTGGTTCAGAGATATATGATTAGTTACTTGGTTGCTAGGGTAACCCCATCTGGTTGCTAGGCAGTTACCAAGGTGACAGCCAACAATGCTCCTTGCCATCCTGAGTGAAATAAGTCAACCCGGAAGTCTCTGTGATTTTCTTGTGCAGAGATATGTGATTTGTTTCTTGGTTGCTAGGGTAACCCCATCTGGTTGCTAGGCAGTTACCAAGGTCGCAGGCAACAATGCTCCTTGCCATCCTGAGTGAAATAAGTCAAACTGGAAGTCTCTGTGATTTTCTTGTGCAGAGATATGTGATTTGTTTCTTGGTTGCTAGGGTAACCCCATCTGGTTGCTAGGCAGTTACCAAGGTGACAGCCAACAATGCTCCTTGCCATCCTGAGTGAAATAATTCAACCCGGAAGTCTCTGTGATTTTCTTGTGCAGAGATATGTGATTTGTTTCATGGTTGCTAGGGTAACCCCATTTGGTTGCTAGGCAGTTACCAAAGTAACATCCAACAATGCTCCTTGCCATCTTGAGTGAAATAAGTCAACTCGGAAGTCTCTACGATTTTGTAGTGCAAAGATATGAGATTTGTTACTTGGTTGCTATGGTAAACCCATCTGGTTGCTAGGCAGTTACCAGGGTGATATTTATCAAGTCTACTTTCCATCCTGAGTGAAATAAGTCAACCCGGAAGTCTCTACGACATTCTGATCCTAAGATACACATCTTAGTGATTTTGAATGGATGTCAATGGTGTTTTGTTGCTAGGGTGCTTTAAATGGTTGCTAGGGCATGGCTAAGTAGTTCATATGATGAAAGCTGAAGACTGGTTACTCACCCAATGAAAACAAAGCAACTATCATGTCTCTAGGACATTCTGATCTGAAGATATCTTACTGTAATTGAAATCAATAAATGTGGTTGCTAAGGTGCTCTAAATTGTTGCTAGGGAGTGGCTTGGCAGCTGCCAATGATGAATCTCCAAAGGCTGCTTGTCAGTATGAATGATATAAACCAACTCCCATGCTTCTGTGACATTCAGAACGGAAGATATCTCTCTTTGGATTTTGGTTGCTAAGGTGCTCGAAAATGGTTGATAGGGAGGGGCTAGAAAGTGTTGAGGGGATTCATGATTGGCTGTTTTACTGCCCCAAGTCAAATGAGACCACCCTCGTGTTTCTATGATAATTCAGTCCGGAGAAATCCCTTTGATCTCTTTCAATGGAAGTCTATGGGACTTGTTGCTAAGGTACTGTAAATGGTTGCTAGGGCGTGGCTTGATAGCTTCACAATGATCCTGAGAGACTGATTGGTCGTCTGAGTAAAATGAGCCCGCCCCCTTGTCTCTAAGACACTGTGATCCAGAGTTATGTTCAATACACAATTTACCATAGACTTAACATTGGGGCAAATTTGGGCAGCTCCTGCCCCCAAGGGGTGCAACTTTTACCCCATTGTGAGGTATGTTCTCACAGAGCCTGTCAGCCTCTTCAAATGTGGTAAATCACACGTCTGTGTGATATCCTCGCTCTGAGCTATGACTCGTCAAAGTTCGGAGCAATGTAAAGTCAATGGGATTTTTTGCCCAATTTTTTGCCCCTGGGGCAAATACCATACCCCCGATCGCTTATAAAAGTCATAGCACACCATTCCCAAATAATCCGCACGATTTGACGCCTCATTCGTGGGTCTGTGACCAAAAAATTTTGCAAAAAATTCCATTGACTTACATTGGGGCAACTTTGGGCAGCTCCTGCCCCCCAGGGGTAAAAGTTTTACCCCATTGTGAGGTATGTTCTCACAGAGTCTGTCAGCCTCTTCAAATCTCATAAATCACACGTCTCTGCGAAATCCTAGCTCTGAGCTATGACTCGTCAAAGTTCGGCTCAATGTTAAGTCAATGGGATTTTTTGCCCAGTTTTTTGCCCCTGGGGCAAACACCGTACCCCCGATCGCTTATAAAAGTCATAGCACACCTCTCCTCAATGAGCCGCACGATTTGACACCTCATTCATGGGTCTACGCCAAAAGGTGCGGGACGAGTTAGGTGCCGAAGTTTTGTACGGAAGAAGAAGAAGAAGAAGAAGAAGAAGAAAAACTAGAATGTACATTTCCTGAAGAAAATGTGAGTGGTGCTTGCCGTGGCAAAATTTCGTACCTCAATGTCCCACCTACTGCCCAAAGTTGAAAGAGGCCAGCAACATGACAGTAGGGTGTTCTGGTGCAGAGATTTGGGATTTGTTACTTGGTTGCTAGGGTAACCCCATCTGGTTGCTAGGCAGATACCAATTTGACAGGCAACAATTCTACTTGCCATCCCGAGTGAAAAAAGTCAAACCGGAAGTCTCTTCGATTTTGTAGTGCAGAGATATGTGATTTGTTACTTGGTTGCTAGGGTAACCCCATCTCGTTGCTAGGCAGTCACCAAGGTGACAGCCAACAATGCTCATTGCCATCCTGAGTGAAATAAGTCAACCCGGAAGTCTGTACGATTTTCTAGTACAGAGATATGTGATTTGTTACTTGGTTGCTAGGGAAACCCTATCTGGTTGCTAGGCAGTTACCAAGGGGCAAGCCAACAATGCTCCTTGCCATCCTGAGTGAAATAAGTCAACCCGGAAGTCTCTGTGATTTTCTTGTGCAGAGATATGTGATTTGTTTCTTGGTTGCTAGGGTAACCCCATCTGGTTGCTAGGCAGTTGCCAAGGTGACAACCAACAATGCTCCTTGCCATCCTGAGTGAAATAAGTCAACCCGGAAGTCTCTGTGATTTTCTTGTAAAGAGATATGTGATTTGTTTCTTGGTTGCTAGGGTAACCCCATTTGGTTGCTAGGCAGTTACCAGGGTGATATTTATGAAGTCTACTTTCCATCCTGAGTGAAATAAGTCAACCCGGAAGTCTCTACGTCATTCTGATCCTAAGATACACATCTTAGTGATTTTGAATGGATGTCAATGGTTCTTCGTTGCTAGGGGGCTTTAAATGGTTGCTAGGGCGTGGCTAAGTAGTTCACATGTTAAAAGCTGAAGACTGATTACTCACCCAATTAAAACAAAGCAACTATCATGTCTCTAGGACATTCTGATCTGAAGATATCTTACTGTAATTGAAATCAATAAATATGGTTGCTAGGTTGCTCTAAATTGTTGCTAGGGCATGGCTAGCCAATGAACAGAGTGATTCTTATTGGCTGCTTACTATCCTGACTCAAGAGTCAATTCCCAAGTTTCTATAATATTGTGTTCTTAAGATATCCATCTGAGGCATTTTGAATGGAAGTGTATGGGGGCTGTTGCTAGGGTGTTGTAAATGGTTGCTAGGGTGTGGCTACTTCATTTCCAAGCTGATAGTTAAAGCTGACTGATTGGTAGCCTGAGTGAAATGAGCCTGCCCCCACTTTTCTACAACATTTTGATTGGGAGATATGATCCAACAAAATACTGTGTATTTTCACTTTAAGGAAAAAACAATTGCTTTCATGGGCAATAGTATGCCTATGGGGCATATTTGTGCCCGTTTTACCCCTCAGGGTTAAATCTTACCCCCAAACTCATGTCATGCTGCACAACTGCTTGCTAGGCCACATTAAATCACATTAAATGTGTCCACTCACATGTATGTACAAAATTTTAGGTAATTACTTATTGCATGCTCAATAAAAGAAATCCTCTGAGGGAGACAGAGAGAGAGAGAGAGACGCAGGGCTGACAGGCCCTTTTTTGTCTGTGTGTGTGAAAACGTCAGTTGGGATTTAAATTTCTGAACATTCCGCAATGTAAAGTCAATGGGACTTTTTTGGCCGCTTTTTCATCCGCTGTGCGAACATCGTACACTCGATCGCTTAGAAAAGTCATAGCACACCTCTCCTCAATGAGCCGCTCGATATGACACCTCATTCATGGGTCTACGCCAAAAGGTGCGGGACGAGTTAGGTGCCGAAGTTTTGTACGGAAGAAGAAGAAGAAGAAGAAGAAGAAGAAAAATAAGTATGTGAGATTACAATAGTGTTGCTTTGCAAGCACCACTAATAAGTATGTGAGATTACAATAGTGTTGCTTTGCAAGCACCACTAACTAGAATGTACATTTCCTGAAGAAAATGTGAGTGGTGCTTGCCGTGGCAAAATTTCTTACCATAATGTCCCACCTACTGCCCAAAGTTGAAAGAGGCCACCCCCATGACAGTAGGATGTTCTGGTGCAAAGATATTGGTGTTGTTCCATGGTTGCTAGGAAAACCCATCTGGTTGATATGCAGTTACTAAGGTGACAGCCACCAATGCTACTTGCCATCCTGAGTAAAATAAGTCAACCCGCAATTCTTTACGATTTTCTAGTAGAGAGATATGTGATTTGTTACTTGGTTGCTAGGGTAACCCCATCTGGTTGCTAGGCAGTTAACAAGGGGCAAGCCAACAATGCTCCTTGCCATCCTGAGTGAAATAAGTCAACCCGGAAATCTCTGTGATTTTCTTGTGCAGAGATATGTGATTTGTTTCTTGGTTGCTAGGGTAACCCCATCTGGTTGCTAGGCAGTTACCAAGGTGACAGCCAACAATGCTCCTTGCCATCCTGAGTGAAATAAGTCAACCCAGAAGTCTCTGTGATTTTCTAGTACAGAGATATGTGATTTGTTTCTTGGTTGCTAGTGTAACCCCATCTGGTCGCTAGGCAGTTACCAAGGTGACAGCCAACAATGTTCCTTGCCATCCTGAGTGAAATAAGTCAACCTGCAAGTCTCTGTGATTTTCTTGTGCAGAGATATATGATTTGTTTCTTGGTTGCTAGGGTAACCCCATTTGGTTGCTAGGCAGTTACCAAGGTGACAGCCAACAATGCTCCTTGCCATCCTGAGTGAAATAAGTCAACCCAGAAGTCTCTGTGATTTTCTTGTGCAGAGATATGCGATTTCTTTCTTGGTTGCTAGGGTAACCCCATCTGGTTGCTAGGCAGTTACCTACGTGATACTCATAAGGCCCCTTGCAATCCTGTGAGAAATATTTCAACCCCTATGTCTCTACGATGTTCTGGTTCAAAGATATTTGATTTGTTACTTGGTTGCTAGGGTAACCCCATCTGGTTGCTAGGCAGTTATCAAGGTGACAGGGAACAATGCTCCTTGCCATCCTGAGTGAAATAAGTCAACCCGGAAGTCTCTACGTCATTCTGATCCCAAGATACACATCTTAGTGATTTTGAATGGATGTCAATGGTTCTTTGTTGCTAGGGTGCTTTAAATGGTTGCTAGGGCGTGGCTAAGTAGTTCACATGATGAAAGCTGAAGACTGATTACTCACCCAATTAAAACAAAGCAACTATCATGTCTCTAGGACATTCTGATCTGAAGATATCTTAATGTAATTGAAATCAATAAATGTGGTTGCTAGGGTGCTCTAAATTGTTGCTAGGGAGTGGCTTGGCAGCTGCCAATGATGAATCTCCAAAGGCTGCTTGTCAGTATGAATGATATAAACCAACTCCCATGCCTCTGTGACATTCAGAATGGAAGATATCTCTCTTTGGATATTGGTTGCTAAGGTGCTCGAAAATGGTTGCTAGGGAGGGGCTAGGAAGTGTTGAGGGGATTCATGATTGGCTGTTTTACTGGCCCAAGTCAAACGAGACCACCCTTGTGTTTCTATGGTAATTCAGTCCAGAAAAATCCCTTTGATCTCTTTCAATGGAAGTCTATGGGACTTGTTGCTAAGGTACTGTAAATGGTTGCTAGGGCGTGGCTTGATAGCTTCACAATGATCCTGAGAGACTGATTGGTCGTCTGAGTAAAATGAGCCCGCCCCCTTGTCTCTAAGACACTGTGATCCAGAGTTATGTTCAATACAAAATCTACCATAGACTTAACATTGGGGCAAATTTGGGCAGCTCCTGCCCCCAAGGGGTGCAACTTTTACCCCATTGTGAGGTATGTTCTCACAGAGCCTGTAAGCCTCTTCAAATGTGGTAAATCACACGTCTCTGTGAAATCCTTGCTCTGAGCTATGACTCGTCAAAGTTCGGCGCAATGTTAAGTCAATGGGATTTTTTGCCCAATTTTTTGCCCCTGGGGCAAATACCGTACCCCCGATCACTTATAAAAGTCATAGCACACCATTCCCAAATAATCCGCACGATTTGATGCCTCATTCGTGGGTCTGTGACCAAAAAATTTTGCCAAAAATTCCATTGACTTACATTGGGGCAACTTTGGGCAGCTCCTGCCCCCCAGGGGTAAAAGTTTTACCCCATTGTGAGGTATGTTCTCACAGAGCCTGTCAGCCTCTTCAAATGTGGTAAATCACACGTCTCTGCGAAATCCTCGCTCTGAGCTATGACTCGTCAAAGTTCAGCTCAATGTTAAGTCAATGGGATTTTTTGCCCAATTTTTTGCCCCTGGGGCAAACACCGTACCCCCGATCGCTTATAAAAGTCATAGCACACCTCTCCTCAATGAGCCGCACGATTTGACACCTCATTCATGGGTCTACGCCAAAAGGTGCGGGACGAGTTACGCGCCGAAGTTTTGTACGGAAGAAGAAGAAGAAGAAGAAGAAGAAGAAAAACTAGAATGTACATTTCCTGAAGAAAATGTGAGTGGTGCTTGCCGTGGCAAAATTTCTTACCACAATGTCCCACCTACTGCCCAAAGTTCAAAGAGGCCACCCCCATGACAGTAGAATGTTCTGGTGCAGAGATATAGGTGTTGTTCCATGGTTGCTAGGGAAACCCATCTGGTTGATATGCAGTTACTAAGGTGTCAGCCACCAACGCTACTTGCCATCCTGAGTAAAATATGTCAACCCGGAAGTCTCTACGATTTTCTAGTACAGAGATATGTGATTTGTTACATGGTTGCTAGGGTAACCCCATCTGGTTGCTAGGCAGTTACCAAGGGGCAAGCCAACAATGCTCCTTGCCATCCTAAATGAAAAAAGTCAACACGGAATCACTACAATTTTCTGGTTCAGAGATATATGATTTGTTACTTGGTTGCTAGGGTAACCCCATCTGGTTGCTAGGCAGTTACCAAGGTGACAGCCAACAATGCTCCTTGCTCTCCTGAGTGAAATAAGTCAACCCGGAAGTCTCTGTGATTTTCTTGTGCAGCGATATGTGATTTGTTTATTGGTTGCTAGGGTAACCCCATCTGGTTGCTAGGCAGTTACCAAGGTGACAGGCAACAATGCTCCTTGCCATCCTGAGTGAAATAAGTCAACCCGGAAGTCTCTGTGATTTTCTAGTACAGAGATATGTGATTTGTTTCTTGGTTGCTAGGGTAACCCCATCTGGTTGCTAGGCAGTTACCAAGGTGACAGCCAAGAATGCTCCTTGCCATCCTGACTGAAATAAGTCAACCTGGAATCTCTACGATTTTCTGGTTCAGAGATACGTGATTTGTTAATTGGTTGCTAGGGTAACCCCATCTGGTTGCTAGGCAGTTACCAAGGTGACAGGCAACAATGCTCCTTGCCATCCTGAGTGAAATAAGTCAACCCGGTAGTCTCTGTGATTTTCTTGTGCAGAGATGTGTGATTTGTTTCTTGGTTGCTAGGGTAACCCCATCTGGTTGCTAGGCAGTTACCAAGGTGACAGGCAACAATGCTCCTTGCCATCCTGAGTGAAATAAGTCAACCCGGAAGTCTCTGTGATTTTCTTGTGCAGAGATATGTGATTTGTTTCTTGGTTGCTAGGGTAACCCCATCTGGTTGCTAGGCAGTTACCAAGGTGACAGCAAACAATGCTCCGTGCCATCCTGAGTGAAATAAGTCAACCCGGAAGTCTCTGTGATTTTCTTGTGCAGAGATATGTGATTTGTTTATTGGTTGCTAGGGTAACCCCATTTGGTTGCTAGGCAGTTACCAGGGTGATATTTATCAAGTCTACTTTCCATCCTGAGTGAAATAAGTCAACCCGGAAGTCTCTACGACATTCTGATCCTAAGATACACATCTTAGTGATATTGAATGGATGTCAATGGTGTTTTGTTGCTAGGGTGCTTTAAATGGTTGCTAGGGCGTGGCTAAGCAGTTCACATGATGAAAGATGAAGACTGATTACTCACCCAATTAAAACAAAGCAACTATCATGTCTCTAGGACATTCTGATCTGAAGATATCTTACTTCAATTGAAATCAATAAATGTGGTTGCTAGGGTGCTCCAAATTGTTGCTAGGGAGTGGCTTGGCAGCTGCCAATGATGAATCTCCAATGGCTGCTTGTCAGTATGAATGATTCAAACCAACTCCCATGCCTCTGTGACATTCAGAATGGAAGATATCTCTCTTTGGATTTTGGTTGCTAAGGTGCTCGAAAATGGTTGCTAGGGAGGGGCTAGGAAGTGTTGAGGGGATTCATGATTGGCTGTTTTACTGCCCCAAGTCAAACGAGACTACCCTCGTGTTTCTATGATAATTCAGTCCGGAGATATCCCTTTGATCTCTTTCAATGGAAGTCTATGGGAGTTGTTGCTAAGGTGCTCTAAATGGTTGCTAGGGCGTGGCTTGATAGCTTCACAATGATCCTGAGAGACTGATTGGTCGTCTGAGTAAAATGAGCCCGCCCCCTTGTCTCTAAGACACTGTGATCCAGAGTTATGTTCAATACAAAATCTACCATAGACTTAACATTGGGGCAACTTTGGGCAGCTCATGCCCCCCAGGGGTGCAACTTTTACCCCATTGTTAGGTATGTTCTCACAGAGCCTGTCAGCCTCTTCAAATGTGGTTAATCACACGTCTCTGTGAAATCCTCGATCTGAGCTATGACTCGTCAAAGTTCGGCGCAATGTTGAGTCAATGGGATTTTTTGCCCAATTTTTGCCCCTGGGGCAATCACCGTACCCCCGATCGATTATAAAAGTCATAGGACACCATTCCCAAATAATCCGCACGATTTGACGCCTCATTTGTGGGTTTTCGACCAAAAAATTTTGAAAAAAATTCCATTGACTTACATTGGGGCAACTTTGGGCAGCTCCTGCCCCCCAGGGGTGCAACTTTTACCCCATTGTGAGGTATGTTCTCACAGAGCCTGTCAGCCTCTTCAAATGTGGTAAATCACACGTCTCTGCGAAATCCTCGCTTTGAGCTATGACTCGTCAAAGTTCGGCGCAATGTTAAGTCAATGGGATTTTTTGCCCAATTTTTTGCCCCTGGGGCAAACACCGTACCCCCGATCGCTTATAAAAGTCATAGCACACCTCTCCTCAATGAGCCGCACGATTTGACACCTCATTCATGGGTCTACGCCAAAAGGTGCGGGACGAGTTAGGTGCCGAAGTTTTGTACGGAAGAAGAAGAAGAAGAAGAAGAAGAAGAAAAATAAGTATGTGAGATTACAATAGTGTTGCTTTGCAAGCACCACTAATAAGTATGTGAGATTACAATAGTGTTGCTTTGCAAGCACCACTAATAAGTATGTGAGATTACAAGTGTTGCTTTGCAAGCACCACTAATAAGTATGTGAGATTACAATAGTGTTGCTTTGCAAGCACCACTAATAAGTATGTGAGATTACAATAGTGTTGCTTTGCAAGCACCACTAATAATAATATTATATTTCTGTAGTATTTACTTCACCTTCAATATGAGCTTTTATTTTGGCAGACTTGGAGCCTTTATTTTGGTGAAACAGCAGTGTTTATTTAACGATTTACATTGTTCCTCATTTCAAATCTGGTTAAACATGGTCATCTCCTTTTGTGTGATATGGTGTCATGTTTTAAGATTTGTAAAATCACTTAGCATTGACTCTGGACAGCCGATGGAATAGCATATCTTGCTCCCTGCAGTCTAAGAATGAGGGAATCTGATTCCACCAGATATCAGATATAGTCTCCAGATAATCACAAACATAGCTGTCTTTTGTTCCAAATTGCATACAGAATGCATTTAATATGTACAGTTTTACCATTATCTATAAACCAGATATTAATACTCATTATTTAAATTTTTTTATAAACAGCTTTTGAATAAAAGTTCAAAAACCATATCGTGCGATATCCGAAAATATTGTACTAACTTTTTACACAAATTTTGCATTAACTTCAAAATTAGTTAATTCAATGAGGGACTCTATTTTGAAAAATTATGTCATCGGCATCTAGTCTCATTATTTCCACACATACCAACGCAGAGTGAAAGCACAGGACAGCGCCAGTTACAGCTACAGATGCACAAATTGTGTCATGCTCCATCATTTGAGTGTGATGGAATTTCTTTGGAGAAACACGATTTTAGTTTAAGCTTTTAAATTATGTGATTTATCTCAATAATCAAACAATACATTTTGTATTTATACTCTTTAATGGTGCATGTGACAGATTCCAGTAGCTGGCCAACACAAACGGTGTGCTCTCTCTCCAATTATAGAAGGGGCATTGCCAGGATCTTTCACAGGGGGGGCTGGGCAGGGTAGGGTACGAGTGTGTGTGTGTGTGGGGGGGGTAATCTGACGGGGGGAGCTGCTGCCCCCCTCTACAACCGCCACTGAAAAAAACATAAATGAACCTCTGAGGATATGTAGAAAGATACGGTACAACTTGTAATCGCCCAGTCTGTTAATGTTGAAATGACAATGGAGCAAATGAATGGGGAATATCTCAAGTCCTGGAGCAGCACTCATCGGATCAGCGCATATGTACACTGAACCTATATGTAAAAACCGCACACCCACTCTAGTCTCTGCTACCTGCGAGGTATGAAAAGTTTTCATTCAACCTTCCAGCCCAAGGAGGGAAATGTTCAAATGAAAAAAAATGAATACCTCGGGTATTGTAATTTAAGATTTTTTAATGACCCGTGGATACCATGATAGATGTGTGAAAATCCATCGATATTGATTGAATATAAAAAGTATGTACCTGTGAGTATCTGGAGGCGGATCTGTGTGAGTGTTGTCAGGGCCGTCTGATACAGCACACAAATACTGCACACCTTCTGCACCTCAGCCGAGTCAACCCGCTTTCCACCGATCGGTTTCAGGATGTTCCGTACAGAAGCAGACTTCTGGAATGCCCGCTTGAAGAGATCTAATCATACAGAGTTAATCCGAAAATGTACATTCGGTATTCATTTACTCCCCCTCATGTCGCTTTAATAATGATATGAGGGTGAGTGGATGACTACAGAATTGTAATTTTTTTAGCCCAGGATGTTAACCACAAAGGCCACCCTGCTAAGTATGGTCCAAGTGTTTCATGGCCCAATAATAGGAATAATTTTGCACTTAAAAGGATTGTAAGAAGAGTGAAAAATGTGAAAGTCTCACTTTTTACAGGCAGGTTATTCTGTAGCGTGGATGGCTGAGGCGGCAGCATTGGGGTGGGATCTTGAATCTCCAGCTTTTTGCTGAGAACATCACAGAAGAGAGTGCAGATCACAGGCACTCCCCACAGACACTGTAACTGCTTCGTTACCAACGGCATAGACTCATTAAGCCTGGAGAGAAAGCGGGAGAGAGAGAAAAAATAAATACCACAAGATACAAATCTAGGAAGTCCCAGCTGCTGTATTTTGTCAACATTAGATAAACATACCCATAATCAACAGTCTGCGAGAACCAGCCCAACACTGGGTGCCAGTGTGTGAGGTTGGATTTCTTCTGATAAACATATCTCTGACAGTATGACAACATATCTGTCAAATCCTTGACAAAGTGACTGGCTTCCTGCTCTAGGACTTTTACATTAAAGTAACCCAGCTGAATAAGATTACCTGGAAACCAAACAAAAGATAGATTATGAAATACATGATCTAGTACAGGGGTTTTCCAACATTTCAATGCCAAGGACACCCAAAATATGATGATACCATTGCGAGGGACCCCGCTTACAAAATATAAAGGCAACTATATAGTTCCATGCATAAAGACCCAATTTTACGGTGTAAGAATAATAGTAATTATAATACTATAGATAACATTTTAATAAATGAAATAATTCTATTTTCATAATACAAGATTCAAATATTTATTTTGTATTAAGATTACAGCGTCTAATTTATTTTAATTCTAACAATTAATCTTTTGTATAAACCTGGAGAGAAACGGAAAAAAATCAACCCTCCTACTGCATTCAGAATCTGCATACACCTTTTGCATTAGTGGGTAAATTTTGCCTTGATGGATTATCTAAAACCATTTTGTAATTCATGAATAACTTCTTAACACTTCGAGCATAAATACATACATATACAGTGCTGTTAAAAAGTATTTGCCCCCATCCTGATTTCTTCGGTTTTTGTGTACATCTCATACTGTATTAAATTGTTTCAAAACTTCAAACAAAATCTAACATAAATCAAAGGCAATCTGAATAAACACAAAATACAGTTTTTAAATGGTAATGTTATTTTGAAGCAAAAACAATATCCAATACCAACTGAGCCTGTGTGAAAAAGTATTGTCAGGAGTACATTTCTGCAAAGTCTATGCAAATGGTGACTACATTGAATATGCTAAAATATAACAGTTTCGATTTTTTTTTAGTCACAACACAATTCCTATAGATCCATTTATATTCTTCCAAAGTTTTAATGACTACTATTATCCTTAAATGTGAAAAACAATAATAATAATGAATGAGTAAGTGGCCCTAAACTTTTGACCGGTAGTGTATATACAGCTAAATGTTAAAGATTTGTTATTTTTTATCACAAACCTAAATTTAGATTTTCCCTGTTTTACAGTAATAATCTTTGGCTGTCAACAGAATAAGATATCATGATCAATCTCATTATTTCCAAACAGTCTTTAGAAAGCAGAATGAAACCATTATAAATGTAAAATTCTGTAATGTAAAACTTTTTTTCTACATATTAACCCCCATAGTTTGAAAGCCCCTCATCTGGAAATCACAACCAAACAAAGTATGAATACAGTCCAACAGTTCAAATATATGCCAAGATATTATTCTTAAGACCTCTACCATTGTTTTCCAATTTTAATATATCCTTTGTTTTAATTTTACTTTGAAATTTTTGTGCAAAAAGCTCACATGCTCACCTAGTAAGCAGAGAGTGTGGCTTCCCTCCAGACAGACACAGATATCCAAACACTGCTCCTCCCGGCTCAGAAATAAGATGAACTTGCGAAAGAGGTCATGAGACTGGATAGTGGCCATACACTGCACAAGCACAAATTCAGATAGGTGAAATCCCTTTCTCAGAAATCAGATTAATTGATTTCTGAGTACTGAAACATGAGTATCTGAGTACATGAAATCAGAGTATAGTTGATTATAAATTGGGATGTCTGTGCTGGTGGACTTTTGCTTTAAATTCAAAACAGCTTTCAAAACCCAATTTTCTTCCATAAGGTTTTTTTTTCTTCTCTCGAATGAAACAAAATATTATTTTCAAAAAGAGGTTGTATACATTTTATCTGCATCATGCAATAGAAGACCAGCTGCCCTAATGTATAAAAATTGCGTACATGCAAAATGTGCCTGGAAATGTGTGTGTGAAATTTTCCACACACATTGGAATTTATATTTAAAAAAATTAACGTAAATATGTGCACACTGTCCACACATTTTTGACTATGCATATATACTCATTTACCAGTGTATGCATGTTTATATATATATATATATATATATATATATATATATATATATATATATATATATATATATATATATATATATATATATATATATATAGAGAGAGAGAGAGAGAGAGAGAGAGAGAGAGAGAGAGAGAGAGAGAGAGAGAGTGTTAATCACTCGAATCAGAAGTAACTGTAATGCAGTCAATATAAGTCTATATTAATTGTTATTATTTTAATTGAAAATGCATTCATAGAAAATCTATAGAATGGAAATATTGGTAATGGTTGCAAGGCTTTTGGAAGACTTTCCTGAGGAATCATACAGAGGGAACATTCTTTAATTTCTTGTCTTGTGATTTTTGTGGATATCGAAGGCTTGGAATTGTGTTCCATTACAGAAATCACAATCTGAGGTAAAGAATAGCATTCAAATAATGTGACGCACTCTTCTTTCACAAATCTGTTCGTGGTCTAAAAACATTATAAAAAAAACACAAACAAATATAAAGATAAGTTTAAATTTTGCATGTTTTATTTATTTAAAAAAAGGCTGCGATCTAATGATGTCACAGTGTTTTACACTGTAAAAATATTTTTCTGACCATGTAATTTTTTCTTCCAGGAAATAAAATCTAAATCTTCCAGGAAAGGTTAGGTTTAGTGTTAGTACCTAGCAATTACTGTAGTTGTTGTAATTATATAGCATGTAACTGTAAAAAAAACTGTAAAAATAAAGTGCTACCATTTATTCTCTGTAAACAAGTATTAGGGATGCACCGATATCACTTTTTCCTCTTCCGATATCGGAAATCTCAGTATCGGCCGATACGATCCTGAATCCCGATCCGATACCGGTTTTGTTTTTTTATGCATAATCAGTTTAGAATATCTTTACATATTAAAGAGTACTCTCAATTAGTTCCACACAATAATGTAAAGAATCACAAACCTCTAACTACACATTATTTCAATATAAATGTATAGCGTATTAAGAAAAACTTTACTATTAACTACTATACTGGATAATATAGCAGCAAAATTAAAAATAATTCCAGTCTTCATGTCAGTGTTTTATTTTTGCCTTTTTTTTTTTTAAATGCATCTGGACTTTAAAGGATTTTGTCCTTTTTTGTACAATTTAGTTATTTTTTGGAACCAATTCAAATTAAATATTATTATCATTTGTAAACAAATTATGATAATAATAATAATAATAATAGATTATAATAGTAATACATCTCAATCGTGTACCTTTAACTTTTAAGCCCTCATGCTTTTATTTTGATATTCTGAACTCTCCAGGAAGTCCTGTACATGTCTGTTTGTAGGCAAGTTCACAGTAGTTTAATTCGTTTCTTATTCAAATTCTGATAAAATGCACCTCCAGTGCCATTCTAAATGCAAATTATAAGTGAACCGAACGAGTGAGTATCTATATCTGAGAAGCTGTTCGTGAGTAGCGCTCAAATATTGTTCACAGCGTGAAGGCTAAAGATAGCCACGAGTGCATCACCAAACTGTGCGTGAGTTTGTGTCAACAGAGCAGCACCATTCACGGACACGCTGGAGCTGCATTTGCATTTTATTTATTTATTAAACACAGCCTTTTGTGATTCACAGAGCTAATCTCTTCAAGTGGCTTTGAATAAAATGCACGAGTCATATGAACTACTTCAATTGTGCTTGACAATAACGAACATGACTAACACATAGTATCGGATTTGGATAGGGCTCGTCGGACCGATACCCGATCCATCTAAAAGCTTCAGATATGGAGCCGATACCGATCCAGGTATCGGAGCATCCCTAATTAATATAATGTATAATTGTGATTCTTGGGTAAATTTATCTTGTTTAATGGATGTTTAGATATTTTTACAATAAAACAAAAAGATTAAAAAATGATTTTTTTTTAGCAGCAGCATCTATTCACATGCAACATGTAGGCTTCAGTTTGTATATTATCTTAACCTCATCTGCATATAAAGTGCAGTAAATGCACAGTAAAAACAGGAGTTGTAAGCCACATTTATGGTTATTTTGGGAAGGAGACGGGTGGGGAATAAAGCACGTGCATGCATGCACAATATTTTGCTAACTGGGATTTATGAATGAAATTTGGTGCAGGTTTTGGCACACGTTTGGTTTTATTAATCTGAACATATGTGCTCACACAAAACTTTTAGGATGAAATCTACGACAAGTTTTATACATGAGGCCACAGGAACATGTATTAAATAAGTAAATAGGATCAATTTTGATTTCATGTTGACTTTAAGATGTGTGTGCACTGTGCAAGTGTGCAGATTTGCTATACTTTTAAAATGTGGGGGTGGTTTTCTTACATCTGGAGTAAGTGTGTTGAGGTGAGAGATGAATGCTGGAACAGACATGATGTGGAGAAGGAAAGACCTCAGTAGGTTGTCTGAGAAATGTGCAGCAATAACAGGCCTGCAACACACCAGGAGCAAAAGCTAATCAGCTAATTCACAGAAGTGAGCTACTGATGTAATCAGAACACAAGATGTCTTGGAGGATAAACACGGTTCCCACAACTACTGACCTAAGTGACAGCGTAAAAATAGCGGTGAGGGTTCCTTTGGAAAGGGAGGGTCTGGATCTTGCCAGTCCGTTGGTAAGAAGAATCTGCAAACAGTAAGGACAGGGTTATAGAAAATGTTTGAAGTTCAAGCTCTAAGATCGGGTTAGATTAGTTCAAACATATTAAAATTCATTCAAATTAACCGCTGACAGGTAGTGACAAGATTTAATGAGCAGTACCTGAAGTACAGAGTAGAAACCCTTCTGATTGAGATGCCCCATGATGTTCTCACAAATCCTATTTAAAGCAGGCTTGAGAGCCTCTCCTTAAAAAAAAATAAAACACAGGAAATTCAACTAGGGTTTTACTGTATGTATTTTAGGCTGTATATTATCTCACTGGCACTAATTTCATGTGACAAACCTTTGCCTCTGACAATTTTCCATGTCGATGTGTCTGTGAAATTTATCAGCATTGTCAGGTACAGAGTCACCAATTTATTATCTTGCAGTATGTCGGGCTACAGACATGGAAAACAGGAAACCAAGCATTCATCAAGGAGCACGGCCTAACCAATGTGCACAGATACTGGACAGACTCAATTGAAGTAATATGCCAGTACAGAACTTTAATGATTTAAAAAAAACTAAACAAATGGATGTTTTAACAGATCAAAAGCACTAATATTATTAAAAGGAAACACCTTAAGTTTTTTCAGGAATTCACAGGAGACCCAGAGCACGTCTTTGATCTGTTTGAGCCAGGGGATGGTGAGGTCTTTTGAAAGAGCCAGAGAAACATACCAAACCTAGAAATGCAAAAGTCTGTCACAACAATGCAACAGAATGAATGTAACAATGAAACTAAAAGATGTCAAACACTGCTTGGTTAAAGACCTACTTTAGGTTCATTCTCAACTTCCATGCTACTTAGTATGATTCTACACAGCTTCTCAAACCTCTGTGTACAAAAAAAAAATAAAAAAAACGGCATTAATATAAACAAATGTCACAATAATGAGTGCAAATACTGTTGTTGTTCTTAATATAACATGTGATGCTCACCAACTTATCTTCCTTGCAAAATATGAATAACAACTTCCTTGCAATTTTGAAGATGGATAATGCATTTCTTTTTGTTGAACCTGCATCACTTACTGCAAAAAAGTCATCAACCTCTTTCCTAAAACAGAGAGTTAATAATGTTAATATATGCCACGATGCACTACTGAATAAACTCTCAATCAATAATTACGAATGCCACAAAATGAATGATGACAAATAGCCTATTAAAACCTAAGGCAAAAAATTACATTAATGAAAAAGAAATACAAAGCAAACCTTTTTCAATTACAATAACATTTTAAATTAAATGTTAAATGTGTGATTTCTGCGCCACTAATGGCACCAAATAATTGCAAAAATAATTGTATATGGTTGTTTACAAATAAGTTTAACAATCATGCAGTCTCAGTGAAGCCAGAATGTTGGATTGCTTCAAAAAAACAGAACAATGTTTTGAAAGCTTTACAGAGGCAGTAATGTTTACACCTTGGGGGATGTCAACCTACAAATGACTTACTTACGATGGGACATTAATTATAAGGGATAGGGATAATTCACCAAAAATGAAGATTCTCTCATCATGTACTCACCCTCCTGGCATCCCAGATGTGTGTGACTTTCATCCTTCTGCAGAACACGAATGAAGATTTTTTTGAAGAGTATTTCAGCTCTGCAGGTCCATACGTTGCAAGCGAATGGGTGCCAAAATTTTTAAGCTCCAAAATTCACATAAAGGGAGCATAAAAGTAATCCATATGATTCCAGTGGTTAAATCCATGTGCTCAGGCATGATATGATAGGTGTGGCAGGGTTCCAGACTGCGACTAAAATGATTGCAATCTTTTAAATAATATTAATAAGTACCTTGAAACGGGAACTGTACCCAATTATTTAAAACATGCTTCTGTTCAACCCCTCCTTAAAAGGCCAAGTCTAGACCCTACAGTTTTATCTAATTTTAGATCGGTTTCCAAGCTCTCTTTTAATTCAAGAGAAAACTGTTTTTCACCAACAACACAGTTTCCTAGAAGAAAACAAGATCTTCAAAGTCTTTCAGTCAGGTTTTAGAAAATACCATTCGACCGAGACAGCACTTGAAAACGTTTTAAATTACGTATTGCTAACTATTTGTATTTCTGCTGTGCTTGTGCTGTCAGATCCAAGCGCTGCATTCGACAAGGTTGACCACAGTGTTCTTATCTCTCGTTTAGCGAAATGTGTAGGTATCCAAGGAAAGGCTCTGAATTTTTTATTTTTTATTTTAAGAACAGAAGCTTCTCCGTCAATATTTGTGAGTTTTCCTCTGGTTCTGCCACACTTACCTGTGGTGTTCCCCAAGGCTCTATTCTTTCTCCTATTGTATTCTCCCTTTATATGCTTCTCTTAGGTACAATTTTTAAGAAACATGAGCTATCCTTTCATTTTGGCTCTCTGTCTCCGCATGTTAAATCATGCATGAAAAATGTGGGTGTGCTCACTGACAGTGCTGTTAAGTTTGACAAACAAGTCAATTCTGTGGTCAAATCTAGCTTCTTTCATTTACAAGCTATGGCCAAGGCGAGGACTTTTCTTTCTTTTAAGAATTCTGAAAAGTCAATTCATGCATGTATTAATTCAAGACTTGACTATTGCAATTCACTTTATATGTGAATCAGTCAATCATCTCTTTCTCTGTTGCAAACAGTACAGAATGCAGCTGCAAGGCTTCTGACTAGGGTCAGAAAAAAGTGAACATAATCACCCTATTTTAGTCTCGCTACACTGGCTGCCAGTTCATTACAGAATTGATTTTAAAGCTCTTCTCTTCATATATAAATCCTTAAATGGTCTAGCACCATCCTCTCTCTCTCTCTGATCTCTTGTCTGAGTATCATTCTGGGAGATCTTTGAAATCCTTAAACCAGAGGATATTAACATTTCCAAGGACTAGACTGAAACTACGCGGTTCCCGTGCATTTGCTGTAGCTGCACATAAACTCTGGAATAGCTTGCCTGTTTTTATTAGAACAGCCACAACTGTACACAAGTTTAAATGAAAGTTTAAAACTTATCTTTTTCTTTAGCTTTTAACCAATGATGGCCTCTGTTGTTTGTTTTTTTATACATTCTGTATTATTTGTACTGTGTTTTATTATATTTTGCGATATTACATACAGCACATTGGTCAACAGATGTTGTTTTAACTGTGCTCTATACAGAAAAGTGACATTGACAAGAGTCCCATATGCATTTCTGGCTTCTTTATAATTAGAAGTCCCATATTATGTACCACTTTTTTTTCTTATGGTAATTATTTATTGGGATTGAAGTAGCACAATTAGGGTTGCAAAATTCCAGGAATTTTCAAAGTTTGAAACTTTCCATGGGAATTAATGGGAATAAACTGGAAAATTGCAGTTTAGCCTATAACAGGGAACTTAAATGCAGTTTAAAAACAAACATTTTGCAGCATAATCTTGGTTAAAATAACCAGATTTAATGCAAATTCAGTTGAATTTCTACCCTACGCATTCCTCAATCATATGCACACAGCACACTAGTTACTGCAGGCTACTTACTACAACAGGACTATTGAAGCCACACTACTGCATTTGAGCCCAAGGAATACATCCAGTCAAGTAAGTTATGATATTACTAGGGTAAATATATTTGATCTATGGTATTTAAGTTTAACACGCAAATACTAAATCAATGTGTTTATACAGTAGCTAGCTAGTAAATCTGATATGCTAAATATAAGCTAGTTAACACTATGTCAATGATAATTTAAGAGGATAGATATCATGGTGCTAGCTAGCTCCACTGTGATGCTGTTTCTTCTGCTAGCCAGTTTTCTGTTATCATACAAGAATAGGTTATAGTTCGATTTAGCATGCTGATTGAGGAGTGTTCATCTATTCATCGAGCCTATATCTATTCATTTGTCCAATATCAATTGTACAATATTTTACCATTCCAGAATATTCCAATTGTTTAGCTAACTCTTTTTTATTTATATATCTGTGTATGGCACGTGTGGATACATTTCACCTCAGCCAATATAGAAGAAAAGGCTGTGTACATTTGCCAATACTGTGCAAAGACCTATGTTAAGAATGCCACAAAGATGCAGCAGCATATAGCCAAGTGCCCAAAGTTTTTTTCCAATATCTCCAAAAATCCCCAGTTTAACTTCCCATGGAAAGTTTCTGCCCTTTGCAACTCCAAGCACAATAAACTGCATTTAGGATTGAATAAAATGTGCACTCTTGTAGTCTGAGATATATATATATATATATAGATATATATATATATATATATATATAGATATATATATATATATATATATATATATATATATATATTAAGCTTCTTACACTTAAAACAATTGAGGAACTTGCACACAACTATTACACAAGGTGCAAACATTCATTGATGCTCAAGACGACAACACGCTATATGCATACTATACTTTATGTAATTATCTGTAATGTAGATTCTGAAGAGCACTACTAAATAAAAAAATATTTTCTCTCTTTGTATAAATTATGAAAGGGGTGTGAACATTTATGAGACAAAAGGGGAATGCTAACGTATCTTCCCATCTATATATACACACTGTATATTAAACCTCATATAATTTCAGAGATACAGATTTAACCACCAGAGTTGTCTGGAGTACTTTTATGTTGCCCTTTTTTATGTTGGATTTTGGAGCTTCAAAATGTTGGCACCCATTCACTTGCATTGTATGGACCTACAGAGCTGAGAAATACTTCTAAAAAAAATCTTCATTTGTGTTCAGAAGATGAAAGTCATAAACATCTGGGATGGCATGAGAGAATTTTCATTTTTGGGTGAACTAACCCATTAAGCTGGTACAGGAAAAGGTATTTTAACATAAAATTAAATTTTAAAAAAAACTACACACCAAATATTACATTTTTCTAGTTGTTATTTCAGCCCCCATATTATTTCTTCAGCCAACACAGTCAGCAAAGACCTGTGGTCTTTTAGGCACATTTCTCATGCTGGCACAACTGTCTACACCACAGCACAGAATAGTTTAGCCCTAACCTGATTTCTCTTTGCAGCTTGCAACGACAGAGGAATTTTCTGATCAGAGCCTGGATTTGGGTGGCTGCTCTCTCTTTATCCTTATAGCCTTTCCTTTCCTCCCGTGCCAGCCTGGCCTTATCCAGGAACTGGGATTTGGAGGTTTGGGTAGCAGTGAACATGTTTCCACTCCAGACTGTGGGTGAAACATTACAGTGTTATGGGCAGGAACAAATTACTTCTAAACAAGGCAACGCACATAAAACTAAAGCAAACCTACAACAAACGCAAAGTTGGGTATGCAAAACAGAAATAAATCAATACACAATATCACTGCAAATTTGGCACACACACACACACACACACACAAGTACAATCAAGTAATTCAAATCTTAAGTTATAACAAATAGATTATTACCTAAAACCTTAATCTGGTGACTGGAGATGCCTCTGTTTCCACAGGTCACTTAATTGCTATCGTATATTCGCATACTTTGACCATTTGTCCTGGAGGTCCATTGGACTCTGCAGAACAGAACCTCTTTGAGAAGAGGAACTCCCTCAGGTCTAATGAACTATATCTCTCTATGAAAAATAGAAATGGCATTTTCTAAGTATTAAAGAAAACTGTAGGTACCACTAAGACACTTGTTTGTTTATTTGTTTTAATAGAATATTGATATTACAACTTTAAAACAACATAAATGAAGCAGTGTCTATTTATCTACATAAGCAAAGACTCTAAAATGACATCTTTTGCTTAATTAAAGTGAATCAAGACATTTTAATCTATAAGAGATGTTATGGTTTCGTCTGTAAAGAAAGATCCCTTCGTAACTGACAGCGGAATCAGACCAAAACACAGGGTTAAATCCTAATCAATAACTCTCCATTCGGGAGACATTGTGATTGTACCAATAGATAAGACACACTACACAGACAATATTATCAGTAAACGTCAGGTTTACATTAGGGGAAGTTTAAAATAAAACTTCTACGCAGTACTAATTAAATAAATGTCACCACAGAGACAACAACAATCACACAAGCTAACCTGCTAGCAACAAATAACATTTCTGCAACATTCAGCGAATTGGCAACGCTCGGGAAATCTGTCACGGGATAAACGGGTTACAGATGAAAAATAGAGAGAATATTTAGCGGTTTGACAGGTTTGACTTACTTGAGCGTTTGAGAAAAACTTAAAAACTAACGTAAACAATGGAGCGCCCCAGACACCGCAGCTCTAATCCATAAACGGTGTAACTTCATAATCCCTCCGGCGGAACATTTCTGCTGCGACAATCTGCTGTTACACAAGAAAGGTAAGTGACGTATTATTTAATTCATAAAGCATTTGATTAAATATTATCTTATTGTCTATTTGTTTTATTAACTTTGGTAAATGTTTTAGTAATTATTTGTGAGACAATTCAGTCCATCTGCCTCTGTGTGTCTTGTATCAGTAAAGCACATACTTAAGTGTTGGGTAAATTACTCTTTTAAAAAAAGTAACTAATTACTAACTACTAATTACTCTGTCTGAAAAGTAATTGCATTACTTATTACTAATTACATTCTCAAACCCGTATCAACCTCGACCAGATGAAAAATACAAGGATAGACATGAAATAGTTATTTTAATTCTTTCAAATAAATCACATAAAATCAAATAAATTATTCAAGAACTGGCCAAATAATTAAAGGTTGCTGCATTAAATGAGAAAACTCATATTTTAACTACAATTTTGATTTTAAATTCACTAGTTTTATATAGAATTGTTCTATAGTCTATAAAGTATTTAACATAATTACATCAGAAGTAATTGAACAGAAGATTACTGAAAAATTAAGCGTAATCCCTTACTTTACTTTATTCTCAATTAAAAATTCATTTAATTACAGTAATTAATTACTTAGTAATGCATTACACCCAACACTGATATTTAAACAATGAAAAAATTTTTACATCGCCATGGGATAAAATAAATGTTTTTTTAGTGACTATACAGTAAAAAATGTAATAGATTGTTTCAAATAATTTATGGATGATTGACAAATAGGTTGTCCAAGGTGAGAAAAAAATATTTTTAAAAATGTAATCTTTGTGTATGATTTAGTTTAATATTTTTTTTCACAAACATTCATACCTTTTTATACAATAAATAAATAATTGAATAAATAAATGTACAAATGTAATGACTTTAAACATGTAATGTGCTGTAACCATAAAGTAAAAGCAATTAAATTACTTTTCTTGTTTTGTTATTATTATTATTATAGTCATGCGGGTCTAAAGGGCTCCCCTCTGTTTTTAATTATTTATTTTACAACAGTGGCAACCTACATGTTGGTTACGCTTTGATTTGGAGGACAAAAGTTATTCAAATATCAATATTATTTTGAAACAAAATTGTTTCACTGCTTATTTTTTTAAGAAACAATAATAAAAGATTATTCTGCACTACCTAGACTGTGAAATGCATTACTTCCATTTGTTGCATTATATTAATACAATAATATTGTCATACAATGTTTTAGAGAGTCTTTGTATCTTTAACTTGAGCCAAGTTTTAAAATGAGCATGAACCTACACGAAACATTTACTTCAAAATAAGTGTATAATTACAATTACACTTGTCGTGATGTACAAAGAGGGTACAAGTGACATGACAGAAGATGGGATAGGTAGGGTTTCCCATGCTATGTTGATAAGTAGTGAACGAGCTTGTGAAGCGCGCGACCTGCGACTTCGTGCATGACACCGGGCTGAGACCGGAAGTGATCTAATTTCAGACCCGTTCCAGGAGGCCCGAATTAATCGGGTGATTTCTATGGTAAATAATGGTGTTTTCGCTTCATTTAATCTATTTTCTCCTTGTTAGTCTGTTTATGAGTTACTTCGTCGTGCGTTTGTTTGCTTCTCGGAAGTAACTCCGTTATTGTTTTCTAAGAAATTGAGAGAACAAGCTACTGTGCTAATTTAGCTCCTCTAATCATCTGATTCTGATGAGTAACTCAAACTATTTAATTTATTCTTATTCAGTTCTTTATTATATATTATATATTATATATGCACCCATATGTACATATATCTGAAATCTGCTGGGTTTAAGTGAAAACAGAGCTGTGTTTGATGTGGCGTCATGAAATCAGTCCGAGTGAGCTTCACTTTGAATGAGAGATTACATTTATTTATTTATTTATTTGTTTGACATAATCTTTAAGAGTAATGTGTGGTGATCAATCACCGCAAATATGTTCATGTGTTATGTTGGATTTGTTTTGTTCGAAAATATACATCCCTATGGGTGAAAAGAAGTGATATGCAGCGACCCTCCCTAAGAAATATTTGTAAAAACTTGTATAAATATATTAATCTTTAATATTTATGTCTATTTGGTAATCTTTATGAACACTTTAAGTAAGAAGGCATGTATGGAGTCTTTATGTGGGCCATGTTTCTGTATAATAGTATAATATATTTTGTGCATGTCCTGTTTTTCAAACCTGAGGTCATCATATGTCACAATTTCCTTCTGACTTCCAGGAAGAGATGTCAGGAGAAAGTGTGGTGAGCTCGGCTGTGCCGGCAGCTACAACACGGACCACTTCCTTCAAGGGGTCCAGTCCCAGCTCCAAATACGTGAAGCTGAATGTTGGGGGAGCGCTGTACTACACCACCATGCAGACCCTGACCAAGCAGGACACCATGCTGAAGGCCATGTTCAGTGGCCGTATGGAGGTCCTCACAGATAGTGAAGGTAAATGCAATTGCCTATACTTTAAAAAGTATAGTGTGATTAACAATATGGATACAAGTTCTTCTGAAGTGAACCGTTTTGTAGGGTCCAAGCCTCGCTCTGAACCTCTGTTCTTTTTCCAGGCTGGATTTTGATTGACAGATGTGGGAAGCACTTTGGGACCATCCTGAACTATCTGAGGGATGGTGTTGTCCCGCTGCCCGAGAGCAGGAGGGAGACGGAGGAGTTGCTGGCAGAGGCAAAATATTACCTGGTGCAGGGGCTGGTGGATGAGTGTCAAGCAGCATTACAGGTAGAGTACCAGCTACAACACATACAAGAGTTAACACTACATGCTCAACAAATAAATTGTTAATTGAAAGCTTTTCTTTTGAATTATTCTCTAAATAAGCATTTGGTATACAAGTTTAGGTTTGGTCTTACATTGTACAAATGTTTGCAGAACAAAGATGCTTATGAACCATTCTGTAAAGTACCATTGGTTACATCATCTAAGGAGGAGCAGAGACTCATTGCCACTGCCAATAAGGTACAAAATGTTTCTAGCTTTTTGCGTAATGAAATCCTATTTATTTGCAAACAGCATAAAATCTTGACTTTACACACATGTCTATCTATTCTCAGCCTACAGTCAAGCTGCTTTACAACAGAAGCAACAATAAATATTCATATACAAGGTAAAAATGGGCTAAATTGCTTAGTGTCTTGCAGATGTGAGGCTAGTGTCCCGTTTTTGCTTGATCTATGGGCTCTCTTTCTTTGTAGCAACTCTGATGACAACATGTTGAAGAACATTGAGCTGTTTGACAAGCTGTCTCTGAGGTTTAACGGCCGAGTGCTCTTTATCAAGGATGTGATTGGTGATGAAATTTGTTGCTGGTCCTTTTATGGCCAGGGCAGGAAGATCGCAGAGGTGTGTTGCACGTCAATCGTCTACGCTACTGAGAAGAAGCAGACCAAGGTAAATGGCCATCTGTCGCTTATACGGTTACTTTTATTAGTTATGGATTATATCAGTGATGAATTATCCAGGGAGCTGTTAGGTTGGGCGGGGAAGTTCAACATATTAATATCTGCGATTAATAGTTGACTGTTTAACACATAAAAATAAATTAACGTAATTAATGCAGTATCCTTTTTTTTTCACTTCCTGAAATTGTATTAATGTTTTTCCCCAATTCCTGAGGCTAAAATTGGCATGTATAAAATTCCAGGAGGTACACTCTTAACTCGACTAAGCATACTAGCACAGAAACTCCTTGTGTGGAGCAGTGCATGCTTATTCAATACACTCAATGCATGTCCTACATACTGCATATAGTATACAAACTGTATACTTGTATAAAAGATTTATACATGTAAAAATGTGTCTAAACTCTGTGTTTCCCACAGGATTTTGTGATACTGTGGTGGGTGGACCCTCGTAATATTTTTAACATTTTAAAGTTAAATGCATCAATCTGGTGCACTTTGAGATCAAAATGAATAGGCTAGATCTATGAAGAACATTGTACTCTTGTAAACAATTTTGTGCTCTAGTAGTAATTTAATCATGAGCACATTGGTTTTATAGATATGAATGGTGATGACATGGCAAAAAAAGTCACACCCACAAAGCATTAACGAGACCGAGTTAACACCGTTCACAAATTGACTAGAGCATTCAATTGAACCAGGGCTCGACATTAAGCATTGCCATGTGCTTGTCCTCAGGACAAGTAAATTGGTCATTCACACGTCCGTGTAAAAAGTTTCTTGTCCGGAGAGAAAAAAATAACATTTGTTACATGCTCAAGTAACGTCAAAGTTTATGCTGTATTTTCTGATATTATGACCGATGCCCAACCTAATACTAATGGTATACCTATACGATCAACTCAGTTCTCAGTGACAGGAATGTAAACTGCACTGGGTAGGGGAGTTGGCTATTGTCATCTAATTATTTTATGTCACATATGGTAGTCAAATAAAGAAAAGCCTCCATCGCCATCATTTACAGCAGCGGTGCTCACACTTCTATGGAATGAGATCTACTTTTTCATCATGTTATTGCAGCAAGATCTACCATGTACAATAAAGGCTATACATTATCACAATACCACAATTTCAGTAGTCAGTAGTGAAATTTGATGATTTTCAATACCAGCTTCTAAACCACAACAAATAATAAAACTAACTAATATGTTAATTATGGAAGAATGTTTTCAAGTTCTTAATTACTCAAGACTAGTAAACAGTCAGTAATAAAATATCAATAAAAAAACAATAATGAAAAAGAAAAAGATGAAAAATATTAGAACAAAAAACTGTTTTTAACAGCAGTAGGCAATCAAGTGTTTAAGTAAGCATTCACAATGAAATGCAACATAACATTTCTTCTGGTCTTCACTGTATGATTATAATACATGAATACTTTTTAAAACTAAAAGTTTTTGACTGGGTACTAAAGTTACCCAGTCAAAAGCAGTGAGTGTTTTCTTGTTATGATTGTTTGATTATTATAATGACTCAATACACTAGACAGCAGCAGGTCTATTTATTAACTTAGAAGTCCCACATTTTAATACAAATCCACTTTTTACGTTCACTTTAGACATCACTCTGTGTTTACATGAATACCTCACCAAGATGGGCATTTTAGCGGAATTTTAAAATGTATTTGACCGTTTAGGCGCATTAGGCGCAATCATTTTCGGATCAATCAATCAGTCTATTAATCAAACAGGACGCAGCTGTTACTAGATCGATGGAAAATTATAAAATGAAACACTGGATTATTTACAACAGCAAAATAAGAATATTAACTTTCTGAATATGAAAGTGACAGGCCTTGGCCAAATCTCAAATATAGCTGGTTATTTTTTGTTATTGACATTTTAATCACCTGTCTTGTCCAGTTAGGCAAGTAAAATTCTGTTTCTCTTGCCCCTTATGACTATATTTTTTAATGTTTGTTGTAGTGTACCATGTACCATGATTAATTACAGAAAACTCTGCAAATATTTAGTTAATTTTATCGATTCACAGCCCTACTTAAAATACTTTTTACAAAATAAAACTATTGTAAGGCTTCAGTCGATTTTATGAAACTCACTTGTTTGACTCTCCCTTACAGGTTGAGTTCCCAGAGGCTCGCATCTATGAAGAGACCCTCAACATTTTGCTCTACGAGTCTCAAGATGGCCGTGGGCCTGACAATGCACTGCTGGAGGCCACAGGGGGCGCTGCAGGCCGTTCCCACCACATTGATGAGGACGAAGAGAGAGAACGTATTGAAAGGGTGCGAAGGATCCACATTAAGCGACCTGATGACCGCACACACCACCACCAGTGACTCCAGTTTCTCCAATTTTCAGTGCCTTAACAACCACCAGCGCTTCAGTTACGCCCCTCTATTTGCACACGGTCGTGCCAGTTAAAAGTTAGCCGGTTTATATAGCATGGATTCTGCTACCTTAGAGAAAGGGATATTCCCAAAATAGCTAGTATTTAGGACCTCAGTAGGTCACACTGAAGTCTGGATATAGCATATAGGGCAGCATGCTCAAGCTGTTAGTGTGGCTAAAGACGGGCATTGATCTTTAAAGTCTGTTGTTCACTTTTGAGGACCTTACTTAAAAGATGTAAACAAAAGTATACAACAGGAATAGTTTTACTGCATAAATTACATTCTCTGAACATTTGGCCCTCTTTGCTGTTTTTAATAAATACATCAAGTTAATCGATTAAATTGACATTTAATTCAAGAATTGCAGCTAATATTATAATTGAAGTGTCTGCATTTCCCCTTTATTTAGCTTTTTTGTTATTTACGGTTTAATGGTTCATCATTATTTACCATATTATTTCTTTGTCATATTGTTTGAGTGAAGACTGTAGGGTGGCTTGGTGCCTTGGAGGTTAATACTGTACTTTTGAGTGTTTTCATGTGTAATGTGTTTTAACTGTTTGATTTGTGTGGCTTTTGAATTTAGTTTATGCCTAGTTTATTATTTGCTTTTGATGATTTCTGTTAAAGTGTTGGAGCCATCAGATCACAGTGCTGATAGTGTCTTACTGAGATGTGTTCTGATTTGAGTTTTACAAAGTTTCTTCGATCCTGTTGGTGAAGAAGTGAGTACTTCTGCTTTATTCTCATAACTTAATGCAGAGCCTGATTAAGAACTCTCGCGTCACAATATTTTTACACATTACAGGTGGGTGTCATACAAATATTCTCTATATATTTTACTATGCTTGCAAGAAAACATTTCACAAGGTTCAATGAATTAATCTCAAAGGATTATCAACCTACATGCTGGATTATTGAGGTCTTGATAAATGACATGAAATTTAGCCAGAAGAGGGCACTATAGTGTAATGGTGTCTTCGCCCATAAAGAGGCACTTCAATGTGATCAAAACCCTCATTATAATGTTTCTATCCCCTATTAGTTTTAGTAAAAGTGAATAGGATTGGGATTGAAAACGATTCCACAGCACTGTTTTAAATTCTATGAAGTTAAATATGCTTCTAGGTTTTGTAAGTGATCACACGGAAAGAAAGTATGTGTGTAATTCAGTAATTGACACCAAGTATGAGAGTGTAATGAGAGACCTGACTGCATTTAAGCAGCTCTGGGAAGTCCTCTGCTGCAGTGTGTTGCATCACAGATTATTTGTGCTCACTAGTTTTATTAAAATTATACAAAAAAAACTGAAATCTGTATACTTTAGAGAAGTTTGTACAGACGTGAACATAAAATGTTTTACATGCAAATTATTTATACACATGTTATCACAAATAAAGATTTCTACAAATTTAGACCAAACTGCATTTGATTTGTTTTAATTGCTGTTTGTCTTGGTATAAAACAATATTATAAATATGGCTCAGCAACATGGAATGAAAATAACCCAGTTAACTGGTTTGCATCAAGAACAGATGTCGTTGCTAGAATGATGATCTTACAACAAAACATTTCTCTGCTCTGCAGTAATTCTTTTACAAATTCAGTATTTACATAAGTCCTTTGGAAATCCATATACTGAGCTCTTAAGAGGTCTATAGGTTGTAGATTTGTGGGTGAGAGAGTTGGGGGTGGAGTAAGATATCCTCTTCCATAAGGGTTTCCCTCATGAAATATACACAGAGATAGTGACCTCTTTCAAATCAACGAGACTTGATCCGTGGAGCCACCTTTGATAATGAAAGTGTCTTGAGTGCCATTGTTTTGAAATTTTGCAGTAAAGAATTTACATTTTTTTTGCTGTAAAGAAATTTGTTAAAATATAACACTATAATCACAAATGTAATCATTTACCACCATCAGATGTCCATTTTTGCCTTTAGAAACCATATGTTCTTGTCCAGTGCTGAAGTCCACACAGCTCTCTTTGCCTGCCTGGATCTCAAACTTTATGCTGTGTAAGAATAAGATGTTAACACCATGTGTTCAGGTGACCATCATTAAAGGTTAGACAATAGATGAAGTCAGCTTCTTTACCTTCCCTGAACAACCTTGATGTTATTCTGCTTGTTTGCGAGCATAGCCAGTTTGGTCAATGTTTCAAACAAGTGGTCACACTGAATTACCAGGTCCCCCTTAGGTAGAGAGGAGATCAACAGTACTACATGCAAATACATACTGTATATTTGTGTAATGTTCTACCTTTAAACAATTTGGGATGGTGTATGTAAAGACCATTGGCCAACAACCTAAAAAAGAAGTGTTAAATTGATGCTTTGGTTATTCACCTTTTGTTTTGGATTATCACAAGCAACGTGAAGTATCATGATGGAGTCTCCCAGATTGCTGACAGAAACACCTGATCAAACAAACAATACAATGTGCACTCAACTTCACCACTTAAAACATGCAAATAACCCAGCATTTCAACTGATTTATTTCTTCCAAAATGACAAAAATGGAATGCTACAAAATATGGAATTCATCAAAAGGAGACAATCACTTCATCAATAAGAGAAAACAGATGTGCTGTAATGTGCTCTTGTTGCACTGAGTGACTAGTATGCATGTCTTGTTCCCTGAGAGACCCATGTGATCACCTTTTAGAGAAACAAAGTCCACTCTCTGTTTGATCTTAGCCTCTTCTGCCAGGTACAATGTAGCCTGAGTGAGAATAAGTTGCCTTTGTCTGGGTTTAAATCCATTCCTGTCATACTTCACCACAGGAACACTGTACTGCAGAGAGAGAAGGTGTTTAGGTCATGTTATGTATGGAGAGCTCATTCTTTTCTGGTTGACTGTTAGCAGGGCATCGTGTGGGTTACCTTGATACGTTCATGTCGTATAGTCTGTAGAACCCTCATGTTGATGTCTTGTTCATCTGATCAGCATGTTTGGATTGGAAAAAAGTGTTTTAGAGATAAAAAAATAAAATAACTGCAAAACACTGGAATTGTAGCTTCTGTAGAATATGTTGTACTGACTGATCCTGGTGTCCACAAAAGGTGCAGGGATGCTCTGAGGATAGCTGTCCTTCTTTCCCTTAAATATGGCACTAGTTACTACTTTTTGCTGCAGCTATGAAGAGATAACATCAACAGCAAGATAATTTGCCAATCAGTTAACATATGTAATATAAGCTAAAATAAAGGACCTTGATGACAGTGATAGTGACCTGTGCTTTCTTCTGTGGTGTAATTCCACGAATGTACTTCCTCACCATCATACGAGTGTGCAGCTGACGCAGAATTGCTGAGGTCTACAAACACAACAATGTCAAGCTCTCAAAAGAATTTCCCAAACTGTAATAATCATACTTTTCTCCATGTATGCATGTATGTTCAGTGCTTTAGATTTTAGCAACAGAGAACTTAAATACCTCTGTCATAACAGGGGGAGGTGTCAGCCATGTTGTCTTGTCCAATACAGTCTTTGGTAAGTTATCTTTCAGTCTATTCAGGTAACTCTGTCGGACAAAGGCCAGGTATTCAGAGTTGTCTGTCGTTTTTGCCTCACGACGGGTCATATAGCCCTTAATAAACCTGCATAGAAAAAAGGGTCATAAAGGGGTATGGCGCTTATCCTTTTAGGTTTACACCTGGTAAACAACACTTATTAACACAAAATTTGTAAATGTTTCTAAGAAAATCTGAGTGATTTATATGGCATTGATAGGGTGTTCTAGGTGGTTGTTTGGGCATTGCTGGCAGTTTATAACTGCCAAAAGTCAAAAGATCCCATTCTTTAATCTCCATAATATGTGTAGGACCCTGTTTCAATCTAACCCTTAAAAAACACCTCTCCTCAATAAGCCACACTCTTTCAGGTATATTTTATTTCCACAAAGCACAAACATGTGAGAAATAAAAGTTTGGGGCAGAGGATTCCAAAAAGTATGTATTATATATAATATATTATATGATATTATATTAAGTATACATTTATGTCAAATATAAAGTATTATCAGCAATCCTAAGCAAGCATAACTAATTAGCAACTAATATTACTAACTTTTTAATGACTTTGACAGCCCAGGCTCTGCGCTCTCTCTCCTTCCGTGCCTGCACCCTTCGCCAGCAGGTCTCAATTTTTGTGGCTAAGACAAATGTTGCAATAAAAGAATTTGAAAGAAACTGAATCACAAAAAATTGCAAATACTGCACGTATGCTCTAATTAATACACTTTTTGTGCAATATTCTAGACTGTCATTATATTCCATTATATACGTCACATAAATGGCATCATAAAAATGTTTCTTAAATTAAACCAACAAATACTGTTACTCACCAGCCTCTTTCTGTTTTCTAAACTCTCCTTTGGCTCTGTAGCCTTTGTATTTGGCCTGTATTCTTGTAGCTGTAACAGCAACAAAGGACACATGGTTGTAATGCCATGTAAAAAAGGTGTCTCTCTCTTCTGAGGTCTCTGTTGCTTACCCAGTTCATGTTTGCAGACTTCAAAAGCATCTTCTGTGGCAAAAAGTGTCCTTGCATATCGTATGAATATCTTTGTCCTTTAGAGGGTGACACGACATGTAAATAAAGAGGGGTTCAGTTCTGAGTGATCAAACACTGATTTCTTAGTATTTTTTTATTTTATTTATTTTTTCCCCTTTTTCTCCCAATTTGGCATGCCCAATTCCCAATGCGCTTTTAAGACCACATGGTCGCGTAGTGATTCGCCTCAATCTCAGATGCCTCTGCGTCTGAGACCATCAACCCTTGCATCTTATCACGTCGCTTGTTGAGCACGTAGCCACGGAGACATCCTTCACGCCATCCAATGCAGCATCCACGCCCAACTCACCACACGTCCCAACGAGAACAAACCACATTATAGTGACCAAGAGAAAGTTACCCTATGTGACTCTACTTTCTCTAGCAACCGGGCCAATTTGGTTGCCTAGGAGACCTGTCTGGAGTCACTCCCTGGTACACCCTGGGATTCGAACTAGCGAATTCCAGGGGTGGTAGCCAGCGTCTTTACCACTGAGTTACCCAGCCCTACTGATTTTTTAGTATTTATTAACATACTGCAAGTAAATATTAAAGAGCTCTTACCTGCCCATTTTATACTCATCAGGCTGGTAGCCCAAATGCTGCACCAGTGTTTCCACCCCTTTTGAAGGTACACCTCTCCAGTGGGGCCAAGTGGCAGGGCACAGAGGTTTATACCTTAAGGAACATGGCATTACCTTAGTATTTTGATTTCATGATTTTTTTTTTCAGGAATGTTTTTCAGAAAACAACATGTCAGTGATGTGTATGTGAAGGTATTTTGAGTCAGTCTACCTCTGCAGAAAGACTTCATATCTACGCCGATATGCAAATCCAGCTCGCCTGACCCTTAAGTGCTCCATTAAGCCCAAATATTTCACCTGGTGTCTCACCAGAACTTCATCGAACTTGCCTGTGACAGTACATACAGAGGCCACACTTAAAAATGTATACATTTAATTCATCACATAATAAAATATGTATTAGAAGAAAAAAATATTTTCTTAGCATACATATTCTTATCAGTTTTATGCCATAGATTCTCACCTGGCTGCTTATTATCATTAGACTTGAGGCAGCGCACATACCATGCCTGCTTAGCCGTCAGAATCTCTGTCAGCCGAAGTAAACTGTTCTTGAACTGAGTGGCCACCTGCAAATTGATTTCAGCATTCCAATTAACTGTAATAGTGTCCATTTATCTAGACCTTTGTTGAGCTGAGTCACCGGAGTACATTTTGTATATTTTAGTTCTTATATTTCAAAATAGCATATAATTATACTACTCACACTACACAATTCTGCAATCTATAGCGATTTTGTATATACTGTACATACTGTGTGTTTCAATATGCTAGAGATGTGATGCACAGATCACATAAAACATGTTATACTATACAATCAGATCTTACTAGCAGATGTACAAAAAAAGGTTTTAGCTTAAAGGGGTCATGACATAATGAATAAAATGTTCTTTGATCTTATACCATATAAGAGGTCATTGTACTATAAAACGCACATTGCAAGTTTCAGAACTCAAAACCTCCTCACTACAAATTGAGCATTTTTTTAAACCAAAATGCCAAAGCGACTCGTTCTCTACTTCCTCCACATGTGATGTCACACTGTGGTAGATATTTGCATCTGACTGCCTCCACAACAACACATCAACGCCTACTTGAACTTATCACATCCGTAGCCCAGCTCAGTAGCGGTTTGCATTAAAGCGGCAAGGAGAGAGTAGGTCAGTCAAGCGTAGAGAGCCAGTCATAACAGTGGACGTTTACTGTCAAGTCTTAAAGGAGATACAGCACCAAAACCGAGCGTTTCTGACAGAGGGTCAGAATGAGGGTGGGAAAATAACGTTTTACAAATACAGGTATATGATTATTTTTTGTGCAAAAAAAAACCTTTACAAATATTATAAGTGAATCTCTAGGGACATTTAAAATAATAAAAAGGCATGTCATGACCCCTTTAAGAAAATCATTTAGTATGCTATAATTTGAATCAGTCAAGGCATATGCATATTGAATTGTGTATATTTCAGTAAAGTGTAGCATGTAGCATGCAGTGCATATTGTGATATTTCTAGCGAGTCAACTCACAGTCTCAGGCCTTCTCCTGCTGTCTGCTTCAGTGGCTGGAAAGCACTCCTGTATTATCTGGTTCTTTGACTGGCGCATCACCTTTTACACACATACACAAACACAAGTCCATGATATCCCTGTTTTTTGCCATTTGTAGGGCCAAAAATAAGAGAAAGCAAATTATTAAGCGACCTATATTAAAAAGTTTATTCCTTTCATCCATTCTGTGCACTTACGTCTTTGATGTTTTTGTACAAAAGATCATTGTTTTTGTCGATAAAACCTGTTAAAAAATGATGGGAAAAATAGATCATAGACAACAACGAAATAGCTCAATATTTAGTGAATGTGAGAGCAAGTCTGACCTTTTCAAAACTGTAGTGACCTGTAGACAGGGTGTGCAGATAGGGGTTACGTTCGAAATAGCATACTGCCATGCTACTCTTACTATTGCTGCAGTATATAGTATGTATACACTACACATACTACACAAATTATTAACCCAGAATACCCAGATGACTATTTACCAAAAGACTCATTATTTGATCAGACTGCTGAAAGTTACAAATGTGTTAAACAAAACTGAATTAAAAATGTAAAAATAGTTTACTTTTTACTTCCAAGATGATAACTAGATTCCACTAGCTAAATCAGACATGCAATGTAATGATGTCATTGTAGATAACAATCCTTCAGTTTTTATTGTTCATTGTGGAATACTCCCTACTGTGTTATGTACTATGTATTTCTTAATTAGTAGGCAGTATACAGTACAATATATGCCATGCATTATTCACTCAGTATTAAGCAAGTATTCCATTTCGAACATAGCCAGGATTTTACTGTGGCAAGTCTTACCCACAACACAGTAGGTCACTTCTCCTGCATAATGGAGAAGACGAAAGTCCCCTCTCTCCAGAGATTTACGCGTCTTCTTATCAGCCAACTTATGCCTTCAGTTCAGAAAAAAGTTCAAGAAATTGCTCTCTAAAGAACAGAATCAAATCCTAATTAAAGGATGCCTGATTTTTGCTATAGTCCATATGTGGTCTGGTAGCGTTAAAAAGTAGTTTAAAGGATCATTTAAATTCTGTCATCATTTACTCACTGTCACACTGTACCAAACCCATATGACTTTCTTTCTTTCTTTCTTTCTTTCTTTCTTTCTTTCTTTCTTTCTTCCATAGATACAAAACTAGACTGACAGAATGTAAGCCTCAGTCACCATTCACTTTTATTGTTTAGACAAAAAGATGCAATGAAAGTGAATGGTGACTGAGGCTAACATTCTGCCTAACTTCTCTTTTTGTGTTCCACTGAATAAAGAAATTAATACGCGGTTGGAACAACATGAGGGTGGATGAATGATGACATGATTTTTGTATATGGTGTACAGTCCCTTTAATTCTGAAAATCCTTACATCTTTGTTTGATTAATATTCTGGAGATGTTCTTGGCACAAATTCAGTATTTCTGTGCCTTTTTGCATGAAGCACTTTGATTGAAACTTTCCCTTAAGATCGCCCTAAAATTTCCCTTAAATATAATGGTGTTGCAGAACACAACCTTTCAGTTTTACTTAAAACATCATAATCCCCTACAGATTTATTTTTTACGTATGTATTCCCTTGAGTGTTGCATAAAGCCTCTTAACTGCCATTTTCTTATGTAAACCTTAAGGGTAGTAAAACTTCACCTTACGTGTTGGGTAAGAGTTACAAGATTTCTAAAAGAGGAGAAAGGGTGAAGTTTATATAACCAGTTCAGCATACCAATGCAAATGTTTCGCATTCGGGAGAGCATTTTAGACCATCTTTGCGATAATAAACAAGTGCAGGATTACTATGGGGAATCGCTATCATGATGAAAGGCAATCTAATATCACATCTAACCCCTCAGCCACATCTCTACATTAGGGGCAATTGAGGCTAAGCCCCAGCTGAGGTGGTGCTGTTATGCAAATTGCATGGCATCATTAATTTATTTTAAGAAATAATATATTTTATTCAACTTAAATGTGTTTTATGTCTATAATACACGAAAAGTATATATTATTTTGAGAAATTCTATTATTATTAGGGTATGTTGCGTAAAAGTCATTTAATCGTTCTCATTTGCTATGCGTGGGGTTAGCCCTTCATTCTCATTGTTAATCAATGGAGATCTGGAGAACGTCATGCGCATGTGCAACGAGCCTGAGGGACTAGTTTGCCTTTGCACCTGAGCAAGTCAAAAGCTTCGATCGTATTAATGTCAGGCTGAATAGACCTGCGTAGCTTGAACTTCATTGGTAAGGTTTAAAAGCTCATTCTGTTTTCTAATATGCTGCTGGTTGGATTAGTTAAAGTGCACCGTTCATTATTTCAATGAATTGTATGCCATTGTGTTGAGGTGTTGTGTTGTTGGTGCACTGGTTTGTATTAGATTACAATGACTGATAAATATTAGGAGCCTGCCATTTGTGGTTTCGTTGTGGTTTCTTTTCACGTTTACTTGAGCATTTTGAAGTGGATGTGCACATCTTAGTAGTGTTTTGTGCTGAGATAAATTCATTAGGGATGTTTGTGTTGCATCATGATCAGAGGTTGCACTAGAAAAAAGGCTTTTTTCGTCACTCTCTGTAAAAATTCTGTCATGATCTATTTTTATCAGTCATACTTGTTTTCATTTTATAAGTGCTAGGGCATTGAGGGATGTAGCATCCAGTATAATGGCACATAAATGACAGTAGATAGGCTTTTATGATTGGTTTGAGGCCGGTAAAACCAATGGGTTCTTGTGTGAAACTTCTACTTGTCAATCAACCGCTGCACTAAAATTAGGTTTTTATACTTTGCTGGTTAATGTACATACACAAGCACAAGTTCACAGAACTTCATAGTGCCTTATGTAAACATCAAGTGTAACATGAGAAGCACATCTGTGAAGCTCAGTTAACACAGTTACTCCACTAAAATAACAATACAATTCTGCTCTAAACATGTTGTTTGCACTTATATTAAATGCATGCATAATTGGCTGAAATAATGTGTTGTTTTTTTGTGTTTGGTCAAATAATTAATTGTTAAGTGATTGTTTGAGCCCCACACAAAATAATGACCCTGAGAAGCCACTGACCTCACTACTCACTATCAAAGGTTTCCACCTGAAGTGGAAACTTACCGGCCATAAAAGCTGAAATCCTCCATTAATTGCTCAGTATGATAAACTCAAGACGTTTTTAATTCACACAGAAAGAAATTGTACACAAAAAGTGTTTAAATCTATTAATTTTGAGGATTGTACATGAGAAACAAATGAAAATCTGCCAGTTTAACCTCCAGAAAATAAGTTTTTAAAATGTTTATGCAGTAATCTACAGTAATCACAAACGACTGTAATTGTTGTATCCAGAACAGCACTGAGAAATGTAACAAGTGCCACGTGACAATTCCATTTACGAGCTAATTCGGAAGCGGTCGAACAAGAATTTACACATCAATAATGATACTGAGAAAATTTTAGTCACTAAAATAAAAATATAAAACTGTAAAAAAGTTAAACTATTCTTTGTGTTAAAATTGCTCAAATATCTATATTATAGATCAGTGGTGGGAGCACGATGAACGTCTCCATGGTAACAGTAGAATTTTATTATGGTAAAGCACGGCTCACTGCCTAAGGGAAGTGTCTAAGAGATTATATGCCTCAAGTCATTCCCTTAGTTGAGGGGAAATAATGCCTTAATATGTATTTTGGGATTTTACTTTATCTTTAGCATGTAACATATTTCTTTGTGCATGTAAAAGGTCTGCAAAGTTACTAAGCACAAAGTCCACGCAAAAGAGAGTTATTCTCCCACAGACAACACTGCTCAAGAACTACAAGAAATGGCTGGATTGTAGTCCAGCCATTTCTTCCTTAAAGTATCTATGTCACATGTAACACTTTTGAATAATGCCACCTAAGGGCTACTTTGGCCCACCCTCAAACAAATGTAGTTATAGCCGAGGCCAGGATGAGTTGGGTTTAGTGTTGTCACCGTGTCGAGTAGACGCTGTTTTCTTTACTGTAAAAGCAAAACATCTTTGTTTGGACTTCCAAAGGCAGACAAATTGAAGTATCAGTGGTTAAAATACATTTTTACCAATATTCCTCAGCAGTACAACCACAACCAATGCCGGATTTTCAAGACAGTTACCCCTACAGCACAGCTGTAGGCCTCTGCTAACCTGCTTGCTAATGTTATTGTGTTTAAATAGTTTTCTAGGCCAGCTGACCAGTCAGAGCAGACTGGAAAGGGGGGCTTTAAAGAGACAGGAGGAAAATCAGAGCGTTTTGGCCAGAGTATGAAGAGTGGGGAAAAGAAATGCACAGTATGAGAAAAATAATGTGTTATTTGAACATTAAAGCATGTAAACCTATTTTAGTAGACCCCCAAAATAAAATTATGAACCTGTAAATTAGCATAATATGGGCTTTTTAAGTGTTATACTTAAGGGAACAACTTAAGGTGCTTTATGCAACTGGGCACAGGTACTTAATTTGAATTGGATCTAGATAAAAAGTAACACAAAATCACAATCTCTGACTCCTGTATGCTTTCAACAGGGATATCAGTCAATAAACAGCTTAAGAGAGACAATGTAGCCAAACCAGGGGGGTGAATGCTTCAGTTTCACATACAACAGCTTAGTTGATTCTTTGAAATTAGAGGTGCGCCATGGCAAATCAAACTGCTGATAGTTTCTAGCAGTACTGAATTAATTAAACTCTACCCAAGCAATTTTAAGTTATTAACTCAATATTAACTATTAAACACTAACTCACGTTACAAAATGGGGATGATTGCCCATTTTCTCCTCAAGCTTCCTGAGAAATGTGAGATCAGTGGCGTCACCTGGTCGCAGACACTCCTCATCCTGAAATTCCAACAGCAACAATGATGAGTAAAACAGACAGAATATCTCTCATGCAAATGCTTCAATTGGCATCAACTAGCAATGATCAATTTCAAAAAGTGGCACAGAAATTAAAAGGTTAGGCTATCTGGCAATCTTTCTTTCCGGTGTTTAGGTTGATGCTTGTTTGACATTGTACTACTCATCATTCCATACCAGCACAGAAATAATTCCTCTGTGTTTCTCCTCCACCAGGTCACAGATGATTTTGTTGTTGAAGAACTGCACTGGCTCCCACTAAAACACAAAGAGAAAAAATTACCTAAGAGTAGATTTTCTAGCCTGCTATTGTGATATCTTAGTTATATCATGACAGTTGGTTTGAGTTTAGGGATCTCAAAGCAAAAATAAAATGGAATCTCCTACAATGATTATTTCAACTGTAAATATTACCAGAAGGGTTGGAATGTCAGGAGTGTTAGTGGTGTAGTTTAACCTACCCCAATTCCTTCTGCTTCATATTCCTCCTGTTCAGCCTTAAGTGTCAACTGAATGAAGAGTTGCTGAAGCTTCTCGTTGCAGTAGTTTATGCAAAACTGCTCAAAGCTTAACACATACACATACATAAATATATTATGTACATACAATTGTTTCCATCCATCCACAAACCCATCCATCATTTAATTCATTCATTCATTCATTTGTTAATTAATTAAGTCATCAATATGATTTCTCACCAGCGCATATTTATCTATCTATATGGCACATCCAAACACATACCTGTTGACACTGAATACCTCAAAGCCATAGATGTCTAGCAATCCAATGACTGTTGTCCTGCTTGAATCCTGAACACCAAAACATGAAATATTTCCAAGGAATAGTTTCTTCATGGTAGAATTAAGTCAAAAGCAACAACAGTACTTCCAACATTGTTTAAAACCAAATGTAACTATTTATAATTGCTTTTTACGCATTCTTACCGTATTCTCCAGAGACTCATTGATCCTGTTGACCAGCCATGTGAAGGTACGACCATAGATGGCTTTGGCCAGGGCATCTCTCGCATAGACAGCATGATCTATAGTGAAGGGGCTCAGGACCTGGGGACCAGAGAGATAGTTATCATTGTCCTCCCTCAGGAAAGATATTTGATAAACAGAAATCTTTGAGTAATACATGAATCCGATGCATGTTCATTTAAATGCATGTTTCTGGAGATGGAAGTGTCAGTTAACAGACTTTAGTGACTTTTCCTCATTTGTCCTCAATTAGTTGACCTTATTTTACCTCCTCTGATTTGGCTTCAATCTTCCTGTATGTGAGGACTTCATGAAGCACCTTCACATGGACCCCTAGCAGCTGAAGATAACATTAACACAAAGAGGAATGTAACAAATAAGTGTAATGGCTGTTAATGACGTAATCACTTAGGGAATGTTATTGCAAGGGAATTAAGGGAATTATGGGCAATAGAGAATAACGGCTGACCTTGGAGACCCAGCGCAGTGCTGCATTGGAGTTTAGAAATGCATAGCCCTTGTTGTCTCCATCAAAGTGCACATTCCCCAGATGGAGAACACTTGCTATGATTCCGAAGAGGTGCTATATCATTAAAGAATATCAATACATTTTGGGGCGAAGGCTGCAGCATCTATCACAATTACACCAACACATAATTCATACATATAAAGATATTGTTGCACCTATCCTTACCTCAATATAACTGGCATCAATGTCAATGACCGATAATGCATTTTTAACTGTTTTCCAATCATTCTTGTCATTAATGGAGTTTACATTGGAACATTCTCCCTGTTAAGACAACAGTAGACGTGCAGTTATAGAAGCACTGGATACTGTAATTATCTTGACGACCAAGTAATTTTAGCATCAAATACACAATTAGAAAACACACCTGCACTAGATAGCTATAATGCTTTGTGTCCTTCTCCAAACCCAGGTGTCTCAGTAGGTCCTCTTCACCTCCCTCTACCAGCTGATAGAATATATGAAAGTTTCTCTCACCATGGTTTTGGTGGACCACTCTGGACTTTTCCAAGAGATAGCTGAGGATGTGGCCTCCAACAGCATCCCCCTAAGAATGAATATCAAGTGTGAACCTTCTTTAAAATGCAGCATTCTTAAAGATAGACAACAGCAAAAAGCAGAATAGATTGGATGAAATGGGTCACTTTGATTTCAGCAGAGTCCATACCTGGCTGTCAAACTGGATGTCCATATACTTCCCAAAACGACTGGAGTTGTCATTTTTCATAGTCTTTGCATTACCAAAGGCCTAAAAGCACATTTGATGAATTAATGCCATACCTTGTGAATGCTCATATTTATTCAGATTTAGAGAAGATTATTGTTGGACTGACCTCTAGTACAGGGTTGGACATGAGCATGCAGTCTCTCACAGTGTCTAGTAAGGTGGTGCTTGGGCAGCTGACTGCATAGTACTGTAAGATCTTTTTTGAGGCCTCTGTTTTGCCTGCTCCACTCTCCCCAGATATCAGAATAAAGTGGTTGTTGGCTTCCGTTAGCATGGTATGGTAGGCATTATCTGCTAATGCATAGCTGGGAAAGATGAAGGAACATTTATAAATATTTTCTTTTTTATCAATGTTTAATTTACTGTTAAGGAAGGTAAAGAAACACACTTACATATGAGGAGGAAGCTCAAAGAAGTTCACCCCCATGTAGAGATCCATCTGCTTCTTGGTGTAGATGTCCAACTCCTTGTATGGGTTTACAGATATCAGCAAAGTACCTATGTAAGTCTAAGAATATGGAGATGTCTTTTGACTTGAACTTGTATGGGATATGTATGGGATTCAAACATAATGAAAGATGCTAATAAAATATTTGATAGCCTGTGCATTGAACAGTCATTTTCTTAATTCAGTATTTTTGTCTTGTTTTCTCTTATAATATCTAAATATCCTTAAAACAAGATACATTTACTTTGAGAAACAAAATTGGGTAAAATATTAAGACTTGTTTTCAGAGAATATCTCCTTGAATTTGGTTTATTTTTCTTACTCTGTTGATAAAAAAATAAAACATTTAGCAGAAACTAAAGCAGAAACAATTTGCCAGTGAGACTTTTTGGAGACTTTTTACTCACGTATATCAAATCCTCTGAGAAACGTTTTTTCAGATTGTCCAGGAAGGCTGTCTCACTGTTGTGGGCATCAAGAAGCACGAAATCCTGGATGCCAACTCGGTCTCTGGCAATCAGTGCTCCCTCCAAATCCAACCGACCCAGCTTAGCCTTTCCTTTCTGCCAGTCAGACAAGGACAGCACTGACAATGATTCAACGCAATTGGTTTACACTGAGGAAGTCTACAAGATAGTGTTATACAGTAAGGAAATCTGCAAATGTAAGGTACAGAAATCTAGTTTTTAAATCAGCAAAACAGGCCTGAATATCAATTTCAGTCAAAGCAGATTCAATTCACGGACCCCTCACACATGGTAATGGACTACAAAATGGCATGTTTAAATTGGAATCTGCATTTATACTGCATTTTTTTATCAATAGGATCGACAGTTAACTTGGGCCATCTAGCGACTCTTTACCCTTTCATTAACAGACTTGCTATCACGTTCAGACTGAGACTGAGAATCAGGGTCTAAGGTCCCAGATTGAGTCATGATCATCCAACCGCATAATACCCTGCTGATGTTTAACTAAGTACTTTATATTGCTGTTCTCTATTGTAGAGCCTTTTGCAATGAGATATCATCTGCATTGAGAAGAGCATGTTCCTGTCCCTATGAATGACAGCTTTGCATTTGCTAAGAATCCTTTTTAAATGGTATGTTGTGACTGGATATATGCCACATACCATTTTAGATAGCATTCAGTACACCTTAAACACAGACAGCCATATCTTCCAACTTTGCTCTGTTAGGCACCAATGAAGGCCAAGCATGTTCATATGTTTTTACTCCACTGGAATATTCACTGATATTTGGGTTTAGTCAATGCCAAGATCAGTAATCAAGTGGGTTCAATCCATACCAAAATCTAGTCTCTTTTAGAAGAAAGCCCATAACGGAGAAATGTGCAAATGAACAGAATTACTAAATTGCCTAAGGTTTTCAGTCTTTGCACTTCTATACATAGAAATCTTTGGTTTCTTCGTGCCCTCAAGGACCCCAGGAGGATGTTTATCTCTATGTTGAGCAATTTCTTTGCAAATGCCACAATCCTCAACAAACTTAAAAGAAATGTCAACCCCATATTTTTCTCTAGTTACTTCCTCAGTTCAACAATGTGTCATTGCATTCCAATGAACAGAATAGAGAAGTGTATTTCTCAATATAAGGTATGAATATTTCTCAATCTAAGGAAGAGACTTTCGAGGCACGCACTATTCCATCCCTTAAAATGCACATTTTGGTTTTACAGAGGTCCTAACTTTTCTTTGAAAGATTGCTTGAGTTTTGCTAACTTGTAAAATAGAGAATATTTGACTTTCAGATAGTGAATTTAAAAAAAGAAACAGAAAAATGGGTGAAAAAAATCCAAACTAATCTACGACCAAAAGCCCCCAAAATCTCCTCTGTTCCCCCCTTCACCCCCATAAACCTCATTAGCTCTGCAAGAGGCCAGTTTTTTGTCCTGTAAATTCCAAAGACAGTGGACAATGAAGAAGCTTTTAAAATGCAGTCTACATTCCATTACACATATTCTTTCTGCATATCCTTTCAAAATGTATTCATTAGAAAACATTTAATGTCACAGTGAATTTCACACTGGGCAGTACCAGGACAATAGATGAGATTTGTCCTATTTGGGCTGCTGTGGGCTGGTTGGATGTAGAGGAAAGAGAGCAAAGGAGCAGGAGACTGAGAGAGAGGGAGATATGGAGGGAAGGAGGGATAGAGGAAGGGAGGGAGGGGGGTTGCTTATATTTGTCTGATCTGTGAGCTTCTGAAATGGGGCCTTCTTGAGACAACGGGACAGACTAAATTGCGCTGTAACGGTCTATGTCCCGCTGCTCTCTGAGACACTCATTTAGCATGCCCTCGGGGCACACAATAGAGGCTTGTTCTAAACACCACAGTTATATGAACAACGTAACGAAGGGTGTGTGTGTTTGGGGAGGGGGAAGTATTTCTCGGATGGGAGCTTTTCTCCCACCTGTCCGCCAATAGAATTTTCATCCCGCTACATGCACGCACACCCCAAAATCATGAAACACCACCCACCACCACACATCACTTCAAGCTCCCCACCATTTCATGTCCTCACTAGCAACCCCAAAACATGCCCCTCCCCCTCTCCCCCTGCTTTAAGCCAAAGGGGCAGGTGAACAATATCATTGAAGATCCCCCATTTGAGATGTCAGAACCAATCACAATCTCTGCGTTATTGTGGAGACTCCCCCTCTCTAGTTTCTGTCCCCACATGGGAACAAGCTGAACTCAATGTCACATGAGTAACAATGGATAGAGTGGATGCTTATGTTTATAGTGTGACACGTTCAGTGTGATAAGACGCATGGACATCAGCACAGGGAAAGCCTGTTCCTTTTCCCAGGAACATGCAATAAGAGACAAAACTGAAAGCAGTAACATGCTACTCTCATGGGTTTGAGGGACCTGTAAGGTTCTCATGTGGGTGTCAAAAGTCTGGACACACCCACTTATTCTTTATTTTTTTAAATGTTACAATAATTTTAATATTATATGAAACAAAGTCACTTAAGTGTCCAAACTTTTGACTACTAATGTACTTTCTGACCATCCTCATATAATGTCAAATATAAAACCACAAATAATGATGGATATATTTCTTCCACAGATATTTTCCAATAGCAATTAAATGCCATATCCATCAAACAGTCATGGAATATAATCTTGAGACACATTCACATTGTACGATTTTGGCCTCGATTTTTTAGGGGTCATTAAAAATGTTGTTGGGCAATATTGGCAGTCATGTCAATAAGTCAAGTCAAGTCAAGTCATGTTTATTTGTATAGTAATTATAGCAGTTTTCCAGAAAACTATACTGTAACAGAAAATTAAGCTGTAGTCTGTAATGTTTTAAAGTCTTCATTGTTTGGTTTGAAAAAAAAAAATGTGATAGCAGATTATGCCTTAATAAAAATATCACCATCGTTTTATTAATTGCCTTTGCTATGAATCATAGCTTCCGACAAAGTTCAGGGAGTTTCAAACGTGCAGTGTGACTGCTTCTACGATGGCCATATGATATAAACACACAGTCTAAGCCAGTGTTTCCCAACCACTCTGCCATGTGCCATGGAAAATTATAAAATTCCACAAAATAAATAAATGCATGAAAATAATAATTTCTGGGATCCAAAACCTCACCTTTTGTAGAAATACGCCGGTTTGAAATCATATTCGGTCACTTTTGCGATTGTGAAGAGCAATGATTAATGTGCAAAAGTGAGTGATATTTATACGCATTAAGGGTCTTTCACATGACTCGAGTCAGCGCAGCAGAATACATTGAAGTCTATGAAGTGACGCTACTTTACACCAAAGTGATTTCACACACGTTTTTGCTTCACCAATAATATCAAAGCAACTGCAAGCTTTTTTGATAACGTTTGATTACGCACAGGTTTGAGTAAATTGATTTCTGTTCAGTTAATTTTTTACGTGTTTTGTTCATATTTTAATCGTATTTGATTTTTGTAATATTGCGTTGTTCATATTTTAGTGGCTTCCGCTGTCACTGCGGGGAAAAAAACATTTATCTTCTTAGTGTGGTGTCTCTGTTGTTCATCTGTTCTCTTCATAAATAAATAAATTAATAATCTGCTATATGCTAATCCTGTAAATTCATGATTAAAAATAAAAATGTGAACGAAAATAAAAGCTATTAAATGTCTTATTATCATTAAAATATGAAAATTAAAATGAAGAGTAATAATAGATTATGACAGGATTTACGACCCTGTCCGTCAAAATGATGGACGATGAGAAAGTCTAATGCACTGTATGTGACTTATTGTTGTTGTTTTTTGCATAGCCTAATTTCAAACATTACAAGTAAACACGCTACTTAGAAGGACAGAAAACATGGACAAGTTCTTGAAAAGGAAAAATTTTGATGATGGCTAGCCTATGTGGGATAGTGGTGTGCCGTAGAATTATTTAGTCATAAAAAGTGTGCCTTGGCAGAAAAAGGTTGGGAAACACTGGTCTAAGCTATCAATCAGCAAAAATGGGACCAAAGTCTTGGTTATGATGAGAATCGTACAATCATTATGTCATACAATTTGCCATTGCTTTTACCCAAGACCTCACTGGAATCCTATAGTACAGTTTGATGAGCAACAATCTTAAAGGACCATTAAAATCGTACAGTGTGCACCTGGCTTTAGTCAAAACTAGTAAGGACTGACCTATTTTAATGATTGTAATCTGTAAAGACTATAAAACAGGGTTTTTCCTGGCTCAAAATGAGGTGGAGGTGGTAACGTACTGATAAAAAAATTTCTGTTAAAAACACGTAAATGTTGGCTTTGCGTTAAAACACTACTAATGACCTGCCAACTGAATAATAGTGTTAATTTAGTCTTAGTCTTAATCATGTGTCAAATGTCATTTTTAGGTTTTATCATATTTAGTCAATCTTATCCAATTTTTATTCATTTTTTTTAGTAAAGTTTTAGTTGACAAAGTCTGGGCTTTTTTAATGTAGTTTTAGTCAATGAAAACTGTAGACATTTTATTCATATTTTAGAAACATTTAATTAAGCAATTGTCAATCTTGTTATCCAAAACCAGTATATATATATATATATATATATATATATACACACACACACACACACACACACACACATTTTATTGTTGTTGACATTTTAGTGTTATTTTTCACATAAGATTGATCTTATCATGATGATCTCATCAATGACTGCGAGCTGCAGACAGCGGGGGTGAGAGCCGAGCGTGTGTTAGAGTGCGCATCACCCGGTCTCGACTCCAGCTCAGATTGGGTCTCTTCCGCTACTGGTTGAAGCATCTCTGACCGCACAGAGAATGACAGTTTTGGAGTTTGTGCTTATTTACATGTCACACTCCCATATTATTTGAACTTTAGTTAAGGATGAAATGAAGATATATCGCCAAGCTGTGATCTGTGTTTCTATCAGACACTCGAGCTGCAGCGCTCCTCTCATCTCGCATGTCATCATTATAGTATATATGATCTTAAGTTATGTTAAATTACATCAAGCGACTATTCGACAACAGTATTATTTTATTATTATTGCCGATATTTGTAGTTACAAATGACAATCGACCGAGTGCAACGTTTGTTAGTATTTTCCACAAAGACACCCACCAGAGTTTTGTAGACAGCCGGAGGCGGCACGAAATTTGTCGGAGACGGCTACCTAGTAATTCTCTATGCAGGAATAACCCTGTAAAAATTACTATACATGCCATTTTTTAATGCTTGAAGCCAGGAGGTTGAGCTTCTTCCCACTTTTCCAAGTTTGGGCATTGGAATCTTTAATCTTTCCCTTTTGATACAAATAAAACAGCCAGAGCCAGGGCTAGAGACACAACGTCACAAGCCTAGTCATCACATCTGGTGCATTAGCTTGCCTCAGTATAAAAGCTATTGTCTTTTAATTAAGAGATGGTTCTTTGGCCCAGTCTAATGTGTCAGTCACGGCTGAGTTGAAATGACCTCAACCAAATAAGAAAGGGAAGGAAGGAGAGAGGGAAGAATAGAGGTAGAAAGAGAAGTAACGATATGTTAAAGACATCCTACTCCTCTGCAGGCCTGGCCAAGAATAGGAAAGAGTAGACATAATGGGCAATAGCAGCACTCTCTTAAAGTGAGCTGTGAGGCTCACTTTACATCTTAAATATCTTTCTTGAGAGAAGACCTGAAGTTTTGCATTTTTATAGCTTATGTTCAATCAACTTGTGGTAGATAGAAGCTTATATTGCGCTAGATAGAAGCTAGATAGAAGCTATATTGTGCTAGATAGAAGCTTTCACTTTTGTGTCCATCAGCAGTGGACATAAAAAAAGCTAACAAGAAGTATAGGCACTGAAAATGTATGAGAGCACCTTAATTAACCACTTTGAATGGCGCTTACCCATGATCTTTTTTTTATCTTTGTATTTCATCATTTCTTTCCATTGCTATTATTTCTATGGTATTGATTTCTTTGGTGCAATATATTGTGGCTGGCAAGATGATAGCAGTAAGAGCTACAATATGCTGAGTTCAAAACATATAGCTGTGCATTCTGTTTCCGGTTGCTGCCAGCACACTGCACAAGTGTTTGTAGCTTGCTAGCCTGCTTAGCGTTGCTTATTCTTATATGTTCATAATTTTATCCTTTGCCATTTTACCATGTGCTTTTGTTTCTTCCACTTTTCTGTTGTTTCAACTGTATTTGTTTTTCACACGCACCCGTTTCTTTCCTTTTTCTTTTCATTCTTCTGCTTGTCTAAATCTCACGTCGCAACTGCATGCATTCGTTTTCTTCACTGTGTTTTACACAGATTAATGCATCAATCTCAAATATATGCTGATTAGGAACCACATCAATCTCAAACCCTCGCCGTTCAAGAACAATCATAACAACAACAACAACAACAACAAACAATTGCAGTAAGTCATGGCATCTGCTCATGTTATTTCTTCCTGCATTGCATGCCACATGTTTACTATAGCTTCTTCTGTCAGCAGTGAAGGATTGTGAGGGACATGTGATAAATGTAAGGAATTAGTCAGGCTGAAGGAAAAGGTTAATGGGTTAGAGACACGCATCCGAATGCTAGCGGAGGTCAGTGAGAAAGAGAAGCCGGTAGATACTGTTTTGGATGCGGGTAGTACAGCGAGCAACACACACATTTTGGTTCCGGCTCTAGAGCACCCACAGAAGGGCATTTGGGTGATGTTTTGGTGTCATACTTGCTCAGCAAAGTGGCACCGCTCCCATTCCTGTTAGGAATTCCAATCGATTCTTCCCACTCAGTGATGCACCCACTGAGAATCATGTTAAAATACCCACAATAATTGGTAATTCTATTATAAGGAACGTGGAAATAAAGATTCCAGCCACTATTTTTAAATGCATTTCGGGGGCTCAGGCATCTGACATCAGATGAAATTTACAAGTGCTGGCTAATGCTAAATGTAGATTTTCTGTGTGAACTTGCAAAAATGATGTCAGACACTGTAATATGCTCTGGCACCCCTCCCTGCTCGTCGTGGTGATGAGGTTTGAAGTAGATTAGTATCACTGAATGACTGGATGTCTAAGTGGTGTCTGGAGTATAGCATAGGATTTATAGACAATTGGAAGAGTTTTTGGGGTAGACCTAAAGAGAGATGGACTCCATCCCTCCAGGGAAGTAATTTGGCTCATAGTCTTAATAGTGATAGCATTTGACTAACTGGGGCCCAGGTCAGGAAGCATCCAAACGTTTTCTTGAGACGTCACACAGGTCACATAAACAACAACACATAAAGAATGTATCACCTAGATATCATATAGGGACTGTGTCTGTTCCCCAAACTACCAAACACAAAACTCTCACTAAATCATTTAGAAAAAATTTGATTAAGGAAACTTGGAAAAAGTTTTTTTTTAAAGATAAACATCATATAAAGGCAGGGCTACTAAACATTAGATCTCTTTCTACCAAAGCACTAATTGTAAATGGAATTATAACAGATCATAGTTTGGATGCACTCTGCTTGACAGAAACCTTGCTTAAACCAGATGAATATATTAGTTTAAATGAATCTACTCTCCCAGGTTATTGTTATAAGCATGGGCCTCGTCTGAAGGGTCGAGGAGAAGGTGTTGCTAAAATTTACAGTGAAGTTTTTGGTTTTACTCAGAGGACAGGATATAAATTTTATATAAGTCTTTTGAACTAATAATGCTTAATCTGACACCATCAGAATCTCTGTCATCTTTTGCCCTTGCTACATACTGTATATATATATATATATATATATATATATATATATATATATATATATATATATATATATATATATATATATATAGATCACCCGGGCCGTCCTCTGGTTTCCTTTGTGAATTTTTACATTTTCTATCAGATCTAGTAGTTAATGTAGAAAGATCTTCATTTGTTGGTGACTTCAACATTCACATAGATAATGAAAATGACACATTATTAGCATTAATAATTAGGATTAGCATTTATCGATATTCTCAACTCTCTCTGAGTCAGACAAAATGAGACAAGATAACTCATCGCCATAATCATATGCTAGATTTAATTCTGTCATATGGAGTTGATGTTGATACTACAGAAATTCTACCGCAAAACGATGAAACCTCAGATCATTGCCTCATCTCGTTTGCTGCGATCAACTAATGTCACTTAATCAATCGATCAGGTAGAACTATTCTTCGACCACTAAATTAATTTCACTAATAATCTTCCAGAATTGTCTCATATACTCAGTAAGCCAAAAAGTCTAGAAGAACTTGATATAATAACAGAAAATATAAATACAGTCTTCTCTAGCACTCTTGAAAAAAGCCTTGCACCATGGTACAATGCTCACACTCATGCTCTCAAGAGAGCAGCTCAGAAAATGGAGAGCAAGAGGAAAAATACTAAATTAGAGGTTGTAATGAGGAGGAGGGTGGGGCAACACATAGCCGCCCCTGAATCGGGCTTATTAGCCAGAAGGTGTATATAGACGAGCCGGAGAAGCCAGTTTGATAGATGCTTATGTTTGTTTTAAAAGTAAAAAAACTTTGTTTACTGTTCAGCCGGTTCCCACCTCCTCCTTGCTCACCTTTACCCCATTACAAAGGTGTTTTGCGGTGCATGGAAGGATAGAGTCTGTAGCTACAGACAGGCACTAAATGTTGCCAGGTCAGCATATTTTAGCAAAAAATAACCACAACAATCCTAGGTGTTTATTTAGTGCTGTGGCAAAATTGGTTTGGAATAAAGCATCGACTGAACCAGATATTCCGTTGCAGCACAATAGTAAAGACTTCATGAATTTCTTTACTGATAAAATTTAAATAATCAGAAATAAAATTGGAACTACGCAATCAACTGTCACAGCACCTCAGAAAACAGTGTCTCGTCATTTTCCTCACAAGCAACTTCAATCCTTTGCTGGTCATGAAGAGCTAACAAAACTTATCAATAAATCAAAAGCCACAACATGTATGTTAGATCCAATACCAACTAAATTCCTAAAAGAGGTATTCCTAGTAATCTCAGAACCTCTTCTTAATATTATTAACTCTTCACAAACTCTTGGGACATGTCTGTTTCAAACCATTTCAAACCGTTTATTAGTAAGCCTCAACTTAATTCTAGAGAATTGGCTACTAACAGACCGATTTGAAATCTTTATTTTGAAAATACTAGAAAAGGTAGTGTCCTCCCAACTATGTTCATTTCTACAGAGATATGAACAATTTCAGTTAGGATTTAGGCCCATCACAGTACAGACACCGCAATTATCAGAAATACAAATGACTTGCTCTTATCATCTGTTCGCGGCTGCATTTCTCTTCTAGTGCTTTTAGATCTTAGTGCTGCCTTCAACAAGATATATCACAACATTCTCTTGAATAGGCTGGAGAATTATGTTGGCATTAGTGGACTTGCATTAGCATGGTTTAGGTTTTAGGTCTATTTATCAGACCGACATGCTTGTATGTGTAAATGACGAATTGTCAGATCAAACAAAAGTTAAGTATGGAGTACCACAGGGATCAGTTTTAGGGTCTCTGCTTTTCAACTTATAAATGCTTCCCCTGGGAGATATTTTCAGGAATCATGGAATAAGTTTCCACTGTTATGCTGATGATATCCAACTTTATATTTCTTCTAAACCCAACAAAAATTCACAATTCTCCAAATTAGCAGCGTTTCAATGAAATCAAAGATTTTATGGCCAGAAATGTTCTTCTACATAATTCTGAAAACACAGAGGTACTAATTGTTGGACCAAAAACCTCTAAATAATTTGACTCTCGATGTCAAATACTGTTAAGTCGCATTCAACAGCAAAAAACATAAGTGTTATATTTGATACCAATCTGTCCTTTGAAAATCCAATTTCCAATGTTTGTAGAACAGCATTCTTCCACCTCAGAAATATTACTAAGTTGACATGTGACATTAATGTCACATGCTCTCTGTTGTTGTTGCCGAAAAACAAATTAATGCATTCATGACCTCAAGACTAGATTATTGTAATGCATTACTGGGAGGATGCCCAGCAAGTTCAATAAATAAACTTCAATTGGTTCAAAATGCAGCTGCCAGAATGCTGACTAGAACCAAGAAATATGATCATATTAGCCCAATTTTATAGTCGTTACATTGGCTACCTGTTAAATTTCGTATTATTTAAAAAATTCTTAACTACTTACAAAGCTTTGAATGGTCTAGCTCCGCAGTACTTAAGTGACCTTCTGACATGCTATATTCCATCACATTCATTACGATCACAAAATTCTGGCTTGTTAATAATTCCAAGAATATCAAAAGCCACAAAAGGATAATTTTCATATTTGGCTCCTAAACTATGGTAACTATGGTAACACTGTTTGGGATGCAGACACACTCGCTCAGTTTGTCGAGACCAGGGCTGGACCGGGAAGAGAAATCGGGGGTGGGGGGTATATGTGAGCCAAATGTTGTTGAGCTTTGGGTGGTGTTCGCTGTCCTATTCTGCATATCGCGGCACTGTTTTGTGGTCTGTTTTGCATAATGCGGCAGTTCGTTGTTGCTTATCGCGGCCCATTAAGCACATTTCACGGCTGAACCACCGGCACGCTCGGTTCTCCCGATGGACATTCCACACCTGATCGGCCCAAAAGTGCGTCGGCCCACCGGGAAAATGCCCGGTATGCAAGATTATCAGTCCAGCCCTGGTCTAGACTAAACACTCATCTATTCAGCCAGGCCTACACCTAATTTATCAATCAACTCACAATTAGGCTGCTTTAGTTAGGTCTGCCGGAAAAGAAACATCTATAATGATTTATAAATCTGCATAAAATTTAATGTCATCTACGCTAATATTATTCTATTTGTTTCCATGTCTCAACCTCCGGATTCATATAATGAGGTTACCAGAGCCGGCCAGAGCTGATGACGTTGAGTGATGACGACAAACTACAGCCGGTGATAGCCAGAAATTACTTCAGTCTTTTGACTTCAGAGGATGTACTGCCAACTCCAACTGTAAGATATCGGATACTTCATATGCCACTGCCTGAACCTTGGACTTAAGATGGACCCCACCAAACCGACCTGCAGGTTGAACTGCGATGCACCCCATTAATCTCTTCCTGCATCACTTTGTCTATTGATGAACTACAATCTTGAAATAGAATATATAGACATCATTTAATTGCCAATGAAAGCCTTCATCAGCCAACTAACAAAGGACAATGCATGTATGTGAACTTCTGCAGTAAATCCAGTATGGACTTCAAAGATGTTAGTCATTAATCTTTTTTTTTTTTCTTTTTTTTAAACACAGGACCTTAACGCTTACTTAATTGCCAAATTTGAAGCCATGGCGTGAACTGCATATAAATAACTAATATTGGCATTCTATTCATGCTGTTTATTCAGAGGGGAACTGGCCCCCACAGTGAGCCTGGTTTCTCCCAAGGTTATTTTTCTCTATTAAACATCTTATGGAGTTTTGTGTTCCTTGCCACAGTCGCCTTCAGCTTGCTCACAGGGATTTTAAATACAATGATTTCATTATTAAATTTGTATAAACAATTTACAATCATATTTAATCATACTACACAATGATCACTCCAGGACTTTATAGATATTACAGTTTCAGTTTTTTTATGCATGATTTAAAGCTGCTTTTAAATGATAAATGTAAAAAGCACTATACAAATAAAAATTACTTGACATTCTGCCATGAATTCAAATAAACACACACTCTCTCACACACACACACATTGTACCTGCATCTCGGTAGCTGATTGGGCCAGCCGCTGATCAAAACATGGGAACTACTTGCATCCAGACTAACTAGTACCTAAATTCACCTCAAAGTGTTTCATGTACTTTTAGGCTCCTAAGAAAATTGTCCTAATCCAACGTGTGCCATAGAGCATCCACAAAATTCCACTCTGGATCTTCGACCTTCAGAAAAAAGGCCAGACTTTGAAAACTCCTCAGAAATCCATTTCAGTGTTTCTAACAAGGCTTCACTCAGTGCAAGCAGTTCCAGCTTAGGTGGCGGCTCAATAGCAGAGAGGATGCCTATCTATTATTTCTGTGCTCTTCACAGTAATGACCCATGTTCTGGTTGCAAGGCCTGGGTACTTAATGATTCATGGCCCAGTCAGGAGGGGGTTCAGAGAACCAGAGATCTTATTCAGTGCTTACCTAGGTGTCTACCACTGCGCTGAATGTAACACAAAGATGCAGAAACACAATCCAACTATACGTGGATATCAACCCTTCCCCCAGTCCTACGTGACTGCCCCAGTAAAAGCAAACACTACAACAGAGCAGCTCTTGTTTCTAAACTTTGATTAGGGAAATACATCAATGGCTAATAAACCACTGTACATCTAATCACTGACTTCTGACAGTCAATATAGCTGTCATCAGGGCAGACCGTGATCCTCCATGCTCTTGGCCACTTGAAGTCAGCTGGCTCGGAACTTAACCAGCATCTGTTAGCCATTCAATCAAAGCTTGTTCTGTAATTAAGCAGGGCATAAAGATGACACTTGATTCTTGGATCGAGTGGACTTGGAGGGGTGATGTTTTAGACAGTAACTTCTGTCCACAGATCCAATCAAGCACAACCTTATTTTCCCTTAGCCTAGTTATCTGAGTCATGCAAAGACGATTGACTGGTGTCTCTTTGCGCTTCACTAATGACCCAAATTATCCAGTAGAAAAGATTGAGTTTCCCACAGCACCTGTCCTGATTCTCAAGTGTGAGAGATATACTGTGTCAGGCTTGACAAGCAAGGGATGTTAAATGCCACTCTAGCTAATTTTTCAACAAGGTAGCGAGTGATGGAAATTTCCATTGAAACTCTGCACTTGAACTTTATTTATAACAACTTAACCTTAATTAATTTATGTGTCCAAAATAGTTGTCCAAAATTGTAATGGCAAAACTCAGCTGCAAGGTTGCACATGGAATAGGTGCACCCATCTATCTACAGTCATATTCAAAGTTGTCCCATTCACAACCTCTGTTGTCAAGGCAACCTTCACACCCTTCCACACAGCAAGTCAGTTCTGCTCCACACCCCCCTTTCTAGTAATGCTTGTCCAGCCTTAATAGGCTTTGTGCTGCCTACTGGACCCTGATGAAGCACAAGACCCCGCAAATCCTGTTATACAGGAGTCACAGCACTTGATTTTCCCATTAGAGATTCCAAGCAGAAAATAAGGGTGTATTATAACACCAGCTTTGCTGCGTTCCCACCGAAAGTCCCACCTAACTCTTTCTCGTTTTCATTCGCTCTCTTTTCAGCATTAGCTGTGTGTTTCTTTAATGTTTTTATGTGCTGTGTTTCTTAACGAGAAGAAAGGGGGAAAAAATGACAATAAATAAACATCAGCGTTCTCTATAACTGAAGTCATACTCCTCTAATTTGTTCTTTCTATCTTATTTGTGTAGTAAACGGGTTACAGACTTCCTTGAATACATGGAAAAATACAAAAACAAAAAAAATGTGCGTCATGTAGTAAATCTAAATAAACCATATTTTACATCACATAATCAACATACAATACATTAGGTTATACCAAAACAACAATACAATTTTTTTTTGAAGGGTTAGATTCAGTGAAAATAGCTCCTTGAAGTAACAATGGAGGGTTACCTTTTTACAGTGTAGTGTCTGTAGTGGCCTTTTTTTTTAGAGACTCTCCACGTGCCATTGGGAGTGCACCCAGGCCCACCGTCAGGGGGGGTCAAAGGTTACAGATGACCCCGGGCCCAAGGCCCAGGGGGCCCATACAAAGGTCTATAGTTTACCCATAATGGGATCAAGTACAACAATTTACTTACTGGCTTATATCACCGAAAATAGAATGCATATGCATTTACATGATAAATACATACATTTTTATAATTAAAACACATTTCAACTTGTCATCTGATTCTGATACCCATCCCCTTGCTGTTATTGTGTAAATGGTTCGGTCGAAACACCTGGCCAATCAGATGTGTGGAACACACACGGTGTGCATTGTGCAAATTGGGGACTGACTAGGGAGTCAAAATGCCTCACCAAAGGCTAAAATCAGGGGCACAAAAAATTAAAGCGAGCAAAAGTGAACGAAAGAAGCAGAGAGGCGATGGCCAAATTTCTTGCCAAGCATAAAGCACTAGGTATGACAGACGAAGCTGAATGTGGCAAAAGCGAGGAACTAGTGTAGACTAGCAAATAAAACTGCATCCAGCTACTACTCTAGCTGCGCTCCACACACACTAGGGCCGACCAGATACCAACAAACCAAATGTGGGACAAAGAGTAAATATGTTAATATGGGACACGTTACCAATGCTGAGAAGTCTGAATCTTTTATATGACGTCTATCTAAATTAAAAAATAAACATCACAATTTTCTCCATCGCTATGTAGGCATCAAAGACGGTGACAGGTCCACCTGCACTTGACCCACATGTTCGCAGATTGACTGACATCAAACACAGCCCCTTGATGACAGCCTTCCCTGCTTTCTTCACAGCCATTGGATACAATTATTTTATTTACATTTTAGGTTTGTTTCCAGTGAGATATTGAGTTTGTATAGTAACTTTGCTGTTGTAAACATTACTGTTGCTACTCTAGAAACAACAATCTTTAAAAAAAAATATATATTTGTATCAATTATTTAATAATTGATAAAAAAACAAACCAATAAGGAGTATCAATCAGAGTAATAGTATTGATAAAATCCTAACAATACCCATCCCTACATTTTATATTGCAATAAGGCAATTATATTGCAACCTGCTGGAATTACTAAAGCTTGCAATTAGCTAATTTTTAGGCCTGAAGTCAGTAAGAAAATAATCAGACTCTTCCTATGATATCACCCTCTATCAGAAACTGAGGGAGGGACGAGCATCCCCAGCATGCAGAGCAGGTCCACTGAGGGAGAGACTAGCATCCCTAAACAGTGAGTGAGTGAGTAACACAAGGATGGGTGGGTGGTGGTGGACGGTGCTGGAGTGGGTGTGGATGAGGGCAGTGCCGCGGTAAGTAGGGGTTGCTGTTTTTTTTGTTATTGTTTTTTTAAATAAATAAAACAAAAATCACTAAGAGTAAGAAAACACTCTTTATTAGAATATTAGTTTTTCATATTCAGGTTGGCAATGAGCATGTACAAGCAGCGTACAAGCACTCAGCACAGTCAAAGTCTGTTGTCCAATTTGGAAAATGTTGTCCCCAAGTCCATAAATCCTGATGGCGGCCCTGAGTGCACCTAAAATATTCTCTCACAGTTTGCATGAGGAAACTTCAACCAAATCAACCAAAAGGCAAACATTTTGACATAAGCCAAGAGGGATGACACAAGTCGTTTTTGGGGGTGTTGGATGAATAGAGAGAAGAAAGCTTTTATTCACTCTCCCCTTCAGAGTTTAGATCAGCCATGACCAGTTAATATGACTAAATGTCAAGAGAAATGTCAAGAGGTGACCTGATTGGTGACCCCTGAGGCATGGTGTTTGAACAGGAACTTTGATGGTCAGATCAGAAACAGAGGAATAGGAGGTGACCATTAATACAGGGTGCTCAATCAATTCATTTGATTGTTACAATTTATTTGAGTGTTAATAATTTGCATATGTAGGGTAAGGCACACTGCTGGATTGCTTTCAAAGTCAGTGATGTTGAAATTAAGATAAAGCTGCATAAAAAGTTATTATTTACGGTGTAATGTGTGGTTGCATATTCCACACAAGCAAACATATTGAAGCTCAAGAATAATCTAGAAGAAAACTAGAACTCTTAAAACATCAACCATCACACTAGACAGTGTTGATGGCAGGATAATTCTTTCTCCAAAGGACCTATAATTATTTGGTTTGTGCAAAACCTGTTGATGACATCTTTGAGATGGTTTACCCATGCATAGCTACACTTGTCTCAGCAAAACCAATAGTGCTGTTCCTAATTGTTTATCAATACACACTACTGTCAGCCAGGCAGTGACTATAGATTCTCTGACCCTTATGAACGCTTTGTTTGACCCATCAAAAACAGATCTACAGGAGACAATGCTTTAGGCTTCTCCACTACTCTTTCCCAGTGTCTTCCTGTGTTCAGCCACCCAAAAGATCACTCAGGGTCTCTCGTTATTCTGGGCAGCAAAAAGAACCAATAGGGACAAAGGCAAAGAAAGAACAACCTCCCTTTACAAGTGATTTGGTTAAAACAATATAAAAATCAAAACAACTCGAACTGAGTAGTGTCGTGATGACTGTTTGTCATTTATATATATTGTCAAAACACAATCCTGCTTGTAAGCTACAGTTAAATGCAATTTGACCCGGGTTCCCACTCTTTTCAAGGCACAATTTTCCAGGACATTTCCAGGATGTTTTATGTGCCACACAGTTGTAAATTGTAAGTAAAAACACAGGAGTACATTCAAATTGTGGCTATTGGAGTTTTTAAAAATGAATTATTCTATTATACTATTATTAGTTAATTGCATTAAACATGACCCTTTTCCCCATTTCATGTGTCCATTTAAACCAAGCTTTTATTTTGGCATTTTTAAGTGTTTTTGATGGTAGTTTCTCACCTCTGGATAAGCAGTTTGCTACATGGCCCAGTGTGACTATTAAACACCAAAAAGCTATAATTTCTTGAAAACAAATCTATAGTCTGTATTTTCTGCACACTTTAGAGCGCTCTGCTCACTGTCATTTACTACACACATACACACACCCAGAGCATGCGTGATGTTCATGATAGGTGTTTTCAGCATACAAGCACCCGGCTTCTCACATTCATTTTGAAGCACGCAGCACAAGCAGATGATATATTTACTTTATTAAATTGCAGCCTTTTGCGGTTTAATAATCACACTAAGACATATATAGGTTTTAATTTTATTAATTGTGCATTCAAACATGTGTGGGGTGCTGTTCCCCTCCAGACCAGCAGGGGGTGCTTGCCTTGATCCTCCCTTCCAGGCCTGCAGGTGGCACTTATACCTTGAGCTCTGTTTTCTCCACTCCTGCAGATGGCAACAACGCCCCTAACCCTGTTCAACTCCCTGCTCGTTAACCCTCATTTCCTTCACCTGTGTCTGTGTCTGTTTGTTTCCTGCCAATGTGTTCAGTTTTGAGCCTATGTACCTTGTGCCTCCAGTGACCATCTCTTAAGCTAAGTCTTATCCTTGTTATACCTTCTTGACCCTTTTGTCTATTTTGTTTCTCAGTTTTGTGGAAGCTCGGCTTTCCTTGTTTATTTGTACTTTGCTCAATTCTACAAGTAAAGATTATATTTTTTGGAAAAACGTAAGTTTCCAGACTCATAGCTCTTCTGCTCTTGGGTTCAGCTATTGGGGAGTTAGCTCAGTGGTACAACACCAAGCACTGCAGACCCAGGTTCGATCCCTGCCTATGGCAGCCTCACTTATCTGCATCTTATAGCTCATGCAATTTTTATGGTTTCAGGGATTCCATCCATGTTTGCTGCATCATGGTAATCATAGGGCCCTTCATGTGGTAACAGTGGTGTAAGCAGACTCTGATCGTTGAATAACGAAAATTTATTTACATATCAAGGTGTTAAGGCCGCAACACCACACAACTACCTCAGCGTGTGAATTCATTTTTAAAACCTAAATCTGTGGTCTGACTGTCATCACTGTCTAAAGTTTACAACGCAAATGTTTTTGTATACACTACAGCAGTGTTGGAATGAAAAATAATAAAAATCAAGATTTTATGTTAAAGTGTGTGTGCGTGTATGTATGTATGTATGTATGTATGTATGTATATTACACACACACTGTATAGAGCAGGGCCGGCTCAAGCCGACAACATACCAATGTCTACCTGGCATGATTTTACCCTTCTACGGTTTTTAATTGTAACACCTATACACACCTATATTTACCCAATCCTGTTGTTCCTCTGTTACCAGTTTTGTGGACTTCCTAGGGAACAATATGCAGCAAAAGCAGTAGACTGCATCATTTATTTTTGAATAAGTGAGCCAGCTCTGTTTGATTTGTTTTCCACATTCATTAATTTACTGTAGTGGAAGCTTCGGTCATCAGGTTTTTCAGGAAATGTGATCTGCTTACCAGATCTTTACATTTTGAGTCTGACAGGACAGATGACCACTCAGCTGGGTCAACTGGACGAGCTGCTGATCCATGGTGTAGGCTGGAAGTTGCTAAGGGAGATTATGTGAAATCGATCCCAATGACCACAAAAGTAGAAGGACCTATAAGGAAATTACTATGATAATAAGAAATATTAATCTCAGGATATTCTACAGTAAACTGAGCAAATACAAAGGCTACTGTGCTATTAACTTGCCACATCCGCTGAGGTTGAAACAGACATGGAAGGAACAGAAGGATCAGTAGATGCAGGTGCTGGGAAGTGCTCCTCACCTGCAGAGGATGGACCTGATGAAAGATGAAAATAATAAGTTAGCCATGTTAGATGTCATATTAGAAGGTAATGGCATGGTTTATCCATATAAATATATTGATCTGGAATTGCTGTAAACTCACCTGCTGTATCTTCATCAGCTGTTGCAATGGCACATGGGGCAGGTAGTGTTGGTTGTGCCCCACCTCCAAAATATTTCAACAGTTCTCCTAGGGAAGTTTCATAAGAGTACATATTTGATGGAACAGAATGTTATTTTCTTAACACAAATTACTATACACAGTAGCAAGCCATCTGTACACCTAAAACAACAACTCTTTAATCTATAACTAGCTAATTAAGGCATAATGACACTGGAAAATAATAGCAAAAACCCCCAAAATAGTAGACTAATGTAAATAATGTTAAGTTTTTATCAGTACCAAGTTTATGGAACAAAAGCTTAATTTTATTACAAAAATATATACTCAGGAAAGTTATTTTTACACAGAAGACAAAAATTTTAATCTAAAACTACCTAAATAATATGTTGTATTATAATATATTAAGATGTCAAGGCTATTTACGGATGTTTAATCAAACATGTACTTTCCTAAAACAAGAAGATATGCGTTAACGTAGACTAAACTAACTAGCCAGCTAACGTTAGCTCGCAGCATAGCCTAGCTACTTAACATGACTTTATCTTACTGTTTTTTTCTCTTCCTCTGTTTTCTTCTTTTTCCTTTGCTCTGGACCAGAGGGATATGTCCTTTTTTGTGACATTGCTGTTTTGCTGCAATCCTGCTGCCTCTTCAATCAAATAACTGTCTGACTGTGCTTGCAACCTGCAGACCGTTAACATAATATTGCGTTTAATATTGTGTTTTTGTATAATTACCATTGTCCATTGACATAATATATCAAAATTTCATGTGCTCTTGGGGGCTCCCTTGTGGCCACAGGGGCCCTAAGCAGCCGCTTAGTTCGCTTATGCCTTGGGCCGGCTCTGGTATAGAGTGTATACCAGGGGTATACAAGATCGTGCCAGGTAACGTGCGTAAAGCTGACAATTTACACAAGGTTTATTTCTATTTCTTCTGCTTCAAACTTACTTCTCTGTCTGCTCTTATGAATGTAACAAATCATAGAAATTGATTCACCACTGTTCAAATGCACTTTGGATCGCATCTTTTATATGTATAAATGTTTTCCATCTGAAAGCACTAAATGTTAAATGAAACAAGTGACAATAAAATGCAATGTAATCTCTTCAGTAATCAAAACACTTTTTGAATGTACCAGCCCATCTGGCACCAACAAACATCCATGCAATTATCTAATCAGCCAATCGTGTGGCAGCAACGCAGTGCATAAAGATAATTCAGATATGGGTCAGGAGCTTCAGTTAATGTTCACGTCAACCATCAGAATTGGGAAAAAATGTGATCTCAGTGATTTGGAGCGTGGCATGATTGTTGGTACCAGATGGGCTGGTTTGAGTATTTCTGTAACTGTTAATCTCCTGGGATTTTCCACACACAACAGTCTCTAGAATTTACTCAGAAAGATGCCAAAAATAAAAAACATCAAGTGAGAGGCAGTTTTGTGGACAGAAATGCCTTGTTGATGAGAGCGGTCAACAGAGAATGGCCAGACAGGTTTGGACTGACAAATTCTACGGTAACTCTCTGTACAATTGTGGGATCTACACAATATTAGGCAGGTGGTTTTAATGTTGTGGCTGATCGGTATAGATAGATAGTCACGACATTGAAAGATTTACATTTAAATATGATTAATAATATAAAATAAATGTAAACATTAATTTATTTAATGATTAAATCAATTTAAAATTGTAAGTTTTAGGATTCTGAAAATGTAACACAAAGAAACATTATGAATAATTAAAATGAATAAATAAAGATTCTACACTATTTTATATCACCTATCAAATATGCAATATTAAAATTATATTGAATATGTTTTTTGGGACATTATCAAATCGTGCTGGGATAACATGAATAATCAGATTTTGCACAAACTTGTGGAGTCCATGTCATCTTGTGTGAATGTTCTCATTAAGACAAAAGGGGGCATACTGAATAAGAAATTAAATTCAACTTATCACTCAAATTGTTATGCTAATAATAAAATATATAATTAAAAAAAAATCTTTCTTCTTCTAATATTTATCCCCTTTTCTCCCAATTTGGAATGCCCAATTCCCACTACTTAGTAGGTCCTCGTGGTGGTGCAGTTACTCATGGTGGTGCAGTTACTCATGGTGGCGCAGTTACTCACCTCAATCCGGGTGGCGGAGGACAAGTCTCAGATGCCTCCGCTTCTGAGACCATCAATCCGTGCATCTTATCACGTGTCTCGCTGTGCATGACACCGTAGAGACTCCCAGCATGAGGAGGCTCATGCTACTGTCTGCGTTCCACTTACAATTTACCACGCACCACATTGAGAGCGAGAACCACTAATCGCGACCACGAGGAGAGTACTCTACTCTACCCTCCCTAGCAAACAGGAAATTAGCTACCCAGGCCCGTAATATATATATATATATATATATATATATATATATATATATATATATATATATATATATATATGTTTATTTATTTATTTATGCTAAATGCATGTGACTCTACCCTCCCTAGCAAACGGGAAATTTGATTGCTTAGGAGACCTGGCTGGAGTCACTCAGCACACCCTGTATTCGAACTCACAACCCCAGGGGTGGTAGTCAGCGTTAATACTCGCTGAGCTACCCAGGCCCGTAATATATATATTCAATATTATATTATGGGCCTGGGTATATAGGCTATATATGTATACATATACATTTTTAAATGCTAAATGCATTTTCACTAATGGTCTCCAAGAGAAAGTGTACATTTTAGGTGCTGCAACTGATTAATTATTTTTACAAATTCTTTTTACAAGTACAAATATTTCATGTTGTCTCTCAACTAATACAAGGTCATAAAACTACATGTATAAGCTTTAGGCCTAATACTAAATGTCAACTACCTGTGGTCTGCTCTGCTGCACAGTTCAGTGACTAAGGGAGGAATACATAGGCTTTAGGACCCAGTGCTCTTCTCCCAGCAGCGTCTTTTTGTCCGTTGCAAGTGCGCATTCATTGTGACTTCGCGATTCACCATCTGTAGTGTCCCATGTGGTTCAAGTCAATTAACGTCATCAGCCAGCTCAATTCCCACAACATTTGAACCTACATATATTTAAAAACAGTTTCCTGAAGTTATGTTTAAGTTATATGATGAGTTATTTCTATATCCTCCGTATACACATAAATGTCACTATTATTAATTACATAAATAGCTTTAATTACAAGCAGCTCCATAAAATGATAACTTATAGTTTTAAATAGGCTGCAGGTTTTACACATTTGCATTAGGCTAAATATTTACAGTAGAATGAACATGTAAAGTGTGTCCACGTAAATGACTGTATGCGGGTTTTAAATACACTTTGTGTGCGTAAATATCTTTATTAAGTTTAAACATTAATATCATAGATGAATATCTCACTCCATGCATTTATGTTTGCCCTGTGAGCCTGGTGAAAGTCTGTCACCTCTAGCGCGCGCCACTCAACGCGTTTTTCCCGCCGCACATAAGCCAAACGACGCGGCTTCAAAGGCGGTTAAGTCATGACCAGTACACTGAACAACAGTCCTCATTTGGACAGAATATCACACAGAACCGCACGGAGAGGATGTCTTTAGATAGAGCAGACAAAAGAAACGGAGCTAAGTTTGGATAAGTGAAAAACAATATCAGGTACTGTTACGTTATTATATGTTGCCAATGGCTACACGGGGATATAGAAAACACTACACTATTTGTAACACGCGTGAGTATTTTCACAGTCTACTTGGACTATTTATAAGAGTTTATAGGGCGGAAATAACGAAAATGATGTGACAGAAATTGAGGAATTTTACTAAACTCTAAAGCTTTTTGTTTTGATTGGAGAAGCCTAAAGCACATACACTTTGGTTAAAAGGGCATATTAAAAGGCGTACCTGTGGACTATCTCACCTTGACAGAGGGGAAACACAAAACGATTCTGGGAAGGAAACGTATTGATTAAACCAAAGCAGGGGAAACCAACTTCCAAGAGCTCCAGAGATGCCCTGACAGATATTGTAGTTACAGCAGCTGTCAGAGCGCGAGACCCCCTCCTTTTACGCGACTCGCGCTGCGTGTGCGCAAGTGCGCATGACCGTCAAGAGCAAACCGCACCGGAGAGGGAAATTTAAAAATACGTTTTTTTCCTTTGGGAGAACAAGTGGCCCAACCAACAGTAGAAATTTCCTTCGTCTCATTACACAAGATTATCCGCACCCCTGAGCATCTTCGGCACAAACAGGTAAGATGCCATTTATTTAATGTTGCCTATGAGTTGTTGTTGTTATATATATATATCTATATCTATCTATATGTATATATATATATATATATATATATATATATATATATATTTCAAAGCGCACCTGTTCTGGACTGTCGTTATAACGTCTGTACATAGATGTCTGTAACAACATGATGTCTGACTTTAATAATTGACGGTTTATGAGCAAGAGCAGAAGTTACTCGTCTATATTTAGTTCTAACGCCGTTTACGTGTTCTGTTAAATATTGTCAATATTGTCTTAATATTAAAAATTGTGACGCGTGCGCAGATTGGCAGGTAAAGGTGACCGATGACGTATTACCTAAACTCTGAAAAGTTTTAAAGAAATTGTATTGTTACTGATGTTGTTTTCTTTCAGTTCTTGTGAGATTATTGTGTAGCCTATATTGTGTCATTACTAATAATCTACTATTCATTTGATAACCTTTGCTATTATCTATTCTTTTGTCTTCATGTGATACATATTTATATTTAAATTATATCTTTATATATATATATATATATATACAAATATATAATTAATATATATTCATCACATGAAGACAAAATAATAGATCATTGATTTTCAAACATTATAAAATGAATTATATAATGAATTACACACGATGTTACATTTTACATTTACGAATTACATTCTCAAGATGTTGAGAAAGTCACATACTATTTTATTTGAGAGATGTGTTATGCAGAGTAAGGCTGCTGACACATTTCTAAAATGCTTTTAATGTTCTCTGCTTGGCATGGTTCATTTAAATTCATTTTATTTGCCAGAAGATGATTGAAAGTGGAATTACAACCAGGATGTCAGGTATTCATGAAAACCCTGGACAAAATCACCACACCTCCGCACAAGACTACAGGTAGGGGGTGTTTCCTTTAATGGCTGATTCCCATTGCTTTTGAACTCTGTTATTGTAGCAGATTAGAGAATACAAAGATAATTTCAGGAAGAAAAGGGGAGCTGCTAATCTTAACAAAAAAACCCACCTTCCCTTTTCTGTAAAATAAAGGTGTGTTTTGAGAGGCAGGGAATTGGGGTTTGTCGGGAAAAAAAGGAGCGAGAGAATACATCATCTTTGCTCTGAATGGATCTGTCAGAAAGCATCAGCTCTGTTTAAACGCCCGCTGTCGGCACAGGGAGGGATTGAGGACCTTGGCGGGGGCCCCACGGGTCACCAAGGAGAAGTGGCTCCCAATTAGAATGTAAACGAGGGCGACTTGAGCTCTGATAAACCGTGACTGTGTGCGCCCGCTTCCCCCTTTCTGTGGGACACGTAATGGTTTGCATCAATGAGCAAATAAAATCATTTTTTCTTCCACTTGTATAGCTGCACCCTAATGACCGTAAAAAGTCGTACAATACACAGCTGGGTTTACAATTAGACTTCAGAAATGCTAATAAGTACAAGAATGTAGCCCCCTTTCTTGATGATCCAGAATTTGAGTTTGTGGCTTATGTATTTCTTACAAATAAAGCCCCCTCTCCTCCTAATTAATGAAGCACATTTTTATGGGAATGAATAATATTATTAGAGTTTTCCTTTTTTTGTATTTATGCATTAGTATAAAAACAAACAAATTAAGTACATTTCAGACCTGCAGTGTAAGATTAAGTTTCCTTAAACACAAATTCTTGAAGAATTAAATGTCAGTTTCAGAGGTTACAGTACAGCCATTGTCTGAAAACATGAGTGTATGCCCTTATCTTAACTAAATTGTCACACAGTTTTAGGACATCTGTTGGATGATTCAGGTTTTGTGTGAAGTATTTTATTCCCATAACAGTTTGTTTCTTTCTGCCTTAGAAAAACTCCTGAATATAAAACTGTATATTTAAGATTATACAATGTGAGAGAGGGTTAGTTGAGGCAAATATTAGTCTCTGAATGTTATTATTATAGAAAGCTACAGTACAGAGGACAGATGTAAGTCTTCTAGGATAATATTTGGCAGTTAAATTTTGCTGTGATATTGCTGATGTAGTTAAATGTGACACATTGCAAGAGTAAAAAATATATGGTATGTTTGGCTTAATTTTGTCAATGCAGGTTTTAAGCAATACAAAAAGTTCTTATTTAATAACTATGAAATTTAAGACTGCATAATATTGTTTATTTCACTTTAGTTATAACTGCTATCAGTGTGCATTTGTTATATGCCAGATGCAAAATGGAAGGGCTAGGTGTATAGAGTAATCCATTATAATTCCTTTTAATGATACACAAAATAGAAAAGGAATAATTAACACTCCTGAATGAGAGGTAGGTCACATAAAGCCAGATGTTACACTGTCCTGTTCTCTGTGTGGATTTGCAAGGTATTATTTTCATGTCTTTGTATTGTGAAGGGGCGTTAGGAAGATATTAGCACATGACAGTGGTGGTATAGTGCTGTCTGCATTGTCACGTGCAGTGTCTAAGGTTTCGTATAAGAGGTGTGTGTGTGTGTATAGTATAATTATTCAGAAGCTCTGAACCAGAGCAACCAGAGTACTCAAGGCCATGTCAGTAAGTTCTTCCTTCAATGCTGTAATTTATTCAGGAGGCAGACTGTGTGTGCACTGTGGCTTGACCTCCAATTCCTTCAACTACCCCCTTAGGTACTGTCTGATGCCTCCAGGCGGGGGTGGGGTGGCAATAGGGGACAGGGGTTCGGTGGAAAGGGATAGGGAAACAGATGGCATCCTATTTCTCTGTTGTGTGAGGCCTGTCATTCCAGTAGATTAATGCAAGGGGTTGGTTAAAAAAAAAAAAACGGTAAAGACAATCAAGGAAGGGTCTGGGGGGAAACAATAGAGCCACGTGCCGCTGTGCAGATTTGTCGTTCGGAACACAATAGGTGATAATTTTTCAATAGGGCCGGACCAACTGTTGCAGGCAACGTGTGCCACATACCCATGTTTCAAATGATCTCATGCGTTGTTTACATATGATTCAGCCAATGACAGTGAAGAAGGCAGTGGTCACCTGACCACTGTTAGAGTTTGGGGGGGTGGGGGTACTGAAGTGTCCAGACTCACAAAATAACTGAAAAGTGATGGTTGTCATAGCGACCCCAATTATTGGAATGAATAGTGAGTGTGTAGTGAAGTCTGAAGAGAATTCAAGAGGGCTTCTCTCCCCTGTTGTAGCTTAGTCCAAATGAAGAAATGGGTGAGTAAATAACTCACCCTAGATTAGATCATAGGGTGAATTTTTGTTATTCCCAAATACTAAATAAAAATTAAGGACTTCTCATGTTCCATGTATTTACACATATTAACTTATTTACTTTATTTAGGTAAAAAAATTATTGTAAAAATAATCAATGGCCATTTGAATCAATTACAAAAATAAAATGCAATTCAATTGATAATGCTTTTTTTTTTTTTTTTTTTTGCACACAGACCCCCATTTTTATTCAGATTTGTTGTGTACTGTTTTTGCAGACTCCTGCCTACAGACACATCACAGCTGAAGGACGAGTTGCCTGGTGATCTTCAGTCCCTGTCCTGGCTCACCTCTGTAGATGTACCCCGGCTTCAGCAGATCAGGAGCGGGCAATCCGACTTCAGCAGCTCTGCTCAGAACAGCCTGCTAGAGCGACAGACAGGTTAGGAACTTTACACACAGTGTTGTGAGAGGATACAAGTAGGGTGGATTCAGGTAAATTGGGCCACTTTTTTATCATTTTTATTTATTCAGCATATTTAACAGTTTGCTCTCATTCCGAAGACTTTCTTTGACCTAATCCTTTATGAAAAAGGGTTTTATAAAGCTCTGCCTTATCAATAGTAGACTGAATCACAAATTTATAAACAAAATCCAGCTTGAAGAAACAGCTAAATCTCACACCTTTTTAAAACCTTTAGCTCAACTGAACAGCATGACAGTAGCAGGATCTTCCATTCATCTACAAAGTGAACTGCAGCATAGCCCTTTAGCCATCAACAGTGTAAGTAATGATTCAGATTCACTCCATTTTCAAAGACACAAATACAGATTATGTAAATGCTGTAGAATATATTCAGGTCTGTATTGCCATTTGTAACTGAGCATAAAGTATCTTATTTAAATAAACATTTTTTGTAGATGCCCCAGTTTTCCCCTGGATTTCCATGTGCTACATCAGTGTACCAGACCGTGCCCCAACAAGTGCTCACTTTCACTCAGGCAAACCAACAGGTTGGTTCAATGATTAGTATGATTTTTTTAAAGTACCATTCCTTATGTGCTTATAACCAGTTTGTTTTAAAATAAAACAAATTAAAAAGGCTCTGTGTCATATTTCTCAGTGTTCTCCCAATGGACTTTATGGCAACTACAACAGCCAGGGTCTGTTCCCCCAACCTCACATTGCTGCTCACAACCAAGACCTGCAGCCCAAGACTTTTCCCAAACCCATCTACTCATACAGGTGACCTAAGATTCACAGAGAAAAGACATTCAAGTTTGAAGAATCTCTTAAACATTATGATTCTCTAGAAAGGGAGCAAGATTTAATTTCTGCACATTACAGCTGTCTGATTGCCATGGCTTTGAAGAACAGCAAGACAGGCAGCCTTCCTGTTAGTGAGATTTACAGCTTTATGAAAGAGCACTTTCCTTATTTCAAGGTAAGGCATTTGTTTAAAAGAAAACCAGAGGTCATATGGACTGAGTTAACATTACATGATATACTGTGCTAGTAAATGTTACTTACATTACATTGTCTGTTACTGCGCTCCTCAGACAGCACCTGATGGATGGAAGAACTCCGTACGTCACAACCTGTCCCTGAATAAGTGCTTTGAGAAGGTGGAGAACAAGATGAGTGGTTCCTCCAGAAAGGGTTGCCTTTGGGCACTCAACCCTGCAAAGATTGACAGAATGGAGGAGGAGATGCAAAAATGGAAACGCAAAGATCTTCCCGCCATCCGCCGCAGCATGGCTAATCCAGGTCTCAAATCCCTGACTGTAATCTGCACTAGGCAATAAAATTGATGACAAATCTTTGTTTTATTGCTAATAATACATTAGCGGTCAATGGATTTATATTGTTGACACAACTTGAAGTTGTTCTTGAATTAAATAAACTTTATCAGTACACTGTTGTGAACATTTCTTTAACATAATCCTGTTTTGATACTTCTTTCTCCAGATGAATTAGACAAACTCATTACAGACAGACCAGAGAGCTGCAGACAGAAATTTGTTGATACTGGCATGACTCCTTTGCCCAGCTGCCCCCCAGGCCAAACTATCACAGTGCCAACTCAGCTGCAACCCCACCCAGTGGTCACTTTGTCTCTGCAGTGCCTCCCCATGCACCAGCACCTTCAACTGCAGCTTCAGAATCTGTCTCGCTTGGCTCCTGCCTCCCCAGCCCCTGCCCAGACACCACCTCTCCACACAGTCCCTGACCTGACAAACAGCTCCCTGCCCCAGCATCCTGCCAAGCAGCCAAGTGATTTCTACACTGTTCACACTGATGTGAATTCAGAGGTGGATGCACTAGACCCAAGTATAATGGACTTTTCCTGGCAAGGTTGGTGTCAACTAGACACTAAATATTTAATGGCACTGAATGTTTCTTTCTCTTTTAGTGATTATTTTTGCTACTTTGTATGAACTCATTCAGTAAAAGTTAAGGAGGTTGCAAACCTTCTTTCAAAAAACAGTTTTTAAGCAACGTCTGTTACAGAATGCTAATTTCTAAAAATCCCTTTGTTGATTACAGGAAATCTTTGGGAGGAGATGAAAGATGACAGCTTTAACTTGGAGGCATTAGGTACACTTAGTAACTCGCCACTTCGGCTGTCTGACTGTGACTTGGACACTGGTAATGCCACGCCTGTGTCCATTGGAGGTGGTCACCCCTACCCAGACCTGCAGGTGACAGGCCTCTATTCCTCATATTCGGCAGTGGATGCCCTTTCTAACCAGTACCACATGAACACACAAGGAGGAACAAAGCCTATTGTTTTGCTTTAATTCCGTCCACAAGAAATTAAGCAAGCCAAGCTTTACTCCAGAGGATCATCAATAAAGATTTGGTTGAAGCTTTTCAGTCCTAGCTTTCATGGTGTGACTCAAAAAGATTTCCTGCAAGGCAAATTTCTCCCAAGGCAGCCAAAAACACACAAACCAGGAAAGTTTAGTGAAATTATTGCAGAGAAACAACATCAAAGTTGCAACATCCCAATCAGAAATGAATAGTGTTTATTGTAATGTAACTTTAACAATGAGTGACAGTGTTCAGTCACAGATTTTACAGCTGGCTAACAACATTGTCTATATACATGAGTGACTCATGTGGAATTTAAGGTACCAAATCAGCCATTTTGTTTTTATTCAATTTGCCATGTAAGAGAATATGACTCAGAAGGGGTTGAATAATTTTTAATAACAGTAGAGTGCAGATTGCTGTACTGCATTGTTGCCAAACATCATTATTAGGAACTGCAGTGTTGCTCTTCTAATAAACATAATCCAAATGATGAGTTATACACAACACTAAAGGAACAGGAGAAATAATGGAAATTATGACTATGGGTAGGTCGCCAAGCTGTACCATAAAAGAGACTTGTTTTCTTATTTTGTCAATGTAACTGTTAGCTTTGTAATTGTAGATGTGTGTCTTTTCTTTGTACTGTGATAGGCACTATACGTGCTCTTTAATTTTTGTGTTTCATTATTTATATTTATGAAAAGAGCATAAATGGTGACATGAATCATTATTATTATTGTACATATCTACATATTTCAAATGACTGCAAGCAATACAATTTTACAATAGTAAAAAAAGAATGATTGTGTATTTATTCATACCACTCAAATAAAATGTTAATGTCTTTATCAGACACTTCAGTCAACATGTCTCAGTCACAGTGTCGAGTACAGAATACAGTATGCATAGACATAAAACTAGCACACTAGAAAAGTATATATTTACTACTGATCTTTTTTCAGTCATGAGTATAAATATGACCCAACCCATATTCTTTTAACAAAAAATAATTATTAGGAATTGGAAAGATGAATCTAGATGAAAATGTAAATTATTTAATATTGCATAATTAAGAGTTTTTCTTATTTAAAAACAACCTGATGTACAGTCAATAAAGGCACTTAGAGAAGTTTCTATGGTCTTAATTTCACATATGGTTTAAAGACACAAAATTCAGAAGCTAATATTGTGCACAGCACCAGTGGGTACACATATGTATCAATTCATAGATCCAGCACACATGGCCACATTCATAAAAACAGAAGTATTTCCTGCAGTCAAGTGAAAAAAAAAAATCTAAAAATCATAGTAGTCTTTACGAGGCATTTTTTTTCGATGACACAACCAAAATCCAACCAGAAAAAACAAACAGTAGAACAGCCAGTATATTGATAACACTTAATAACTTTCATTAATAAGTAATTAACAAACATTATATAACACTACAGATCAGTAATTCATGACTACAGTAAAATATGAAAATATATTAATCAAAATATTTGAATTTGCCTTAACATTAACCATTAATCTAATGTTGCATTAGCCTAATGCAACATTTGTTAAACACTGGTAATTAAAGCTGATATTAAGAATTACCCTGATATTGTATTTACATACATGCAAAACAAGCTTTTTTCTAAAGGCAAAGTGATTATTTTTAGTTATAATACTGTTAATTTGCTCTAATAAAAGAGTTTTAATAATGAGTTTTAGTTTAATTATTGAACATATTCCTGAGAAAGTGTCACGCAACATGTATTGGTGAGCCTAAAACATCATAAATTCTATTCAGTGTTTTCAGTTTATTGCACATTCATCTGTCGGCTATTTCCACAAAAATGACACAAAAGGCACAAATGTGAAGCAAAGATAAATAATATATATATATATATATTGGTTTCACTCTTGGCAGTAATGTTATGGGGCTCATGTGAGAAATTTTGTCCTAACATTGTCCACTGTGAATCACACAGAAACTGTGCACTAAGATGAGTGAACTACATGATCACTTGACATTTCAAACTGTGCGTGTTTAAAGTTGCGGACCAATGCCCTTATCCTGAGAAACAGAACAAAACATTTATTGAATAGCTTTTGGTTACCTTTTAAGGCTCTTTACTTACTAAAAATATTCCAAAATTTGTTAAATCATATTAGATGTACCACTATGTGTTAATGACGTACAGTATGTTTACTATCGGTGTAGCACAAGACTGTGTTGCTTTATTAAGAGTTACTTAATGGATGAGATTAGCTGGTAGTTGAGTTGTCCATGGTAGCCAGCAGGTGGCAGATTTTGGCTCTCTGTGAGGGAGTGATGTTCTGTGCCATGTGGATAATGCAGTCCATAGTAACTTCTGGGTTGGCCTGGACTAAGCTGAACATATAATGTAGTAAAATACCATGATAAAGTTGTTTTACAGATACTGAAGTCTCCTGTTTTAAAATAGGCATGCTTTGAAAACAATTTACTGACCATCAGTCACCAATATGTTGGTCATGGTGTTTATGGATAATTTGACTTTGAGCTCAATTGACATTATATATGCTAATATGGCTCTGGGAAACCAAGAAAAACAAAAAACAAATTTAATGCCTATTCAAGTTGAAAAATGTACCTGTGAATGTGTTTGAGAGCGTAATCCCTTTTCAAGCACTTAATGTTCTCTCTAATGACAGAATGTGTTCCATCCTGCTGTGAGAGATGGTTTTCCAGCCACTCTACCACCACTTTGTTATTGTCCCACAGGTATGCCTGAAACATTCCGTAATCAAACAATTACCAACACATCACCCAGGATTAAATATAAGCCTTTTTATGGTCAAGTTTTTGAGGAACATGGCTAGCTAGGGTTAGCTTAGAGAAAATTAGTAATAATTTTTTTGATGCCAAAATAATACTCTGATCCCGGCTTACTGCGCAGAGACAACTATAAGGGAGACATTTATAAATTGACTTCCTACAGAATGAGTGTAAACACTGTGGCTTTGTGATGCTTCTAACATTACTCTGTTTGTTAAAGCAGTTTGACATGTCAACTTGTGGTTTAACCAGGAATGTTCCGGAAACCAGTTTGGAGAAAAATTATTTTGGCAATTCTGTTCCACAAGTGGCAAAGAAATCATAAACTTCACTTTTCCGGAGTTCAATCGATGCAATCTTATGCAAACCTAGGCTATATGGTTCACTGTTCACAAAAATAATCTGATCTCAGACTGACAAGGGTCTGAATCTACTACATTTTTGACATCCAAAAGAATAGGCATCTTCATCTGATTTTTAATCAGGTGTGAATTATCTGTTCTTACTTTTACAGTCCCTTCTGTCTCCATAAACCAGCGGCGCAGCATGGACTGAATGTGTCCGTTGCTCAGGTCCTTGTTGGCCAGCACAATTTCATTCTTTACCACCTCCTCCAACAGCAGTCGCCGCAGACGCCAGTAAAAGAAAGACCTCGCATTCTTCCAGTCCAGAATGTCCTGAAAACACATGGTCAAATGATCACAAAAAACCCATTAGGCTTCAATATATTTCTTTGATAGAATCCAGAGCTCTATTACTGTTCAACATTTTCTTTATAGAAAGGACACATTATCCAGTCTGTAACATATGGAGTCTTTGAGCACAATATTAAGTTTTTTTGTGTTTATACCATGATGACACCCTTTTCCTGCATTCTCCCTGGTGTATCATGGAGGTCCACAAATTGCACAGCCACCTGGTGATAGATGGGAAGAAGGAACTCCTCTCTGAACTTCAGTTTGGCCTCCAAATCTTTACGCTCCTGGACGGACAACTCTGGCTTGCCTACACTCAGTTCAACAGTAGACAGTGTGTCAAGTAATTCAGCTATTAGAATCCCCAGGGAATTGAGGAAAGATTTGTTTTAGCGAGAATACTGGACATACCAAGCTGCTCAGCCAGGCGGGAGGACACAGAATCAATCCTTTGCATGGTCTTCAGCAGATCTTTCTTTCTGAACTTTATCTCCACTGTGCCCTCTGACTCCAGAACACCCCCTCTGCAGAAAAAGAGAGGAATTGAAAGTAATGAGTCAAATAAGAAGCGCTGGGAGAGAAGAACTGAGAAAACAGGATAGCAGTGCGGTCATGCACACCTGCTTTCTCGATCTGCATAGAGCTCCATGTGTTGAAGGTTGATAGTGGGGTCAATGACGACCCATGATCCCCCTCTCAACTCAGCATGGGGAGGGATGTAGACAAGTACAGGCTGACTGAACTCTCGCAGAGCATCAACGATATAAGCACCAAACTTCAGGACCTGGTCATACATATCTGAAATACACAGGCTGGGGGTTTAGAGAAACCAGCTCCAAACATCTTTGTCAAGTTAATTCAAGCTCTTTATTGTGACTGTGCGAGTACAAAAACATATTTTCTTTTCTTGTAATCAAGCAAGTAATTTCTTTGTTTTTTGGAGGTTTTTTTTACAACTAAGCAAGATGAGAATCTACTTCGTACCTTTCATTCCTCCAGAGAAGCCTCTCCAGTTAGCAAACACCATAAGTGGAAGTTTTTCCCTGTTAAAATCCTCTACTGCCTGTGCAGTTTTATAGGCAGAGTCTGGGAACCATACCTGACCAGCCTGCTGAAGGAGCTAAAAAAAGATAGAAAAAGAGACCATTTATTTCCATACGGATAACAATACATGACAAACATGCCTTACTAACAGCAAACACCGAAATCATTTAGCACGTATCCCATTGCTGAACACAAGGAAGCCATTTAGGATCCACATTAAGGGCCTATACATTTTCCTGTAAAGTGTGTAAGGACTCTTACCCTGGCTTCTGAGTCCAAGTTGGCTGGATCTGCAGGAATGGCAACCTCAACAGTGCGGGTCTCCACAGCAATAACTCCAAGAGGAATCCCACCAAGCCTGTATGAAATTCACAGTCTCACCCAACTCACAACACTTTTAAGCACGAATGAGTTCTGCACAGCCTTAATTGACTATGAAATGGTCAAAATGAAGCAATGAACTATATACTGTAAATGTTCAACTAACCTGGCTCGACCCACTACCACTGTCTGAGCCCAGGCTGCCATCACCTCCATAAAAGTACCATGGTCAAAGAATCCACTCTGCCACACTCCCTTCGAAACTGTCAACACAAGTTCAAATGCAAACACATAAGGTCTTGATGTGGAAGGCTGGGCATGAAATAGTATTTGTTGAAATATATAAGGCTAATTGTGTTCATAATTTGATTCTTACTGGGATGGGGTCGTCCACAGAGCAGCCAACGAGGATCATAAGAGGTTTTAGTGGGAACGAAATCTATGGGCCTATCTACTGGATCGGTGGGAGGCATTATCGGGACTGGACTTTGATTGTTCTAAATAAAAATAGCAAATACCAGAACAAACTGAGGTTAATTAATATAAAAAGCATGCTATGACAGTCAATACAAAATATATTTTCTATAAATACATTCCTTTTGTCATTCAGCATAAATTAAGTTTTAGATTGTGGGCTAAAGTACTTCAGAATTAGCTAAAGAGCATGTTTGCAAAGTGCTAAAAGTATCTTGGAAAAACAACAAAAACATTCTACCTTTGGCATATAAGAAAGCCACTGTAGGATGGTAAACACTCCTTCAAAGTCATCAGGCACGATGGTGTGCGTCACTCCATTGTTGTGCATGATCTGAACCCCTCCGAGCTGGTTATTGGAGGTGTAGACTTCACGACCCAGCACCTTCAAGAAATCACATCAAAGAAATATGTTCAGGGTTTAAAAAATTCAAAACGGGAATTGCTGAATTATAGTGGATTCATCGGTCGTCATAAATAAAGGAAATGTAACCCACAAAAATGATGCAGTTTAAGGTGTAACTGTAGGTGTGAAATGTAAAATAGGTTGAAATTCCACACCTTGTTTAGTGCTCCTGCCCCAGTCAGGATGATGTGGGAGTTTTCCACTTGAATAACTCTCTGCCCAAGACGCACAAGATATGCCCCAATTCCTATGGCACGACATGTGACCTAGAAGAACACCAAATATTCTAAACTGAACTACAACGTAAATGTCCAAACTAGATATATTACTTTATATATGTATATACACTCTCCGGCCACTTAGTTAGGTACACCTTTACACTTACATATTCATAGAATTATCTAATCAGAAAATTGTGTGGTAGCAGTGTAATGCATCAGATTTGGGAAAATTTATCTCAGTGATTTCGACCATGGTACGATTGTTGGTGCCAGATGGGCTGGACTGAAAATTTCTGTAACTGCTGATCTCCTGGGATTTTCATGCACAACAGTCTCTAGAGTTTACTCAGAATGGTGCCAAAAACTAATCCACTCAGTGAGCAGAATACATCTCAGAAAGCAAGAGCACATCAAACCTTGAGGCAAATGGGCTACAACAGCAGAAGACCACGATGGGTTCCACTTCTGTCAGCAAAGAACAGACAACTGAGGCTGGAGTGGGCCTACATGTCACAGCAGAAATCAAGATTCGTCAGACCAGGCAAAATTTTTCCAATTGTATACCATCAATTTTTTGTGAGCCTGTGCCCACTGCATCCTCAGTTTCCTGTTCTAAGCTTAGTAGTAGTGGTACCCGGAGGGGTCTTCAGTCGCTGTAGTCCATCTGCCTGTCACAAATTAACTATTATTTTTATGATCAGTTTACAAAGAAAAAAAAACAAATTTACATCAGAACCAATAAGTAAATAACTAAATACACAAACACCAACATAAAAGCTGAACACAAACGAAGATTTTTAGAAGAATATCACAGATCTGTAGGTCCTTACAATGCATGTGAATGGGTACCAACAATGTTAAGCTCCAAAAACACAAAAAGGCAGCATAAAAGTAATCTATACGACTCCAGTGCTTAAATCCATGTCTTCAGAAGCGATATGATAAGTGTGGGTGACAAACAGATTAATATTGAAGTCCTTTTTTAAATATCAATCTCCACTTTCACATTTTCTTTTGTTGTAGGCAATTTGCATTCTTCGTGCATATCGCCACCTACTAGGTAGAGAGGAGAATTTATAATAAAACATGACTTAAATATTGATCTATTTCCCACCCACACCTATCATATCATTTCAGAAGATATAGAATTTACCACTGGAGTCATATGGATTAATTTTATGCTGCCTTTATGTGCATTGTATGGTCCTACAGAGTTGAGATATTCTTCTAAAAATCTTTGTTTGTGGTCAGAAGAAGAAAGTCATACACATTTAAATGATGAGAGTTTTCATTTTTGGTTGAACTATCCCTTAAAGCCTTAAATTAAGTGTAATTTCCTCCATTCAGTATATGTTTTGACTACTATCCATTGTTCATGTAAGGGAGGTTCTGGATTGTACAAATGTATGGTAATGGACTTTTTACAAGCAATTATTAATGTCTTGATAAGGTACACATATTCTTTCAGCACATTATTTGAAATATCCCCAAGGTACAGTAGTGAAGATGTCCTTGGGATCTTATGTCCCAAAATCCTATTAATATCTAATAAAACACTATCCCAGAAAATGGCAATTTTGGGGCAACTCCAAAAAATTTGAAAATAGTCAACATCTACATGCCCGCACATCCACAAATTATTTTTTAAAAGTACAAATATTCCATGTAGTCTCAATTAATAAGGTAACAAACCTGCATGTATAATAATTTTACAAGTAGAAAAATGTTGTCTAAAATGGTTTTAGGTAGAGCAGATCACGTCACACTAAAAGACATTGCTGTTCCCAAATGCAAAAATGTTGGTCGCAAGACTTGAATAAACTTTCTGAAGCCTTTTAAATCTCTGAATAGCTTTTAAATCTCACCATGCTTATGGTGATGACCTCCTTATAGGCCTGAGAAGTTTCTCCAGCAATAGTGCCTGAACCCCTCAGGTTCTCCACTCCAAGCCCCTCTTCCTTCCCAATGATGTCTGTGATGATGTACCTGAGGCATTCACACAAAAAGAACATTCATTTTAACACATATGACCTTAAAGGAGATGGGTTTGAGTCTAGGTCTTTCTGTAAATTCTAATTTAGTAGACCATTTCAAATGTAGATATAAATAAATCTGCCATCGTTGGGTCACCTGGACTCTCCTCCTTCTTCTACATGGTGACAGTGCACAGAGTTAGTGGAACTAATGCGTGTGTAGTCCTGAGGGGTCAGATAGAGGTACTTAAAACCCTGCAGGGGTAAAACAGAAAAATCGAGTGAGACCCAAACTTGAAAATGTGAAGTGCACTTGTTTAATTTTACACTTTAACCCCAAAAGCATTGGCTCACCTTATAGGGATCATCAGGGTCAATCCATGCCACCTGAAACATGTGGCGGATCTCCTCTGCCAGGCCGATTCGAGCTCCACTATTGGCCGAGATGTAGATGCGTGGAATGCCCTCTTCTCTGGCCAGCTCCGATGCCCGTAAAAATAGCAGATCCTCGTGAGGTCCAAATGAGCCAATCATATAAGTAATATCGTTACAGATAACAATGATATCCCGGCCCTCTGGGTACTCTGGAGTTTTCATCTTCATCCGGAATGCCACCATTCCAACCTGAAATGGTAGGACAATTATGACTTACATAGGGCTAAGCTTCTATTGGCTTTCTATGTACATGATATTCACTAATCCTTTCTTCAGGGGGCAAAAAGATACGATGAATGGATAGCATTTCCCAAATGCTCAAAACATAATTAGTACAATGTAAGACTGAGGTTTACACTGAGAATCTAATAGCAAACTGCTGAAGGAATATTTGAAATTTAGTTGACATTTTTCCACACCTCATTGTCTCCAGGTAGCCTGTTCATCTGTACAAGTCTGTCCTGAGAATCCAGGACCAGTTCATTACACATCAACACATCTTTAGGGTAGCTGTCTCCTGGGCCCCAAAGCTTAAACAAAGCCTGATGGCAGAAAAAAGGAATAATGGGTAAATTTCATTATGGACATAAGTCTGTGGACATGACCGTATGAGAACATGACTGAGAACCACTGCGTTTACTAGGAGAGCAGGTATTAACTGCAAATCATCTCACCTGTCTGAACATCTCTGGGAAATCATAGACATACGTGGTGCCAAGGGTCTGAGCCTGGAAGCGTTTGGCCTGCAGCAGGTCTTTCGTGACATATGGAGTGTTGATTAGTATGCTGTGCAGGGGACCTTGTTTGTCGCCATATGACTGTAACATTATCTGCAGAAACGGAGTACATGTAAACGAACACAATGACACACAATAACAACATATCAGTATAGTGACATGTAATAATTGTGTTGTAAAAGGATAGCAATGTACAAAGAAGAGAATCCCTTGCTTCAAAGGGTTTGCCTGAAGCAAAATCTGAGAACAGCACACTCATAAACAATACGCTTTCTCATAAACAATTATAGGATCAGAAAAAAAAGCAATCAAAGCATTATCCATTGTTTATATAAGCTGCCTTATAACTAGACTTTTGATTCTTGACTGGCACTCTCAAAAGAAAGAATCTGGATGCTGGTGGGAAGAAAACAGTCAGCTGATTAAACAATACAGACCACAAAGCAATTTTACAAAATTATGTCTATGAAGAAATTCCTGTTGTGTTTGAGCTGATTTATGACCGAACTATTGACCATGTGCTGTGGCACGCCTTCTTTTTATTCTTCAACTTTTGCAGTCACACTCTTGATAGGGAAAATTATCCAAATCGATTTAAAGGAATAGATCTTCTTAATTATTTACTCACACTCAAGCCATCCCAGATGTGCATGACTTTCTTTTTTCTGCAGAACAGAAATGAAGAATATCTCAGCTCTACAGGTCCATACAATAGAAGTGAATGGTGACCAGAATTCAGGTCTGAATACATAAAGGCAGCAAAAAAGTAATCCATACGACTCCAGAGGTTAAATCCGTATCTTCAGAAGCGATATGATGAGAAACGGATCAATATTTACAGGTATATGCTTTTTTTACTATCAATCTCCACCTTTGACCAGACCCAACCAGTAGGTGGGTGAATGTGAAAGTAAAAGTGTAGATTTTCAGAGAAAAATATTGATCTCTTCCTCACCCACACATATCATATAGCTTCAGAAGATATGGGTTTAACCACTGGAGTCTTATGGATTACTATTCTACAGCCTTTATATCCCTTTTGAACCTTCCAAGTTCTGGTCACCATTCACTTGTATTGTGAGGACCAACAGAGCTGAAATATTCTTTTAAAACTCTTTGTTTTGCAGATGAAAGAAAGTCACATACATCTGGGATGGCATGAGGCTGAGTACATAATTTTTTGGGCAAACTATCGCTTAAAGACAACACGTCATTTGGCGCGATTTTTAAGTCTAGCAATGACATTCCACTTACTAACTAAAAAGGATCTAGGCTCTACCTGTCCAGTAGTGGGGTCAGTGACCTCCTTGTAGAGGCTGATGTCCAGGTAGTAACCAGACTCATTGGTGAGGAAGAGGCGAATGGGAATGGCATCTCCGGTGGTGGTGAGACGGATATTGATCTTCAGCTCAGCCTGAAGCACACGCAGCTTCCACAAACGACTGCCATACCGCATCACCATAGAGCGGACAGACTCCTCTATCTGTAGGAAGAGAGAAGAACAATATGGTCAGAAAAAAAGCATGTAGCTGAAACATACACCCAATAACTTGAAAATATGGTTAATATTTTTCATAAGAATTTCATAAGAAATGGAGCAGAGGAATCCAGCAACACTTGCATTGATAAACTTTATTGGACTTTAAAAAAAAACCTTAGAGGGGTCCATGATAACAGTGGGCACAAAGTTGAGGAAGATGTGGTTGCAGTCAGTGCGAGTGGGTGTGTTACTGAAGGCCACTTCCAGCTCATCCATTGCCTCTAGCAACAGCCTCTCTCCTTCGTTCTGCAGGTACTCAAACGAGGCCTCCTACAGAGGGAGATAAAGTGGGCGCATCCCGTAATGGGAAGCAGGCATTGATCATTTATCATTAAATAAGGACATTAATTCACTGGTTGCAGGGGCTTCTGATTCTTAAAGGGATTAAAATAGCTTAAAGCTGGAAACAAGATTCTAAATTGAATGTTGGTTACCTTGGTGATGAGGTCAGAGTGACGGATAATTGCTCTGATGAAGAAACGATAGTCGGTGACCTCTGCCCCCTCTTCCACACGAGCAGCACCCAGATACAAGTGCATCTTGTGGTTGGCACAGGGCACAGCATTCAGATCAAAGTTACGCATGCGATTCAACTCAAGCTGGAATGCCAGAGCAGGCTCCAGATTACGGTAGATTCTGTCCTCATGGAACTATAGAAAGATTAAGCAAGAAAAATACGTTTTCAAAGAAGGTTATAGCTGATAGCAAAGCTGTTAAGTTAATTAAGTTTGATATTGTGTTTGATATTTTAGGCAGTGTTGTCCGATTCATGTGATAATAATGATTGGAATGTATTTTGTGTCTTTATGGTATTGTCTCTTGAGTTATGAACTGTTCTGTATCTAACCAGGGTAGGTTTGTGTTTTTGAGTCTGATGCACTGTAGGTGAGCGGATAAAAAGAAGTGGTGCAAATTTTGTGCATCAAGTCCTCATGGATATTTTGGTTTTACTATAATGTAAATTTTTTAATGATCAAGCGATAAAAGCATCACTTACTTCATCTCTGGCCCTGAAGGTGAAAAACTTAGGAAACTCTCGCTATGAGGGGGAATGGCAAATTTGAATTTTAATCAGTCTCAAATTTAATCAGACTTAAATTTCAAAACAATTGTAGAAATTTGTGTAAGCTTTACCTTTTGTGCAATTAAAAATGTGACCCTTCTGATTCCATACTCATAGAACAAATCTTTCTGAAATTAGGACAATAACAAGAAGTGTCAGGGGACCAGCACACACACAACCAAAGCACAACAGTGTAAGTTTGAAGACATCTTACTTTGGACTGAGCAAAGGCTGTGAAAGCTGTGACTAAAGCATCATCATCTTCAGTGTCAGCTTGTTTGAGTGACACATTTATGATATGAATGGGGTTTTCCTTCATGTTCTGAAATAGAAAGGAATACAAATCAACTTTAAGTACTGTGAAAATAATGCTGCCCACATGGACTACTCAGATGAAAACGTTATTCATCAGCTTTTGATAGAGACTTAATCAAGTTCACAGTAATGTTTAATTAAGCATCAACTTTTTTGTCTCAAATGTTTCTCTTAAAATCTCTTAAAATAACTGAAAAAGAGACAAATGAGAGAACTATTTAAATATATAGCAAGAGTATAGAGTTATAAAAACCAATGTAGATAGCATAGCTCAGATAATTTTGTTTTAGAAGAATTTGATTAGAAATATTTGAGTTCACATTAAAGGAATATTCCGGGTTCAATACAAGTTAAGCTTAGTCGACAGCATTTGTGGCATTATATTGATTATCACAAAAATCCAATTCGACTCTTCCCTACTTTTCTTTAAAAAAAAAAAAAAAAAAAAAAAAAGCAAAAATCTGGGTTACAGTGAGACACTCACTATGGAAGTGAATAGGGGACAATTTGTAAACGTTCAAATACTCCGGCCACAATACCTGGAAACATGATTTTTAGTGTGATAAAATCACTTACTAACCTTTTTTGTGTGAAGTTATAGCCAATTTTACAACTTGTAATGTAATGTCAACAAACACTAAAACCCTAAAATTACTGTTAAAACAACTATATCTTTCACAGCTCAATAATACAGTAGTTTTAACAGAAGAATTAATGTAAGTGCTTTTTTAAAATTATAAGCTTCATATTTCTGCAACAAAACCCTCCAAAATAAATGTGTCCCATTCACTTCCATTGTAAGTGCCTCACTGTAACCTCAATTTGTGCTTTTTTTAAAGAAAAGGACAGATGAGTCTAAAGCAATTTTTTTTAATCAACATAATACCACAAATGCAGTTGAGCTTAACTTGTTTTGAACCCGGAATATTCCTTTAAAATCTTTGACATTTAATTGCAGACTTTGGTCTCTTGGCAAATCTGAGCACAATTTGAGACAATTTGAAATCTCTTCTGTAACTCTTCTGAAAAATTAATCGTGTGAGATCAAGTTCTTTTGCAGAACAATCTGAGAAATCTGAAAAATCTGAGAAGCAGGACACTTACTGTAAGCAAAAATCTCCATTTGCCCACCATTTAATCTTATTGCTTTCATAATAGCTTTTTCAATTATTATTCTTAAGAATCAAATAAACCTCACTTGAAATGTTTTTTTGTTTTTTTTTAATCATGGTCACTATTCATTTAATCTCTTCACTCTGACCTTACAGTTCTCCTCATCACAAAAGGCCTCAGAGAACAGAGAGCTTTCACACAGTGGATCAGCAAAACGGAAGATCACTTCATCAAAACACCTAGAATACAAATACAAATACAAATCTGATAATACAGCTTTTTGGAACATTTCAATATATTCTCTAATATATACATACATATACACACACATATACATATATACACACACAGGTGCAATCAAAATTATTCAACCAAAATTATTTTAAAATACAGCCATGTCATAATTATTCAACCTCTATTACATGTGGCTGTTTCTTAAATATGTAAGGCTACACAAGTAGTCTTAAAATTAAGACATCACTCTACAATGGCACTTGTTTAAATTTAGTGCCATAAGCAAAAATATACAACAGCAACCTTCTTGGGTGTGGAAGAAAGCAACACTTCACTGAGGGAAATGTTGACTTGAATATTTAAGAAGGAATTTGGAAAGAAATGTGGAGTCCTGGAAGAAGGTTTTATGGACGTATGACACTAAACTTAAAATGAGTTTTAGACCAACATCTGGAGTAATAAAGGCAAGGTGATGACAAGAACGACACCATCACCACAGTCAAGCATTGAGGTGGGTCAGTCCTGTTATGGGGGTGTTTTGCGGCTGCAGGAAATTGCTATCCTGACTATGTTACTGGTCAGCGGGATTGAATAATTTTGATTGCAAGTGTGTATAATAAATATATATATATATATATATATATATATATATATATATATATATATATATATATATATATATATACACACACACACACACACACACACATACACACACACTGATCAGCCACAACATTAAAACCACCTGCCTTATATCGTGTAGGCTCCCTGGTGCCACCAAAACAGACTCCACAAGACCACTGAAAGTATCCTGTTGTATTTGGTACCAAGACATTAGCAGCAAATCCTTTAAGTCAAGGGTGGGGAACCCTGCTCCTGGAGGGCCACTGTCCTGCAGAGTTTAGCTCCAACCCTAATCAGACAAACCTAAGGAAACTAATCAAGGTCTTGATTATTTGAAAAATGTAAGGGCAGATGTGTTTGATTAGGGTTGGAAATAAACTCTGCAGGACAGTGGCCCTCCAGGAGCAGGGTTCAGCACCCCTGCTTTAAGTCCTGTAAGTTGTGAGGTGGGACCTCCATAGATTGGTCTTGTTGGTCCAGCACTTCCCATAGATGCTCAGTCAGATTGAAGTCTGGGGAATTTGGAGGCCAAGTCAACACCTTAAACTCTTTGTCATGTTCTTCAAACCAATCCTGAGCAATTTTTGCAGTGTGGCAGGGCGCATTATCCTGTTGCCATGAAGGGGTCTACGTGGTCCGCAACAATCTTTAGGTAGGTGGTACGTGACAAAGTAACATCCACACGAATACAGGTTCCAATGTTTTCCAGCAGAACATTGCCCAGTTCATCACACTGCCTCCGCCGGCCGGCCTGCCTTCTTCCCATGGTGCATCCTTCTGCAATCTCTTCCCCAGGTAAACGAAGCACACGCACCTGGCCATCCACATAATATAAAAGAAAATGTGATTCATCAGACCAGGCCACTTTCTTCCATTGTTCCATGGTTCAGTTCTGACACTCACATGCTCATTATAGCTGCTTTCGGCAGTGGACAGGGGTAAACATGGGAACTCTGACTGGTTTGCCGCTACGCAGTCCCATGCACAGCAAGCTGCGATGCACTGTGTGTACTGACAACTTTCTATCATGGCCAGCATTAAGTTTTTCAGCAATTTGTGCTAACGTAGCTCATCTGTGGGATTGTACCAGACGGGCTATCCTTCGCTCCCCAGTTGCATCAATGAGCCTTGGATGCCCATGACCCTGTTGCCGGTTGACTGGTTGTCCTTCCTTGGACCACTTTGTGTAGGTACTAACCACTGAATACTAGGAACGCCCCACATGACCTGCCGTTTTTGTCAAAGTCACTCAGATTCTTACCATTTTTCCTGCTTCCAACAAATGAAATTCAAGTACTGATTGTTCACTTCCTAATATATCCCACCCCTTGACAGGTGCCACTGAAACGAGATAATAAATGTTATTCACTTCACCTGTCAGGGGTTTTAATGTTGTGGCTGATCAGTGTACAGTATATACATTGGCGGACATGGCGGCCAAAAGTTTGGAAATCATGTATAGATTTTGCGGTTTCGGAAGGAAATTGGTAATTGAATTCACCAAAACGGCATTCAACCGATCATAAACTATAGTCAGTATATTACTTATGAAAAAACAGCACCATCACTATTTGAAAAAGTCATTTTTGATCCAATCTAGACAGGCCCCATTTCGAGCAGCCATCACTCTGACACCTTATTCTTAAGAAATCATGCTAAATTGCTAATTTGGTACTAGAAAATCACTTGCCATTACATCAAACACAGCTGAAAGCTATTTGGTTAATAAATTAAGCTTAACATTGTCTTTGTGAATGTTTTTGAGTTGCCATAGTATGCAATAGACTGGCAGGTCAATATTAGGTCTAAAATGGCAAAAAAAACAAAAAAAAAACAGCTTTCTCTAGAAACTCATCAGTCAATCATTGTTTTGAGGAATGAAGGCTATAAAATGCTTGATATTGCCAAAAAACTGAAGATTTCAAACAAAGGTGTACACTACAGTCTTCAAAGTCAAAGGACAACTGGCTCTAGGACAGAAAGAGATGTGGAAGCCCCAGATATACAACTAAACAAGAGGACAAGTACATCAGAGTCTCTAGTTTGAAAAATAGACTCCTCACATGTCCTCAGCTGACAGCTTCATTGAACACTACCCGCTCAACACCAGTTTCATGTACAATAGTAAAGAGAAGACTCAGGGGTGCATGCTTTATGGGAAGATTTGCAAAGACAAAGCCACTTTTGAAACAGAGCGGGCAAAGAAACACATAAATTGAACAACAGATAACTGGAAAAGAGTGTTATGGATCTTAACCCCACTGAGCTTTTGTGGGATCAGATAGACTGTGAGGTGCGTGAGACGTGCCCGACGAAACAGCCACATCTATGGCAAGTGCTACAGGAAGCGTGGGGTGAAATGTCACCTGAGTATCTGGACAAACTGACAGCTAGAATGCCAAGGATCTGCAAAGCTGTCATTGCTGCACGTGGAGGATTTTTTGATGAGAACTCTTGAAGTAGTTTAAGAAATTCTGAACATTTTATACAAATCGTAACAGTAATTTTTCACATTAATAATGACCTAACTATACATTGTGATCAGTTGAATGCCACTTTGGAGAATAAAAGTACCAATTTCTTTCCATAAAAGCAAAATTTGTACATTATTCCAAACTTTTAGCCGCCAGTGTATATACACATATTTTGTCTTTTTATAATCACAAAAATGCGAACAGACTTCACCTTTTGAAGTGATCAAAGCTATGGAAGGCGACCATGGCTCCCATCCTCTGACAAGGGGGTGACAGCGCCCCCTCCAGGAAGAGTTCACTGTCCTGTCGACGAATTGATTCAGACTCCCCCGATCCATTAATTGGAACAGACACTCTGAAGGGAGGAGAGGATGTGTATGTGTGTGGATTTGTGTGTGCGTGCGTGTGTGTGTGTGTGTGTGTGTGTGTGTGTATGCAAGCAGGCAAAAGAGGGGAATTATGGGTGTCAATTATACAAAGAACGGACAAACTAATGCCATTGTGCTAAAAGGAATAAGCACAAGAACTGCCTGTTTGGCAGTAACATACTCACTAATCTGTGTTCATTGCAATCACAAGCCCAATATAAGCTTTTAGAATTATCCAAAAACTTCCAATTATGCGAGCTATTAAATCCAAATAAAAAACATTTTAAAAAATCATTCAACTGGTGCACCCAGCATTGCTGCAGACATGCTATGCAGTACTGTACACACAGAGCTGACTGGTGGGCAGGGAGGAGCTGTACTCTACCTGTTCAAAGTAGGACTGCTCCCTCTGAAATGAGAGCAGGTGAGTGTTAGCATGGGATCGTCATCCTCTAACTTTGGATCTCTTTTCATTATCATTATGTTAAAATCAATCTTAGTGCAATACTCTAGATCAAAAGCAAACAAATTTTACATGGATCTATTAATCATTTAGCATTTTTCATTAGGTGGATTAAAGTGATGGAAACCAAACTATGAGAAGCGAATAATATGGGAATCATTCTTGGAATCTTATGTTATACCGTTTAAAGCCATGATCCTTAAAAAAACATTCTTATAAGAATAATAAAAAAAACCCAGTGAACATGATTCAATGTGATTGACCAATCTGCTTTGACTTATAGCCAATCATATCTTAGCAGGAAGGGAGAACACAGATACATTTTAGATTAACTACAATAAACTACATTTAAGGTCAACATGAAACTGTGATTGTGACCCAAATTACTTCCATAATGTGACATATTTCAAAGTGGAACAGGATATATATATATAAAAAAAAAAAAAATGGAGAACTCTTGATTTTAGCTATTAGGAATCAAATGGACTGTGAAAATTGTCAATACATAACAGGAGGGGAGGGGTTGAAAAATATGAGGGCTTGGTGACATCAGCTGAAAAGAAAATGTGTTTCAGGGGCGGGGCACATTTTTACATTTTGATGAAAGACAAACTTAAAGAAAAAAAATGTTTGCACTAAAGAGACAATATGACCAGAAACATATGCTAAGAAAGACAAGAGGGTCAATTTTAATTTCATGTTGGCTTAAAAAAAATACATTTGTAATATAGTATCTTAAAATATTAGTATCTTGAAATAAAGCAAAATTATTTAAACATTTTCATTTTTCCATTCAAACTTAAAGCAAGTTTTTCAGTTATTTAAATCCCCCATTGTGATGGTGGGAAATTTGTTTGCCCCTGCACTGCACTTCATACTGCCTACGGCCAATATATTTTAGTGATAGGAACCCAAACCAGGATTTTAACACACAAAAAAAAGGAAGTTAAAGTTTTAAGACAGGTTCTGCTTTTTTGCACTCTGTTATATGATCCTTCATTAAAGAGATGCTAAGAAACAGAAAATATATTTCATCGGTTTGAACATGGACTGGCTCACTGTGACGTATTTAAATCTCAGGTTTTTATATCTCAGTTTGTGAGTTTATGATAACTGACGGTGGTACAAATGTTCTTCAAGCAAGAGAGTCCCAAATGTTAAAGGGATAAGCATGGAGAAGGAAGAGCAAGATTTGAAACTGAGCTGAACTCTTTCATCAAGGCCAAACAAAAAGCTTAAGTCAGAAGTTGATAAAATAATGCCACAAATCCCCAGTACCTATATAAGGCGAAGACAACATATTACAAGGAAGCATTGTACATTTTTACGCTGTTTGTTGTTGTAAATAAATCCATTGTCTTTGATGTTCTGCTAATTGCAACAAGTCTCGTCAATACTTGTAAGCCCTGTTTAGGATAAAAAGATCTACATTTTGATGCTGCTGTACCTGTTGGGGTGGGATGTAGGTAACATGAACTGGAAATCCACAGCACATGTCCCATCCTGCAGCTGATGATGCTGAAGGCTGTTAAGCTCATAAGCAATGTAGCCCCTTCGTACATACACCTACATAATATGGTAGAAAATAGCAATAAGGGGTGTTCATTTAGGAGTGACCGGATCACATACAACTGATAAATGTAATGAAAAGATTAAATGACAGTTACGGTGAAAGAAAAAAAGATGAAATGTACTGACCTCTAAGGCTGCCATGCAAACCACACGGTTGCTGTGGTAGAAGAAACTAGGCAAGACGTCAAATATAGAGGTCTCAGAGAGGATGAGTTTCTGCAGGTGCAGGATTTCTGATTGTTAGTCTCTCAGGCAAGTCCAAAGTGTTTAAAATATCATGGAAATAAACAACTGGAACCTTACCTTGAGGTTCTCAGGACAGAACTGATGCCCATACATATCAATAGCTGATAGAAAGATGGATTCCACCTGGTTATGTCTTAGTTCATATGAAGGTAAATGAGAGGCGATCAACACCTGAGGAGAGATTTGGAGTAGTTATGATTAGTTTTTTTGGAATAGAATATTGCTCTACTGCTCACTACTTCTATATTGTATGTTGCTTCCTATTTTTTACAAATTGTATGAAACGGGATGCTGAATGCAACAAGCAACATGTTGTATGCTGCATTATCACATTTAATTCAGTGGGTGGCATCGTTATCATCTCAGAAATGAACCTCTTAGGTTCGGTCCATACCTGTCTGGCCCGAAGGGCCACTTTAGAGTTTTCCATTTTACTGAGTTGTGTAAGCTCATTTAAAATCACCATGAGCTCGTCAGCAAGAGTAGGGTCCCGCCCACACAATTGGTCCTGAAAAAAATGGGCTTTATTAATTAAACGAGAACAGGACGTGCCTATCAAACATAACTACAAGTGAGCTCGTTTCAGATCCTAATATTATGAAGATCAAAGGAAATCAACTGTCCAAACCACAGCACAGTTAGGATCTTACTATGAGCATGGTGACTAAGACGTTCTTCTTGGAGACCTGAGCATGGGAGAAGATGCACTCCAGTACTGGAGTCATGTCAGGCTTATACTGCTCTCTGAGGTTGATAACACATTTATCATAGTGAGCTGTTGGAGAGTGAGAGGAAAATAAAAAATGTAATAGTGTCTGCTATTTTTCTCCTTTATTCTCAAAGAGAAACATAAAACTTCTTAAATACTCTCCTTTTTGCTCCAACAATCTTATTAATGTTATAGTGAGAAATCTGTCATTTACCTTGTTGAAACTGCATCTCCACCTGAAGGTAACGTCTTAGCAGATCCAGCACCACTGATTTCATATAGCCTCTAATGCTACTTCGGTATCTGACCACAAAAAAAAAAAAAAAAAAAAACAGGTGCATATTGACATAATCTGGTCAACAGAGCAGTCTTGTGATAACAGGAAAGATAAGATCATTTAGTTTATCAACCTGAGGTCTTACAAGAGAATCACCTTTGATTTGAATCACCAATTTCTCACCTTTGAACCAGCTGTACAATACTCTGAGTGTTCATGAAGAAAGCCTCTCGATCTGCTTTTCTCTGGAGCGTGGCAGCGTGAGTGTCAAGTACATTGGCTATCTTTGGAAAAATGTTAATAAGACACTGGTAAAATAATGCAGTTTTCATGCTTGCATGACTAGATAAAAGGAAAATGCTCCCCCCAACCACACATTTAAATATGATTAACTTCTGAAGAAAATCAAGTATTATGCAATGCAAATTGGTACATTGTGCCAGTAACTAAACTGCATAGTAATGTGGAAGTACATGTTTTCATATGTCTCTTGATGGTCCAAGAATCACTGACGTAAGCTATGCGGGCACCCCCTAATAGCATAATGAGCCAATTTAATTATGACTAAATCTAGAGCGATTTTACTCTGCAATTTCATTGCATCCAAAGCTGAAAATATAACATTTGTGTACACTTACACAGACTGTAATGCTCCACAGAAGAGGCCAAAATATATTTACATAGGAATCAAAAGCTCGAATGTTGATTTTTGATTTATGTGCACAGCGGACAAGACATGCACTAACTGCTGTTAGGAGGCGTCAGTGTAAAGTCACTGTAGGACAAGCCTTTTCAAGTCCAACTGCTTTCCTGTGATGTGAAGGAAAGATTTTGGAATAGAGCTGCATTCCAGCATCATGGATTTACAGATTGATTAGTCGATAAAGTGTTAATCTGTCAATCCGCTGTAGACCACAAGATTTACACATTCTAAATGACATTAAATATTGATTAGAAATATTATATAGTGTGTGTATATATATATATAAATTACACACTGAATATTTCAGTACTAATAAAGAAATATAATAAGCAATGGCTAAATTGCCCAAAATAAAAATAACTACATATTCTAAATAAACAACTCCGTGCTATTTCTCCCCTCATACAAACAGTCAAGCATGATGTCACTACTTGTGGCTGGGGCCCTGTCTCATGGTTTGTCGGGGGCCCCAAAGATTTGTGGTACACCACTTCTAAGCATTGATAAAAACGAATGATTTAAGACGCTTACTTGAATACATGTAATACTATCTCAACAGAAATGCACAGAGTACTGTATCTTTCAGATAAGTATACTAATTTCATCACTCACCCTTTGACTGGGGAACTGACAGAGCACAGAAGTAATGTTACTGGCATACTGTGCCATGACCTTTCGAATTGCCTTCTCTACAGTAATCGGTATACGACCCGCAATGCTGGTCATGATCTCCTGCAGTTCAAGAAGAGGCAGAGATGGATCCCGCAGTGTCTTCATCAGTGTGCCCACCCACTTCTTCAGCTTTAAAACAGGTAGGGATGGTTAAGAAACTAGGCCGCAATACCACCAGAGTCAAACAGGGAAAATAATGCAAAGAAAACTTGTCCTGCCATGATCAGCTTTTTACTTTTTCGCTGAAGTATGGCTCTGGAAGACAGTATCCATCCATAATCTTATCCAGGTTCTCCAGAACATTGTGGAACACCTGGTGAAGCTTTTCCCCTACAATAGGTAAAGGCTCCTGAGGAGGTAACGCCTTTGTGTTCGGCTTCACCTGAGAGAAGAGAATACAAATTAATACTTCACATCACTGATGGGGCGATGGCAAAGTGTCCAAATAATACACCAGTAAATGCTCCATAAATGATGGGATCTATGTTACAGCAATGAGAAGAACACAGTCCAAAATGTAAGTCTTATGTTGTGTTCCGGTCATCATTCTGGCCACAGCTTTCTGTTCTTGGCTGACAAAAGTGGAACCTGAAATGGTCTTCTACTATTGTAGCCCATTCGCCTCAAGGTTTGACGTTTTGTGCATTCTGAGATGTTATTCTGCTCACCACAATTGAACAGAGGGATTATCTGAGTTATCATAGCTGTTCTGTCAGCTCGTACCAGTCTGGCCATTTTCTGTTGTCCTCTCTCATCAACAAGGCATTTTCATCCACAGAACTACCGCTCACAGGATGTTTTGAGTTTTTGGCACCATTCTGAGTAAATTCTAGAGACTGTTGTGCGTGAAAATCCCAGGAGATCAGCATTTACAGAAATACTCGTACCAGCTAGTCTGGCACCAAAAATGATGCCACTCTCGAAATCACTGAGATCACATTTTTCCCCATTCTGATGGTTGATGTGAACATTAACTGAAGCTCCTGATCCATATATGCATGATTTATGCATTGCACTGCTGCCACAGGATTGGCTGATTTGAAAATCGCATGAATAAGTAAGTGTACAAGTGTACCTAATACAGTGGTCATTGAGTTTATATGCACTACGAGATATTTATAAACAATTTTAGTGGGCCGGTCATTTTTGACCAGGAACACAAAATGTGTTAGCACAAAGCAACACAAGGTTTAAGTGGCTGTTATCGTGTGCTTGGTCTGAGGAACAATCATAGCTGAATTACTTGCCGGTTGAATACAGCTGGGGTCATCCAAGTCAATTCGAGCCACTACACAGCCAGGCTCTAAAACTGTTCCTGGTCTTTTTATAAAGTGAATGCATCCAGACTGCTGGACATGCAGGGTCATCACCATTTTCATAACCTGTAAAAACACGAAAAGCAAACAGTATCAATTTGGTCACTGTGTGAAAAATAAGTTGAAAACAGCCTGCAAAGTAGAAATGCAGCCGATCTATGTAAAATCGCAATTTTACCTCAATCTCAGCAAAAGATTGCCCAGCCAAAACATGAGACGCATCAGCGACAACATACTGCAACAGCTTGCCAGCAGAGGGTGACCTGAGCACCGTGGGGTCTCGCTCCTTCTCAAACACACACGTTTTGTTGCCCACTGTAACGCGGTAGCTTTACAACAAGAGATCAAATAACCATCAGCTAACACAACACCAAGTACATAAGTTAGTACATTGTGGTTTACGTATATTTTTCTCTCTTTTCTCTACTTTTCAAATTTTTGATTAATTGTTGCACTACGTCGGCTCCTGTATGATCCTCATTTGTAAGCTACTTTGGATAAAGGTGTCTGATAGACGATTAAATGTAAATATACAAAGCAAATCACTTTCTATCCAAATTTGTTATTAGCTTTTCTGACCTGTCTACTTCCTCCTTCATGTAGGTTGTGTAGCTGCTGCCACCATAGGAAAGGAGTAGACCACCATCACTGAGTCTATGGACATCAACCTCGATATCTGAACCGTTCATAATGATAACATATGTGTTGGGTGACTGGCGGGCCACCTATCCCACACAATTCAAATTCACATATGTTAGTGATGAAAAAGGTGATCAGAAGAATACTATAAAGCAGAGTGAGAGTATTTTATGTTACCTTGAGGCAGTATTTGACTCCTTCATAGATCAGGTCAGCATTCACTGTGTTAACCAGACTAGCAGCAGGTAACACCTGACCCCTGAAATATTCAGAAGTCCATTAAACACAGAATGCTATTTCAGTAGAGAGGTTTTCTGGGATTCTTGATGCAATAGATGTTTTAAAAATTAGTGATTAGTGAAAATACCTCTCCAGTGAATGCAGGAAGTCAGACATACTCTCTCTGAAACTGGCGTCAGCAACATGTAGAGCTCCGCATACCACACCTAACATTGTGTCTGGCCTCTCCGCCTAAAAAATATGTGCATTAAAACAAAATTATATAAAATAACACCAAAAAATAACAGTAACAACTCTAAGAAAAATACAGAAACTTAAAGCATGCCAATCAATTCACTTTTAATTACTTCAAAGTTCATAATGCCTGGGCGGAAACAAGTTACTAAAGACAATTTGCATCTCTTCATAACTCTCTACCCAAATGGGTCCATCACTATTATAGCCCAAAGAATAATAATACAAAATAAAAAAAAGACACGCACTTGCAAAAATAGAGAAAATAGGGTACAGTATCCAAAAAAATAACAATTCAAAAATAAGAGTACAAAAAGGAAAAGCACACGTAGAAAACTCAGGATTTTAATTAAGTAGTCACGTTTCAAGCGTCACGCTCTTCCCTGGATTTACAATGTATTAATCCACCATCTGGATGAATGTTACCTTTTTCTACTCTATTTTTGAGACATCCCTATTATAGAAAAACAGATTTTCATATCGTATCGTTCCAAGTAAAAACTGTATTTTTTTGATCCAGTTCAGAATTTCGGCAGTCTCCGTTCCAAATGGTAAGTGGTTAGAACAAACTAAATGACAGTGCTCTGCTCTAAGGGGTGGGTGAAATACCAATTGCAGTGTTGCCAGGTCTCGCAAGAGAAACAAGCAGCTTGGCTTGATAAGCCACTTGCCTCAACAAAATAAGCAAAAATAAGCAATACATTTTTTGTGTGTGTAGTCGATTTAGCAGCATAGAAATAATAACACGTATGCAGTTAATTAACAGTTAAGTATAAATTTTATTACAGTTCTGCTTCTCAGTCAAAACCCAGCAGCATCAGGGGACCTGGGGAGCTGAATGAATGCATCCTATCTAACAATAATTCAGTGAAGACATGGAAACAACTGAGAAATGTATTTTTTACCTCTAATAATGTTTTCCTTGTATTTGAATTAGCCGTGCATGTACATTATATGTAGTAATTATACAGTTATTAAAAAGGTTCATTCACAGAAGGCTTCATCCACAAAGGGCAATTAGGGCAAAGAAATGTGTCATGCAGCAGTTTCCTGAATGAAATTAAGCAGTTATAACCGGTAACCAGCATTCAGAAATAAATTTATCGCTCAGGAACAATTGAAAATCACTTTGTTCCCATTTTCGATTACGTTCTGCAAAATTTTTGTTTGTTTTCGGTTTCGTTCCTTTAACTGTTTTTAGTCCCTGTTGACAAATATAAAAAATAGTTATCAATCAATGTGACTTTTTCTACAAAAGATCCCTTGGTCCCTTTGAATCTTGAATATTTAATTTTATCCTTGGTCTTACCTGAACTTTCTCTGCAATAAGGTGGTCCAGCCAGCCTGTATCGATGTCATTGTTCCTAAAACATTCTGTTTCCAGTAGTTTAATAAGGTATTCCACTGTGGTCCTGAAATCTCCCCTGATTGACAGCTCCTTCATTGCCATCACCATGTTCCTGCAGATCATTGGAAAAAAGGCTTAAATTATCCATAATTCAAATGGAGCTTGGTTAAATATAATTTTTCTAAAGAGAGGAGAGGATGACAAATCTGTTGAAATGAAACTTTAGAATGCATCATGTGTTGTCTCAATAGACTCACGAGATGGCCTCTTCTCGATTCTCGCCCCAGGAGAAACAGTGTCCAAACTGAGAGTCAGCAAACTCGTGTAGACCTCCCGTTGCTCCTACACTAAAGTAGCCCCACACGTTCTTATTGCTACGGAAATTCAGCTCCTGAACTGTGCCTGAGCTTGGCTTGAAGCCCTAGAGAAGTAAGCAAAGAGTCAAATAACTAAATAAATTAAGTAATTGACTGCTTAAGTAGCCTCAAATCAATACTGAAATGAACTCACGAGTCTAACTCTTACTTAAAGTCTGAGAATAAACCCCCCAAAAAATGGGGCGACTACAAGCCCAAAAGAATCCATGATCTTTTGATTTATTCATTTTGGAAAACATACACAATTGTGCATTAGTATATACATGCATAAAATGAAAAATCATCCTATGTTTTTGTGTACTGATTTGAAAGAACAAAAATGTCAAATAAAGACCAAATTGGTGTAAAGATTTTTTGTTGAGTCAAGTATCTAGAATAAGTTTTTATTCATTTGAATTACCTCATCTGGGTTCTCACTGGTGATGCGTGCAGCTATGACATGTCCCCTTGGACAGGGGACGTAGTCTGGAGACTCAAAGTTAATGGGTGTATCTCCCCATGGCGCTTCACCATACAGTACACGGATATCCTTAATTCTATAAAGAGGGATCCCCATCGCTATCTACACAGAGAAAACATCAAAGAACTTCAGTATGCTCTATTTTTGAGGAAATATTTGAGAATCAGAGATAATTTAACAAACATTTGCGTCATTGGTTGCTACTGCGATTATAAGTAGCATGAAATACCTGTAGCTGTGCAGCAGGAAGGTTGACGTCAGCTATAATCTCAGTGCAGGGGTGCTCAACCTGCAGCCGGGGGTTCAACTCCAGGAAATGGAAACTTCCATCCTCTGAGAACAGATACTCCACCGTACCAGCACTCACATAACCCACCATTTTAGCCAGACGCACTGCATACTGACACACAAATCATACATATCTGTCAGGTGACAATATCACCTTCTCAAAACCACCATATCAAAATTGAAATGCATATGCATACATCTAAAATGAAAGCATTTGTCTACTAAAGATATATCATCAACCATCATTTATACTGGAGCATATTAGCATAAAAGCTAGAACTTCTGTATAAACTAATGAATACTGCTTAATGTACATACTTCATTTGACAGGTTTCCCACCCTTTTAAACCAATACATTTACATGACTTTTCTATGACCTTTCCAGTGGTTTGTCATTACTGCATAAGAATTTGTCTAAATATTAAGAAGATTAAATCTTAAAAACTCCCATAATCACAGTTCCCCGTCTGTCGCTCACTTCGACATCGTGTTGAAGAAGCGACACTAGGGGTCTCTCTTGAGCGCCGAAAGATACCTCTGATCAATGAAAAAAGGCCAATGAGAGTTGGCGAACAGTATTTGCATACTCCGCCTCCGGATACGGATATAAAGGCGAGAGAAATACGCTCGTTCATTCAATAATTTTCTTCGGAGCCGATGGTCGTGTGTATGCAGTCAGCTGCGAGTAACACAACTGATCCTGCTTCTGATCCTCTGACGCTCTGCTTTGCTGTTGGATTTACGGCACACTACAGCGGCTTTTCTCTTCACTGCCGGCGTGCAGTTTGCCCCTGGGCGCTTCGACAGCGCAGAGTTAAAAGAGTTGAAAGAGTGATTCTCTCCATAAGAGTTTATTTCTCTGAAAGAGCATTACACAGCGGCGTTGAACGTCCTTTTCAGGACGCGTCTTTATAAAGATGTAATTTCCGCCCCTGTGTAGTTTCTGGATGCGGTGATTTCTCCCCACCTCTCTCGGTCATAAAACACTGTCTTGCATGCCTGGGCTGCGATCACACGCAGGCAGTGTTTTATGAATGGTTCATGTTCTCAGTGCGAGAACATAGCCATGGCAACATTGCGGTCGTGTGGCTTTCTTTTGTAATGAGAGAGAGCCGTTTCAGCCGCCCCCGCGCCTCGCTTCCTTCCTACGGGATTGACGCAGGCGCCGCGGGCGATGAACACGATTTGGGGACAATGACGGGCTCTGTTCGCCGGGTAAATCCCCTCGAACCTCCCCGGCACGCTTGTTTGCTTCCGTCTGAGCTCGGGATGAGCATTCTCTCCAATGGTTCATCTTTTCAGTGTGAGAACATGGCCGTTATAGCATTGCGGTCGCACGGCTTTCTTTTGTAATGAGAGAAAGCCACTTCAGCCGCCCCCCGCGCCTCGCCTCCTTCCTACGGGATTGACGCGGGCGATGAAGGCGATTTGGGGAATATGACAGACTCTGTTCGCCGGGTAAACCCCCTCGAACCGCCCGCCTCCCCGGCACGCTTGCTTGCCTCAGAATTGGATGACATCACCGCTGCATCGGAGAGCGTTACAGCGGCATCGGATGCTGATCGCTCGCCTGGGCCGCCACCTTCGGGTCTGCCGCCCAGCCTGAGCCTGACACACGGAGATCCGCTATGCTTTCCCGGGCTACTTGATCGGTCCCGCGGGCAGGTGCGCCGCTCACAGCCACGCCCCCCCCCCCCCCCCCCCCCCTTCCTTTCTTCCCGGACGTGCACGACGAGTTGAGCAAAGCCAAGGCTTCTTCGCTCCTCCGCTCTTACTACCCTCACGGTGGAACGGTCCCAGACCGCTTCCACTCTGCACGCCACGGCCCTTCCTGCAACCAACGCCAGGCCAAGGCACTTCAAAACTTGCACCTTGGGTAGTCCTGTTCTTGATGTGCTGCAGGAACTGCGCTGGATGACCAACCGCGCCCCCGGGCCACGGAGGTCAGAAGCGCCGGCACTCGAACAGGCGATGGCCACCCCTTGTGGTCCAGAAACGCACCTGTGGACTGGACCTGGTCGAAATGCGGGAGGCAGACAAGGCACACCTTCTCCCACACCCCCGTCTCCCAGCTCTGTCCATTCGGCGCCACCGTTGACGACTCTGCTCAGCGGTGAGGCAGACGGAGGCCACTGCACATCCTGCCCCGCCGCAAGCCTGCCGCCATGGGCCATGCCCCGTCTGCTCGCCGACGGGCGTCCTCCTGCGGCTATGAAACACCCTGCTCCGCCTCAACCCGGGCCCAGCTCTCAGCCCCAGTGTTGAGCACTCCGCAGGAAGCGGACGCCCCCGTCTCATGGACCCCCTCGGGGACCCGGAAGGCTCCCAGGCTGTCCGTAGATGTTCGACCCAGGGACCAAGATGTTAGCTCCGGAGGCTGGTAAGACCGCTCCGTCCCCGGTGGAGGGCCGGGAGGAGAATTTTTTTCTTGTCGAATTAATTTTCACATTCTCATATTCTCTGTAATGAGCTATTTCCTTTTGTCTCTGGGTCACCTGGCCCGCAAATGCCGTTCTCACGGCACTTTGCCCCCAAATATCAACAGTCCTGGCTTCCTGGACACGGACCACCCGTCTTCAGCCCCACGACTGTCCCCCGGCCGGCCGGTTCCGACGAGTCTAGAGGACGCCTACCCAGGACCTCCTCCTCAGTCGCTAACCCGCCCCCGGCCGGGTGTGCGGAGCAAGGTAAGTGCTTGAGTCTCTTCTCAGCACCTCAGCCGCGGGTCGCCCTGTCGCCGCCCAACGCTGCCCTACCTGCTCCGCCCCGCTGCGAAGCCCCGCCGGGTACATCAAAATTAATCGTCCCTTTGGTGCCCCTAGCGCAGAGGTTGGACGCGTGGCTTTCACTTCCCAACCCGTCTCGCTGGCTGGCCCGGACCATCCGACTCGGTTACGCAATTCAGTTTGCCAGGCCCCCGCCCCCCTTCATGGGCGTCTGCTTTTCCACAGTACACGGCGAACACGCCCACTCCCTGCGCGCGGAAATCGCGACTCTTCTGGCCAAAGACGCGATAGAGCCTGTCCCTCCAACCGAGATGAAGAAGGGTTTCTACAGCCCTTACTTCATTGTACCCAAGAAAAGCGACGGCTTACGACCAATCTTGGATCTGCGAGTTCTCAACTGAGCGTTGCACAAACTCCCGTTCAAAATGCTCACGCTTAACCTGCGTCCGGCATCTAGATTGGTTCGCAGCGGTAGACCAGAAGGACGCGTACTTCCACGTCTCCATCCTGCCCCGACACCGCCCCTACCTGCGGTTTGCGTTCGGGGGCCAGGTGTATCAGTACAAAGTCCTCCCCTTCGGCCTGTCTCTGTCCCCTCGCGTCTTCACGAAAGTCACAGAGGCAGCTCTTGCCCCGCTCTGAGAAACCGGCATCCGCATACTCAACTACCTCGACGACTGGCTCATCCTGACCCACTCATGAGAGTTACTATGCGCCCACAGAGACCAGGAGCTCAGGCACCTCAGCCGTCAGGGGCTTCAGGTCAACTGGGATAAGAGCCAGCTCACTCCAGTTCAGAGCATCTCTTTTCTCGGGATGGAGTTAGACTCTGTCTCAATGTTGGCACATCTCACCAACGAGCGTGCCCAGTCAGTGTTGAACTGCCTCGCCGCCTTCAGGCCAGGCACAGCGGTCCCCTTAAAACTTTTCCAGAGGCTCCTGGGGCATATGGCGTCCTCCGCGGCGGTCGCGCCGCTGGGGTTGATGCATATGAGACCGCTCCAACACTGGCTCCAGACCCGAGTCCCGAGACGAGCATGGCGCCACGGCACGCACCGGGTAACAATCACCCCTGCCTGCCGTCAGACATTCAACCCCTGGACAGACCCCTGTTTCTTACGGGCTGGAGTGCCCCTACAGCAGGTGTCCAGACGCGTCCTGGTCACGACCGACGCCTTCAGATTGGGTTGGAGCGCCGTTTGCAACGGGCACGCAGCCTCAGGCCGTTGGAAAGGGGCCCAGCTGTGTTGGCACATCAACTGCCTCGAGTTGTTGACCGTCCTTTTGGCCCTGCGGAAGTCTCTCCCGTTAATTCGGGACGAACATATCCTAGTCAGGTCGGACAGCACCACTGCGGTAGTGTACATAAATCGCCAAGGCGGCGTACACTCCTGTCACATGTCACAACTCGCCCGTCGTCTCCTCCTTTGGAGCCAGCGCCGACTCAAGTCGCTGCGTGCCACTCACATCCCCGGCAACCTCAATGTGATAGCAGACGCGCTGTCATGACAACGCTTGCCTGGCGGAGAGTGGAGGCTTCACCACCACTCGGTTCAGCTGATTTGGGAACGGTTCGGCAAGGCCCAGGTAGACCCCTCTGCCTCCCGAGAGACCTCCCACTGCCCGCTCTGGTACGCCCGTTCAGAGGCTCCCCTCAGGGCAGATGCACTGGCACACAGCTGGCCGGCTGGGCTGCGCAAGTACGCATTCCCCCAGTGAGCCTTCTTGCACAGGTGCTGTGCAAGGTCAGGGAGGACGAGGAGCAAGTCACTCTCGTGGCTCCTTACTGGCCCACTCGGGCCTGGTTCTTGGACCTTGTACTCCTCACGACAGCCCCTCCCTGGCGAATTCCCCTGAGGAAGGACCTTCTTTCTCAGGGACGGGGCACGCTCTGGTATCCGCACCCAGACCTTTGGAACCTCCACGTCTGGCCCCCGAACGGGATGCGGAAGATCTAACTGGTCTACCACCCACGGTCGTAGCCATGTTCAACCAAACCAGAGCCCAAATCAGAGGCAACTCAACGCCCTGAAATGGCGTCTGTTCGTGAATTGGTGTTCTTCCCGGGCAGAAGACCCACAGAGGTGCGCAGTTAGGTCTGTGCTCCTGTTCCTACAGGAGAGGTTGGGGGGGAGGCTGTCCCCATCCACCTTGAAGGTGTATGTTGCCACTATCGCAGCTCACCACGACCCAGTAGACAGCAGGTCTCTGGGTAAGCACGACTTAATTGTCAGGTTCCCAGGAGGTGCCCGGAGGTTAAAACCCCTCCCGGCCAAACCTGTTCCCCTCCTGGGATCTCTCGGTGGTCCTTGCCGGTCTTCAGAGATTCCCCCCCCCCCGAGTCACTAGAATCAGTTGGCTCAGGGCCCTCTCCTGAAAAGACGGCCCTGCTGATCGCGCTCACTTCCATCAAGAGAGTTGGGGGCCTGCAAGCGTTCCCTACTAACAACACTTGCCTGGAGCTCGGTCCGGCAGATACTCATGTGATCCTAAGACCTTGACTGGGCTATGTGCCCATGGTTCCTACCACGCCCTCTGGAGATCAGGTAGTGAACCTACAAGCGCTGCCCCGGGAGGAGGCAGACCCAGCCCCTCTCCCTGTCGTGTCCAGTACGTGCCTTGTGTGCCTACCTGGAACGCACCCAGAGCTTCAGGCGCTCTGAGCAGCTCTTTCTCTGCTTTGGAGGACAGCAGAAAGGGAATGCTGTCTCCAAACAGAGGTGTCTCACTGGGTGGTGGATGCCATTCAGTTGGCCTATCACACCCAGGCCATGCCCCCCCCCTTAAGGGTTCGAGCCCACTCCACTAGGAGCGTGGCATCCTCATGGGCACTGGCGAGGGGCACCTCCCTAGCAGACATTTGCAGAGCTGCGGGCTGGGCAGCACCTAACACCCTTACGATCTCAGGGTTGAGTCAGTCTCGTCCCGTGTTCTCTCAGGTCCGAGCCCGTAGAACTCGGTACACATCGACGATCTGACCGGGTGAACCGCTTGTTCCAGCGCCGTTTCCCTCTGCCAAGGCAAAACAGTGCGCTTTTGTCCCAGAGGACCTAGGTCCCTGGTTGATTCCTCCCTAGCCCTTCGGGCCCGCAGCAGTTCAGCGGAGGAACGTGCTGGTCCAGTCCACTACGGGTACCTCCGGCTACCCCTACTGGAATAGGTGCTCCACAGATCAGGCCTCCTACGGGACTCCTCCTGTGTGTATTCCGCTGTATGGTCACCTTACGAGCTGACCCGCGTCTCCCTTAGGCAGTCCTTCGTTGCCCTCCGGTCGCCGTGTTGTAGCAACTCCCCCCTCCTCGAGGTTGGATCTACCACCGCGCCATTTCCTCCCACATGCCCAAAGTGGCCATGTGATGTATTTTGCCACCTTTACCTCCCCTGCTGGGTGGGTGTGGCCTCCGCAGGGTCTTTTCCCCCTAAAAGAATAGGAATTCGGGAATAAGACCCCCTTCCCTTGATGCAGTAAGGGCCCCGGCTGCTCTTGCTCTATGCCAAGAAAACATAGAGAGAAAAGAGGCCCAGCCAGGCTTGGCCCGTTCCCTAGTTGGGAGCGTCACCTTGTTCCCCCCTAGGGTAACCAAAAGGATGCTGACGCTTTTTCGGGGCATTGGGGAAGAGTACGTGCAGCCTGAACACAGTTGGTCGCTTGTGCACGTGCAAATACCTGCCCGCTTCTGTGTCAGCAGTATACGTACACGGCTCAGCGCATGGTGAGTTTTGAAGTGGACCCCTAGTGTCGCTTCTTCGACACGACGTCAAAGTGAGCGACAGACGGGGAACGTCTCGGTTACGTATGTAAACTCCGTTCCCTGATGGAGGGAACGAGACGTCGTGTCTTCCCGGCCACGTCGCTGAGCCGAGCCGCTGAGGTGCCCGGTACACTCCCAGCTCCTCAGAAAAATCCTGAATGAACGAGCGTATTCCTCTCGCCTTTATATCCGGAGGCGGAGTATGCAAATACTGTTCGCCAACTCTCATTGGCCTTTTTTCATAGATCAGAGGTATCTTTCGGCGCTCAAGAGAGACCCCTAGTGTCGCTTCTTCGACACGACGTCTCGTTCCCTCCATCAGGGAACGGAGGTTACATACGTAACCGAGACGTCTTCAATACCTTTATTTAGGACAAAGTATTATTCATGTTCATTCATTTTCATTGCTCATTGGCTCACCCGCTCCATTTGCTCAAATGTGCTGGTGGAGGCGATGGTGGCAGGAGCTTCCTCTATGATCTTCTGGTGGCGCCGCTGGATGGAGCAGTCTCTTCCAAACAGAGAGATGGCGTTACCATACTGGTCTGCCAGGATCTGAACCTCCAAGTGGCGTGCATGCTCAGCTAGCTGCATGATGAAAATCGGTGAACCTGGCACCTCAGCCTGCACCTACAGTGCATAAACATTAGGGACATCATGCACTGTTCATATCTGACCCTATAACTGTAATGCATAATAAAGAAATCATATCAAAGTAAAACACTCATATTTCCAAGTAAAATTAAAGGGATAGTTTATCCAAAAATGAAAATTCTCAGCACATTTAGTTACCCTCATGCTCTCAAATATGTGCATGACTTAACTACAATCAAAGATATGTAGGAGAATATCTCAGCTCTTTAGGTCCATACAATGCAAGTAAATGGTGGTGGCCAGACCTTTGAAGCAATAAAGTCAGCATTTAAGTAATCCATAAAACTACTCATAAAGTTCAGGAGGAACACTGATCACGTGACCATGTCTTTGATTTTCTTCTACCCATTCAACCCTCAGGCCTGAGAATAATGAAATAGAGAAAGAGACAAAGAAGTCATATTATGAACTCAAGCAACAGGTAATTTGCATATGATTGAATGGGATACGTCACCTGTTCCGCTCCAGGGTAGGATGGGAATGTCTGCGCTCTGAGCTACTATGGAAGATGCAACCTTATCTCCTAATGCCCACATGGCTGTACTGGATGGCCCTGAAAAAGAACAAAACAGAAATCTTTCATTAATTAAGCCATTTGTCAAATTTTGCCATTTTTCAATATTTATTAGACATCAATAATTTTCTTAGTTTCAGTTTGTTGCATTTTATCTCTGGTTAACAGAGCAATCTAAATGGCTTCAATTAGGACCTATGGAGTGTGGAGAAAGTCATGCCTAAGAAAGATATCCCTGCTTTATGGAGGAGCTCAGGTAGTTTGGGGTTCTCAGAAGCATGGCCCCATCCAGCCCATACAGCCTAAGAAATGTAGAAGAACTTCATCAGTAACGACAGGAAATTTTCCACTCTCACCGATTTTAACGAGGCACTACCTGCACTGGAATCCTTTTGGCAATATCCAGTATCATCTCAACATTGGCATAGTTGTTGTTATTTGGGCCCCCGGGAACTGGCACATAGTGATCTGCCATTTTAATGTATTCTGGACAAAAACATATAAGAATTGAACATGAAAATGTATATCATAAAAACAAAATCACTAATAAAACATACAAATGGGGTGAATTCATTAAAATAGGGGCACTTTGAAAACTTTGAGACGACTGTAAAAAAAAACTAGCCCAGTTTACCTGAATTCACCCTATATAAAATTTGCAAACAAAAATAGAATTATTGCAATTAAAGGCAAATAATGTTAACCTGCATTAGCTTTCAAGTCTTCAGGTGTGACCATCACCACAAAGCGAATGGTTCTCTCATTACGGAACATCTCATAGGACCAGCGGCGAATAGAACGCATGCATTTAACTGCAGCAATGCCATTATTGGCAATCAGCACCTGACATGAGAGATTAAGAAGTTACAAAAGAGAGAATTTCTAGTTTTATGTGAGCACACACTTTTCAAGTTATATGTGAAACATTAAAGCAGTAACCTAACATGGGGGTAGAATAGCCTATGAATCACATTCACACAGAATTCTGACCTTGTCTATAATGCGGTTTCCACCAAAACGAGTGACAAACTCAGCCGGAGAGGCTACAGTGAAGTCTCTCTGCACATCCATCTTTCTGTGTTCTTTGCCCTTTTTCAGCAGGTGGGGGCCTGACATGCTAGGCCTACAATTAAACGAAAACAGTTTTAGGTCGACACAGATGAACACAGCACCATGTCATGCCACAAAATAGCAAATGAAATTATTAAATATGACAAAAATCTAGAAACATCCGTGGCAGGAATCCATCGAAACAAACAAACACATTTGAATAAGTCAACTGATCTGTCCGCGTAAACATATTTCTCCTCTGCTGGTCTGGCTGCTGTACTCTCCACCTCTGTCAAAGTGTGCTACAATATAAATGCTCACACTATCAAAGCAGCCAATCACTGCTTAATATGTTATCATACAGGCTACAGACAATACTGGCAAACCCTTAACTCTGAACTTTATAACTAATGCCAACTTTGCAATTGAAGTAACTTTAATCTTAACACAAAGTTTAAAGCGAATGTAACGTAATGTATGTAAAAAGTAGAGTGCAGAAGATAAACAAGTTAAAAAGACATGTGCAGGCTATTTTTACCGTATGCTGCTTGAATACATGTGGCAGCATAAACAAAGTCCAAAATTGCTAATCAACAAAAGGATCATATTTAATTTATTTTCTGTAGTATCAGCGGAAACAAAACAGGGAGATGCTGACTGTTGTCTTTTAGATTTTTGTCACCTTCAGGCTCCAACTACAATGGCACTACTCATGAGATACTTCTGAGAAACTCTACATGAGAAATGTTTACTTCTAACATTCTTTTTTTTGCACTTTACATGCAAACTTCTTCATACTTGAAGTGTATAAAACATTTTTCATGTTTACCTTACTTAGTGTAGAGCATTTACATTTAAATCAGGACAAACTTAATGAAGATTTCCAGCAGTCCTTGTAGGATTTTTTTTAATACTTCACATCTGTTTTTAATTATCTAATGTAACGATCAGGAGCTGGATTTGTTTCACTGTTATCTGTAGAACTGAACATGGCAAGTGTAACTGTTCAAACATTGCCATTATCTCCCTGAATCTCAGATTGTTCTCTGCTCTGAGTTGTTATGTGCACATGTTTTCTGGACGGAGAACTCACAGAAGCACATGCTTTAATCATCGTGTTACATTGTGTAACACTTTATGCACAGTTCAAACGGTCTACATTGTGCCAAGCATTTCAATGAAATCCTGCAATCTACAAGTTCTGCATTGTAAAAACCTATTCAGAGATTACTGTACAGTTAAGATAGACTCATTTGCTTCTGCGTTATGCTGCATAACAAGAAATAACAACAGAAACCACACCCCCTTTCATACACTGTCAAGAACATACTGTCTATTTAGAAACTTAAAGATTCTAGAGGACAGAGTGAACATAGTGCATGTTTGGTCCAGTACCAACCTCTTTAGGCACTGAAACCAGTTGAGTGTTTGTCCTCCTTCTCAGTCCATTGCAAAGAATCAGATGATAAAGTGGGCGATGAAAAACAACAACAAACACACTTATGTTCCCTCCCTTTTCCTCTTTTGCTCTCTCACACTCATGCCCCCTCCCCCATGTCTATGTCTACACTGGTGACCAAACTTTTGGCATAATGTACAGATTTTGCTCTTATGAAAAGGAATTGGTACTTTTATTCACAATCAACTGATAACAATGTATAGTCAGGACATAATAGCATGATAAATTATTATTACAATTTGAAAAAAAATCCAGAACTTCTTAAACTACTTCAAAGAGTTCTCATCAAAATATCCTCCACGTGCAGCAATGACAGCTTTGCAGATCCTTGGCATTCTAGCTGTCAGTTTGTCCAGATATTCATGTGACATTTCACCCCACACTTCCAGTTGCAATTGCCATAGATGTGTCTTGTTGGGCACTTCTCACGCACCTCACAGTCTAGCTGAACCCACAAAAGCTCAATGGGTTTAAGATCCATAACACTCTTTTCCAATTATCTGTTGTACAATGTCTGTGTTTCTTTACCCACTCTAACTGGTTTCTGCTTCAAAAGTGGCTTTGTCTTTGCAATTCTTCCCATAAGGCCTGCACCCCTGAGTCTTCTCTTTACTGTTGTACATGAAACTGATGTTGAGTGGGTAGAATTCAATGAAACTGTCAGCTGAGGACATGTGAGGCGTCTATTTCTCAAACTAGAGACTCTGATGTACTTATCCTCATGTTTAGTTGTACATCTGGGCCTTTGTCTTTGAAGACTGTAAACCTTTGTATGAAATCTTCAATCATTCAAATTCAAGCATTGTATAGCCTTAATTTTGCAAAACAACATTTGACTGACAAGTTTCAAGAGAAAGCTGTTTCTTTTTTGCTATTTTTGACCTAATATTGACCTTAAGAGACGCCAGTCTATTGCATACTGTGGCACCTCAATAACAAAGAAAATGTTAAGCATCATTATTTAACCAAATAGCTTTCAGTTGTGTTTAATATTATGGCAAGAGATTTTCTATTACCAAATTAGCAATTTAGCATGATTGCTCAAGGATAAGGTGCTGGAGTGATGGCTGCTGGAAATGGAGCCTGTCTAGATTTCATCCAAACATTTGTTGTTGTTTTTTTCAAATAGTTATAGTGCTGTTTTTTACATCAGTAATGTCCTGATTATACTTTGTGATCAGTTGAATGCCACTTTGGTGAATTAAAGTACCAATTTCCTTCTAAAACAGCTAAATCTGTACATTATTCCAAACTTTTGGGCACCAGTGTATGAGGACCTCGACTCTATTTGTTTAAGAAAAACACACCAAAAGCCTGTTCAGGATGTTGATTTTAATGAGAGTTTCACTCAAGAACTCAAATGCAATAAAGTAAAATATTAACAGCTTGTTTTCAGTCTGTTAACCTAAAATAGGTTCCAGTAGGTTCATAACCAACAATGTGTTTCTGCAACAGCTCATAGAAACTAATTTATTTTCTTGGGCATGTTCAATGCATGCTATAGTTAACAGTGTTATTGATAACAGTTATTGATAGTTAATAGTTTAGCAAATTGCTGAAAATAGTAAGAAGTGGTCAACCGATACAAGTTTCCTACAGTATTGCATACATTTTAAAACTGTATATATATATATTGTATACTCTTACCTGTTATTAATAATACTGATATAAATTTGATGACGACAGCTATTGCTTAATTTCTTAAAGTAATGATAACTTTGTTCAGTATGAGTCAAATGTTGATTCAGTAACCACTCTGACTGGTTCAGTCCATCACTCAATGAAGATTTCAACTTGTGAATTTAAGCTATTCATTAAAAGAACCAGTTCAAAAGAGTAATTATTTTGTGAATCGTACAACAATGGTTACACTTTTTTTTTTTTTGCGAACAGACCTTGAGGATAGCTCACTAAAAGATACACGTTTTATTTATTGTTATCTTATTGCATTCAATTTAGATTGCAAGATCATAACTTGGGTAAAATTGCTTTACAAAATCATTTATTTAGCTGTGGATTCAGTGTGGATTCAGAAGTGCCGCTGTAGATTCAGTAGCGGCTGAGCACAGCTGCTGGAAAGCATTGCAGAAAACAGGTTTGTGATATAATGTATATAATACACAAATTACATGAACACATATTTCATACTATATTTTCTCAAACAATTCTCATTATTTACTGATTATCAGTCAGTAGATGGAAAGCGACTACTCTTAATCGGCCAAGCTGACCGTTATCTGCCGATGCCGATAATCTCAAAATGAACAAATATTGGCCGACATCTCTTAATAGTAAGATAGAATTGTTCACAGCGTTATAACCACAGAGCTATCTAGACAAATGTCATCAAAAAAGTACATTGTACTATTAAATGTCAAATATCACAAGATCCAACAACACTTTAAAGAACTGGAATCTTCAATTAACTGTAAAGAATTGAAAAGTTTCACTGGAGCAAAACAAACTGCCTGTGTTCGGCCCTGGACTGTCAACTTCATTCATTGTTTCTGCGTGAGCCCAGCCAGTTGAGCCTATGTCAAGTAGGTGACTCGTAGAACAACAACAACAATGTCCCAACAGGTTACACGAGAATACCCAGACTCCACATTAAAACCTCCCTAACCAAACTTTTCTTCACCCTTTAACATAAGTCTGGGATATTTGAACTCAAGAAACAATCTGTAAGAATGTTTTTAAGCTGAAACGCAACGAGAATGACTTTGAAAGTTGCTTCTATTAATAGTACAGAAATGTGCGGCATGGCATAATAACAGGTGGCAAGTCAGGTAATCACAGACAGCGCTGAGAATGACCATATGGCTGTATTTCATGTCCATAAATCTGTCCTGTTTGTCAATGGACACTTTAATGTGGTGTAAAGTGTCCCCTACTGATTTTAAGAGCACATCTTAGGAAATAAAGTATCATGGCCGCTAAGACCACATTTACAAGACCAGTCAGAAAAACTAATAATCACTGGGATTATCGGTATTTTATTGAGGTCCAAAAAGAAAAATAATATGAAATAGATATATAAACTGATACGACTCATACTGTATGATTTCATTATGTTATGACAACATTAATTTATACTATATTGATAATAATTTCTGATATTTCTACTGTATTATTATTAACACTTTCAGACTTTCAATTTGATTTTCTTCATCAGTAAAAATACATAAATAATACTTCAATATGATGAATAATGAATTCAAAAAATGAATTCACACAAAACAGCTAGTTGAATAAACCTCTTTCTGGTGAACATGTTTTCAATTATTGAGATCAGTCATTATAATTGTATGTGGTATAACTGTCCAGAGACAGTAAACAAAATCAAAGTAAAAAATAAAAAAATAAAAAATGTTGGTAAGTGTAAATAATCTTATTTTTTATAATTTCTTACAAAAAATAAGCAGTGAAATTAATAAATAAAATAAAAAATGTAACTGTAAAATATTACTAATACAAGTCATGGAGTTTAACCAACATGACATTTTTGAGCCATTTTGTGCAAAAAAAAATTCATTATATTTGTAATATATTATTTTTACCTTAAAAAAAATGTTTGTTTTTTTAATTATTATTATTTGTATTAATTATTAAGTTGTGTACTCTCATGTACTTAAGGTGCAAGTAATTTTTGGTAGAAAATATAATGTTATGTAAAAAAAATAATGAAACCCAATGTAACCCCACTTAAAAGTGAAGTCACTACTACATCATATTCCGATGCAACATGACTCTCAGAAACAAAGAGACAATTATGTGCCGAATGTGCAGATCATAGTGGGCTAGATAAATACATTCACTAATGAAATCATGCATTACGTCATATTCTGATGTAACATTATTAAAAAAATTATCTTCTGAACACCGCCATCCACACATAGCATATGCGAAGATTGCACCTATCTGCAAAGCCCATAACTATATTATTTCAAATATTCTCAAAAAAACAAGAGTGTAGTGGCATAGAGGGACTCACACACTAACAAAATTATCAATTTCATCATATTCTGATGTGCCATTATTTCAATATGATCCTCAGATCATAGTGATAAACAGGTGGATTATGTGAGGAATTTTGGAACAACACCGGCCCACCCATAAGCCCACAGCTTTCAACGAGAAACCTTTAGCATCAAATTACGCAGCTAAGGACATCTATATTTTATGATCCTAACGTCAGTTTTTAAATCATAAAGGATACATTTGCCTTTTAAGCACAAAAATGACAGACAGTCATTGAGAAACTTTATGTTTACATAGACCAATTTCACTTCAGAATGACAGTACGCCACCACAGTGTCACTCACACAATGTCAGGACTGTCTGATGTTGAGTTTCAAAATCAAAGCCCTCTAACCTGTCATAAGATGTGTTCCGTCTACATTCAGATAGAATAATAACACACAACCCTCAGAGAGTCACTAACACAATGTCAGGGCAAGTTGATGGTAACTTTCAAAATTAAAGCCCTCTACAATGTCATATATAAATTGGTCAGTGTAAACAGAATCATCAGTGTCATTTTGCTGCTTGAAAGTCAGATGGTCTTTGAAAATGTTTTCTTTATTATTAAGTTATTATTAAGTTTGCAGTCGTTATTTTTAATTAAAATCGTTAGGTTTTTTTTTTGTTGTTTGTTTGTTTGTTTAATATTATTCGTTTTGTTATTTGTGTATTTTTATCCATTAATTCTTTTTTTTTTTTATTGCTGAGAACATTCAACAAAATAATTAAAAAAATAAATAAACGTACAGCACATAATATCAACAACAACAATAACAATTATAAAAACAAAACAAGACAAAAAAAATTAAAGTTTAAAATAATAATAATACAAAATAAATAAATAAGAGGGCCATTATATCACATAAAGAGATCACATGAAGAGCCCAAAAGCAGATCAAATACTGACAGTCCTTGTAGCTTTCTTATTAACAGATACTGAGATTTAAATAATTTTCCATTTCTTTTAAGAAGACAGATAAAACAGGTTTACAGTTTGAAAATTTGCATTTGTGAATGTAAAATTTGCTTAGGAAAATTTTTTTATTCATTCATTATTGACAGACAGACTGACTTTAATGTGAATGACGTTCACCGGAAGGTTGCTTTTATTTTGAAATCAGTTCTTACACGCTCTTACCGTAATGCATATTATATACGCTTACCACAAAAGCAACGTAGGGGCTAGCTTGACCATGTTTTTCCAAGTGAAAGCTGGCCTTACCGCAGTAACTATTCGTGGGTGTGATTTGGTATTGAAGTTTTTAATTTACCGTGCGTTCAGACCAGAGGCGGCAAGAGCGTCAAAATTCGCTCTGGCTGCCCTGCCAACAACTCTATCGAAAATTCGTGGACGCTCTGACGCTAGCACTTTATAAACACTTCGTAGTGTTTATCTATTTAGTCTATTTAATGCGCTTGACAGTTGTTTTTTTCCAGCGCATAATTTAAGTTGTTTAATCTTACCGTCCGTTGAACTCAATCCGCGTGCCATCTGAGGAGTTGTTACCTAGGTTACTGTTGTTAAAATGGATAACTAAGCCTGTCTCTTAGAGATTGTGTGGAAGTATACTTTTTTTTTTACATGATTTGCAACACAAAATCTACAAAGACAGCACGGGCACGACAAATGACTGGAGAGATATGTTTACAAGTTTAATAACAAAGCAAAGAAGCAGCACAGCGCTAAAAGTGGTGGTGCACGGAGAGAAAAACATGCATTATTGGCTTTACTTGTGGCTGGGACAGTACGTTAAACACCGTGACATCACCCTTTAAACGAACTCCTTTAAAACGACGCTACGCATAGTATAAGTGGCTGCTTCGTTTACATAGGGTGCTTTACTTCGTCCAAGAGAAAAACATTTCTTCGGCTTCTTCCAAGTATAAACTAGGCTTAACAGTTCAGGCAATACACACCTAAGAGGGTAGGGGGCGCTACAAAATGATCTCCAATTTTTACCTTCAAATTGGTTGGATAAAGAGCAACACAAGTTGGTACCTTTTTCTTTAAGCTTTACAGAGACAAGTAAATGCTGAACTGGGTTAAGAAATTGCACATTAAAATATAATTAGAACAGAAATACATGCACATGTAAAAACAACCAAATTTCTAGGGATGCTCACCTCAATCTGCAAGGAGGAGCCAGGACAGGGGGTGCTTCGGATATGATGGTGGGTGGTGCCTTGGGCTGAGATCTGGCACCCTGGCCCACAAACAAAGGTTCGTCATCGGAGGAGTTATCCTCAGAAGCTCCCAAAATAAATTTAAGCCTCTCTTTAGCCTGAACACCTGCACCAAACCTGGGCCTAACAGACTTATTAGTTGCCACTGGAGCAGAGTTGGCAGCTGCTTCTTCAATGACTTGTGATTGATCTGTGGGATTACTATTGGTTGATTGAGGAATCTCCTCACTTCCTGTTGAGGTGCTTGCTGTTTCCGGGTCCATTGGAGGAGATGGTTGATCCTCTGAACAGTGGCTGTTAGGTGTTTGTAATGGCATCTCTCTCTCCCTGTGGATCTTGAAGATTCATTCAAATGGATTACATAAAATTAACACCAAGTTCTGTAAATGTGCAGGCCATTGCAGAGGTAATTTAGCCTACAGATATTTGCGGACTGGGAGACTTTACATATGCCTGCAAACTTTTGCTACCTCCTGTAAAATTAGATGATGGTCCCTTTGATTTTTGTAAGTATTTAACTGTAAACAAAGAAAAAAAACAAGCCAAGGTTAGGATATCAGAGAGCAGAACACTATAGGTGGCATCACTGTGCTCAATATGATGTGTGCAACCAAAACATTTCAAATGTGATTTAGCTTTTCATACATAGGGATAGTTCATCCAAAAATGAAAATTCTGTCATTGTTACTCACCCTCATGTTGCTCCAAACTTGTATGACTTTTTCAGAACACAAAAGAAGATATTCTGAAGAATGTTTCAACTGTTTTTGTCCATACAATGAAAGTCAGTGGTGTCCAAAACAACAGTAGACCCCATTGACTTTCATTGAATGGTCAAAAAACACTTTTTCAACAACAACAAAAAAAATCTTTTTTGTTCCACAGCAGAAAGCAATGCAATGTGAGAGTGAGTAAATGAAGACATTTTGGGGTGAACTATCCCTTTAATTTTCATATACAAGTAATGTATTCATAGGTTATGTGGCATAGGAATAAAATGCCCAGAAATAGCTCAATTAAAATGAACACTAGTGTCAAAGAGTCAGATGAACACAAGTTTGTCATGGTCATGTAGCTAAAATAATTTTTACTCGGAGTGGTTAATTCAGCATATTTTAACAGCTCTCTTAGGCTTAAGGAAAAAATATTCAGCAATTTATTCAATTACTCAAACAATGTCCATTAGGCTACATGTCTAGGAATGTAAACAGTCTATTATAAAACAGATGCAGTAGGACATTCTCAAACAAGTAAACAATGAGATACAATTATTAGTTAGAAAAGTTTAGAACAAACCTTGAAACAGGCAGCCAGTCTCCAGACCTGCGTACGCATAGTACTCAATGATCTCCACTTTACAACTGCCCGACATGCAACCAGCTCTCTGCCAGTTAAGAGATGACCCTGCTGTGTGTGAGAGTGCGTATGTGTGGGATATAGGGGAAAGTTCAGGCATGGTGAGTAAGAAACGTGGGGGGAGGAAGTTCTTGCAAACAACTTATCAATATAGCAACAACAAAAACAAAGGTCAAAAAATTGGGTGGTGTGTAACTGAATACAAACTTAACGTCAGTTTTTAGAATGGCACAAATAGTAAACAAAGTAAAACGTTGTCCGTAAAGCTGAATAGGCCTAAACACAGACACACGTGATTTCTACATGTCATTGGTTTAGCCAATAAAAAATATATAACATTAAAACAATTCTGAAAGAATCCATGGACATCTAAAAAAAAAAATGTGTCAAAAAATAGTAGCGATCTGATGGCCTGCTTCGGAGCACGCTGGATGCAGCCCAAAGAGCGGGGCCGGCAACATCTGGGGTGGGGCCGCACGTGTAGCTCCGCCCATAACTTACTCTCATTGGCTCGGTCATCTTCTATTGGTAGCCTATACATAATAGGAAATACGTTTTAAAATAGTTCAGCCAGAAAATTTTGATTATAGTGCTGTAAGTGAATACCTCACGTGTCATTTCATAGAAATGTAGTAGCCAAGGACTGAGCAGCATGTTGCTGTTTCAGAGCACAATAATCATGTTGAAAATATAAGAGGAGGAGAAAATTACTAATCCTGCTATAGCGAAGAATCAAATGTAATATTAATGCGTTTGTAATTGGTGTGTTCAACTAGTTTAGCCAGATCATTTTAATTTTAGTGCAATGACCCGTAAGTGGTATTACTTTGTGTTGTACCCAGGGCTGGACTGGTAATCAGGCATACCGGGCATTTTCCCGGTGGGCCGACGCACGTTGGGGCCGATCAGGGTCGGACTGGCCATCGGGAGAACCGAGCGGGCCGGTGGGTCGGCCACAAAATGGGCTGAATGGGCCACGATAAGCTAAAATGAGCCACGTGTTATGCAAAACAGACCACAAAACGGTGCCGCGATATGCAGAAAAGCATCCCAGCAAACACAGAACGTTCCCAGAACGTTCCCGTATGCTTCCCATTTGGTTATTTTTTTGGGAACCAAACAGGAACGTTCTGGGAATGTTCCCTGTAGGTTATTTTAGGTTCTATTTTTCTTAAACAAATTAAAAGGTTGCAAATGTTTGCTTTAACAGCAGTGATCAAATGCTTAATTACATGACCATTATCAGGCAGAAGAGAGCGCTCATTGATTGGCAAAGTCTTTTTTTACATTCCCATAAAGTTTCCAGAACGTTCCCCTAACCTTAAGGGAACGTTCTATTTACGTTAAGAAAACTTTCTTGGATCACCAATAGGGAACTTTCTGGGAACGTTCTGGGAACCAAAAACGAACGTTCCCAGAACCTAAAATTGTTTGCTGGGATACCACCACCCCCCACCCACCACACTCAAATTTTGGGCTAGTTGCTGTTTAAAATCATGGGCCGATTTCTCTTCCCAGTCCAGCCCTGGTTGTACCTCACATATTCAAACAAATGTAGAGTCGCATAGACCGATGAACAAATTGTCTGCTGTCATTAAAATCTGTGAATCAAAAAGTTGTGCAATTTAGCAAAGCCTTCATTATAACGCATTATGGAAATGTATTTATGAATGAACTGAATTATAAAATATGAGAATTCTTTAATATCGCCATAGAGGGAAAATTACAAAAGTGCATCAGTATTGTTTTAATATAGGCAAAACTTTTTATTATATCCAAGAAGACACAATTCTTATTACATTGTTAATGGTTATGATGCAAATGCACCCGACATACTGTATGGGTTTGGAAAACCAACAGCATCATTTACTGTAAATTAACTGTAAATTACACTCCAATTCTTACAAAAGTTGAAAAGACGTAATGATTCTAAATATATAAACGTATTTCCAAAAATACGCAATTAATATATAGTCTGTAACAGCAAAAAATAAGGCATTTACATATTATACAGTTTAATATATTGTTAATACTGTATGTCCACTGACATATGTAGCATGAGCACAAAAAAAAAACGTATTTTTGCTTTACAGTTTCTTACAGTTACATTTCTGTAAGAACATTTTCACATCAGTTACACCCTTTAAAAATCCTGATTTGTTTCTCACATTTAATGTTGGATAAAATCCATGGAATTTAGGATTTAAGATCACATGCAAGTAGGCACTACAATCAAATTGTCTGGCTCAACTATTCAAACACCAACGAAGACCACATTTCCTATCATGTATGTCTAAGAAAGATAAATTAGACTATTATAGTACGTTATGGGCGGAGCGACAGAAGTAGCTCCGCCCCATATGTAGCCCCACCTCGTTCCGCGAGCTGCAGCTTGGTCCTTCTGGCCAAGTCACGTGATTTCAGCAAACGAGGCTTCGTTACGTCATACTGTTTCGAAACAGTTTGGAAATGTTTCGCGGTTACGCTAGAGAGCTTTGATCCCACAGTGAACCCGTGAATCAGTGTTAAAACTAGGCTTTAGCTGATCTTGTGTCAGTTCAGCAATAATTTATGTCTATAAAATCAGACAGACTTAAAGAGTTGCTGATTTGAATTCAGTCATTTTAATTTCCCTGTCGATCACCTTGAGCTGTGTTCCCAAAGGAAAGAATACAAATGTTATGTGTGTGAGAAAGAGTAACACAGCCATTTTGAGACATTTAAAGAGATTTGTTTGTTTTACAAAAAGTGAATCTGGAATTTCAACTATTGTACATGATAACTCGCCTTCACTTATTTTTTTTTTATTATTATTTAGTACACCCTCTTTGCAAACATAGTTTAGAGTAGCCTATAGAGATTAACGTCCTACTTGTCATGAATTTTTAAGCACTAGATGTGAGTTCGAGTCTCATACTGACCGAGTGAAACTTATTACACTACATTTTTCTTTTTCAAATGTTAATTGCACAAAACATAAATATTTTGTTTATTCTAAACAAAGTGATGTTTTAGAACACACACACACACACACACACACACATACATATATATATATATATATATATATATATATGTATGTATGTATATGTATATTGTGGGTTAAGCGACAATAAAATTTCTAGATCTTGAAAAAAAGTTATCATTAGATAAAATCAGTAAACACTATAATCAGTAAAAAGTTTCTCATTTAGATAACACTTATTAGAAACAGAGATGAGAAAAGAGACAAGAGGCATTAGATCAGTATCCACATGAGCACTTTGTTATTGAATTCCACACATGGTGGTAATGTTATAGGAGCACAACATGATCATACAGAGGGGGCAGGAGAGACGGGTGGGCTACAGGTATCATATATATACAGGCGAGAAAAATCAGAATTAAGCATGTATAGAGAGGGAGAGCGAGATCATTGCTCAAACATACATTAACCACCCGATCAAGACTTGCACTTTCAACGTGTTCATCCTCTAACAATCTGCATAGAAAGATGATTGTGAATTATGGCCAAAATTATTGCCAGTTTCTTTTAACTCCTGTCTGTGTTCAGATCAATTTTAATACAAAACAGAAAAGGACTTGAATGGCACCACACACTTTTGAGGAGACACAGTTATTATAAACTCTTGTGATTCCCTCTATAGCAGACACACCCATTAAAAAGGCACTGGACAGCTAACCCCCCCCCATTCCCCCCCCTCTCTGACATTAGCAGGGTGGGTTCCAGTGAAAAGCAAAGCATACTGTATTTGGAAGACCAACAAACAAATCTTTGAGTGACAAAGACCTAAAGGAGCAGCACTATAATCTAGATTGCACAGCTTTTTGTGTGAGAGCGTTTTCTTCTACTCATAACATCCCATAACAACATAATGTACATAGTATTTGAATAGCTATTGTCATTAACTGTTAACAATATCAATGTGTTATAAGCTGTGAATAACAAATAATTAACTCGTTTTCCTTTCAAGAACATGAGAATGCAACATATTTACAATTACACAAAATAATGACTAATGTATAATATAAATAGAAAAAAATAAATAAAAATAAACTGTTTTAACAAAAACATACCTTAACATTGTCATCTAGAGATGTCTTCATAATGTAATTTGATAAACTCAAATCAAAGTGTGATTTTTATATATTACTATGTTAAATAAAAGCATATCAAGTGCCATAATGAGGGCCCAAGATCATTTAAAATAAAATTAACCATTTAATAACCATTTAATGCTCAAATAAAACACATAATACACATTCCTGTCCTAAGGCCTCACCTTGAAATTTAGCACATCAAATGGCCATTGGCCATAACTTCATAAATGCACAATAGTGTACCACTGCAATCATATGTAGTAGTTCACTGTTATGGTGTCCCTGTCTAAATGTCTCTCTTTGTCCTCAAAATGCAAAAGCAGAGGAATGTCTTTCAACTTCTAGATCATTTTCAAACATTAAAGTGATCTAAACAGGTAACTAGAGCAGACTTTGAATGGAATAAATAATCTCATTCAGACGTGTTTGTTTGCAGTACAAGTTACATCAAACCCATTTAAACTCTTGTCTTTTTCCCATATATTTGCCTGCTTACACAAAAATCTATACATACCATTCTACAGTATCTTTACATCCATCCATTTATGTACAGGTGGATCTATCTTAACCAATATAGGCCACAAAGGATTCCATGTCTGCTTAAACCAAAACAGAAGTCTAAAGTAGGCAAACAGTACACACATCTTCCCTTTCGTCATCTCTAGCAGACTGTGCAAAAGTTTTTACAGGAAGAGTTATAGTACAATATAGTCCACATGCAGACAATCTTGCTGTAAATTGTCCCTTAATGGTGAGCACAGTATGAAACAAAAGGGTGGAGACTGTGGAGATGATACTAGTTTGTCCATTATCTGTCAAAGCACCCTTAGATCGGAAAAGACTGTTGTCATGGAGACAATCCCTCTGGACAGGCTAACTGCCCTGGTCCTAAGGCTAGGAAAATATTTAATATTGTTCAACCCGTTAAAGCGATTTAATTCCCATAAGTATATTTAGCTAAATTTGAAACACTTTTTTGCACAAACCATCCAAGATGTTTATGAATGACCTCAGGGTTATGTACAACCACAAATGGCATTTGCACACACACTTAAGGTTACAACGCAGAAATCAGTTAACATCTAGATGACATAAAATCATACAGTATTTCTAAAGTCCAAACCTGTGTGCCAGCAGTGTCATCTAATAACTTCATTTGGTTTGTAGGCCTTCTTAAAAGGCTTTTGACATGTTTAAAAGCTAAGTTGCAAAACCTAATGGTTCATTGCAAACGATATCACTTCTCAGTAACTAGATCTACACTTTCTAATAACTGGTTGGCTCATTGCTGTTTACTGAAACAAATAGGGTGATTTGACAACAGCCTATATTTGTGTATGTTTGTGTGTATTGGTACATACACATGTCAGCACAAAATGAATCTGCCAGACTCATCTCTTGTGCATCAGGTTTCATAGTGACCCCCTATCTGTCCCCAACCCCATCTCACACTCCTCTTCATCAGAGCCCATGCTTCAGAGCTTCAACGCTGGGGCTCCTTACTGTCCTCAATTAGGGTGACATATATAATGGGGACAAGGCCCTGGCTGTCCCCCAGAGCACAAAGCAGCCAATCAGAGTCTGCCCTGCTGAGCACTTGTAGCACATCCCCTTTTTGGAAACTGAGCTGGCCCGGATCTGTGGCAATATGATAGCACAATGCCCTCACAACACTGAAAGAAAAGGAGAACAGGGGGAAGAATAGAAATAAAGAAAAAGAAAGATAGATAGATCAGTTATTTACAGTAGATATAGTGGTTTTATCTTGCCAGTACGATTTCCTGTTTCTTTTACGAGGCCATGTCTCTTGTATCATTCCCTGGTCTTTTTTTACTCACATATGCAATATACACTCAAAAGCACTTTATTAGGAACACCTGTACACCTACTTATTCATATGAATGTCTAATCAGCCAGTCATGTGGCAGCAGTGCACTGCATAAAATCATGCAGATACGGGTCAGGAGCTTCAGTTAATGTTCACACATCAACCATCAGAATGGGGAAAAATGTGATCTCAGTGATTTCAACCATGGCCTGATTGTTGGTGCCAGACAGGCTGGTTTGAGTATTTCTGTAACTATTGATCTCCTGGTATTTTCACACAGAACAGTCTCTAGAGTTTACTCAGAATGGTGCCAAAAACAAACAAACATCCAGTAGTCGGATGGAAATGCCCTGTTGATGAGAGAGGTCAACGGAGAATGGCCAGACTGGTTCGAGCTGACAGGAAGGCTACAGTAACTCAGATAACCACTCTGTACAATTGTAGTGAGCATAATAGCATCTCAGAATGCACAGCATGTCCAACTTAGAGGTGGATGGGCTACAACAGCAGAAGACAACATAGGGCACTTTGTTAGGACTATAGTGTTCTGAATAAAGTGCTCAGTGAGTGTATTTCATCCAAATACTGTTCAATCAATACTCAAAAACATCACTGAAAAAATGTACAGCTAGCCGGTAATTTTATTGATATCATGATTGGATGAAGTCACATTACTGGTTATAACTGAATCATATGTATTGTGTAACTGCCTTACCGTGGGGCTTGTCTCTGTGAGGGGGGATTCTGTGTTTGTGCTTGTTGAATTGTACCAAGTTGACATTCTTGGCTTTGAGATTGTTGCTCTACTCTTTTCCCTACACCAACAGATTGAGCCACCTTATTCAACTCAGAAAGGTCGAGACTCAACCAACCGGATGGCAACCTGGGAGAAACACAAAGATAAAAGAACTGCTGTGACATACTTTCGTAAGATCCGCTCAGATCAAACAAGTTGGTGATCTGTAAAACTATTCTAAAAATAAAGGCAATTGAATGCAAGAAAATAGTTGGATAAGTGCACAGAATACAAAAAACTATTATGGACCTTAAAAAAAGGATTTTATTAAATCCTTTGTTTTTAAGAATTTTATTTCCTGCATCTAAAACTTTGACCAACCAACTGGTCTGCAATTTACAAAGCCCCTCAGAGAATGCTGAGGAATTTATTTTTGGTTTCTTCACAATAGTTTTGCATTCCCACAAAACCTTTTGTGTTCCCTCACAATAATTATTTTTTTTATTATTTTGCGTTCCCTCGTAGTACCTTTAAACTATGGTATTTGTATTAAAATAGTTACCACAACATTTACCATAGTTTTACTTCAGTTACAATATTTTAACCGTGATATTCATAGTAAAACCATAGTATTAATGCTGGCAAACCAAAAATATGGTATCTACAGTTTTTCTATAGGAACACTGTGGTTAATTTATGGTGCAAGCATAGATTTTAAAACCTTGGTTTCCACCAAAAGCATGCCCATACGAAAATTAACTATGGTTTCATAAGGGATGGATAATATTCAAAAGAGATGGATAAAGTTATTGTGAGGGAATGCAAAACCCCCCAAAAAATCAGAAAATAAACTCAATGTCCTCTAAGGGGATCCATAGCAATCTGTGATGTGTGAATGATGAGTAAAAATTATATATCATTTACCAAAAAAATCAGGCAACTCACCTTTGTTTCCTAGCCGATTTCTGCTCACTTTTCTCCATCTTGCTTGCATTTCCAGCTCCAAACAGCCGACCCCAGCGCAAAACTTGTCCTGACCCATCCTCCCCTGCTTCCGTCTGAGCCTGAACCTCTTCAAAGGCATCCTGGCAGTCTGTCTGCTTCTCCTTACTCTTCTTTAGCTCCGTGAGCACTGATTCTGGTGGACTTCCCATCCAAGATGGCTTTCCCTTTGTAGCTTTGGTGGGCTCTGACAAAGCTGATTGGTTGAGGACCCCCTTGCCAGTGGTATTCCTATTGCTATTGCTGGTCCAACTTTGCTCCACATGTTCATCCGTCTGCTGAATGGCCTCAGCCCCCTCAACTACACCTTCTCTAAGAGGTGGATGTATTTTCCTGTGACTTTCAATGCCTCCCTTCCTCCTCTTCTCCCACTTCACAAATTTTGACCCTTCGGCTGAGTTGTCGATGTAAACCTGTGAGCTCTGCATGAGCTGGTACCACCACCCATCTTGTCTGTTTCTCTGTTTGGTCATGTCTCCATCTCTTTCTCTCCTTTTCTCCTTCTCACTGACTGCTCCTCCAACTCCCTTCATCTGGCCAGTACTCAATCCAACTCCCTCTATCTGTCTTGCATCACTCTTTCGTAACTCTTTGCCAACTCCAGCCACCTTACCCAGTGATTCATAATCGACACCATCACTCTTTTGCCCATCTCTTTTCACTTTTAATGCTCCCTCCATTCGAAGACGAGCATCCTCTTCTCTCAATATAAAACTTTCTCTCGAAGGCACCATCCCTACTTTCTGTGAAGGCTCCAATTTTCCAAAGCCTCTCATGAGTTGGAAAGTAGAGCGATCTGATTGCTCGAGGCCTTGGCGGGTGGAACACAGCTGTTCCTTGCGTCTCAGGTGCTCTTCTCCTTTTTGTTGCTGGTGTGGCTCAAATAGCAGGTCAAGGTCAAAGGGTAACAGTGACAACGGCTGTAGGAGGAGAAGAAGCTCTTCAAACAGTGGCTTGCATGCCCCTTGAGATAGGGATAGGAAACCCCATGGCTGATAATATGCTGCAATGATGTCTGAGGAACCATGCCAATGATAAACAGACAGGAGGACACAAGAAATGGCAAATATTAGAATTATGCCGGCACTAAGCATTTGAGTGTGTATGGCCTGGAAAATCTTGGTTCTACACAAGGGACCCAAAGGTTCACCATCCCTCTGACTCCAGCTCTTAAAAAAGGCACTGAACATAACTGAAGCAGTGTATATGTGTGAAAGTGTAGGAAACATTGTCATACCTTCGTGTGTATAAATGTGATTGAACCAGAATTCCAAAGATCGCAAACTGGAAAACAGTGAATGTGAAGAGAGTTCAATACATTTTTGGGAAAACAAATACAAATCCAGAACATTGCTACTTAACAACCAAAAATACTTTCACTTATACAAGAGAAATGCATTTTAAACAGAAATATGAAAGAAAGTGCAACAACAAAGAGCCTGGAATGTGACTACTGTACTTAGTATTGAGCTCAAGAAGCATAGAGACCACAGCAAAGAGAGAGAGGGAGAGAAATAGAGAGAGATCAACATGCGGCAGAATTCTTTAGTTAAACTAATGATCAAAGTGATGTGTGTCTGAATATATGTTTAGTGGGGGTGGAGAGGAGAAAGTCTGCAGATGAGCTGAGCTGAATATGTCAAGGCCCATCAAAGGGAAACTGGAGCCTTTGAAGATTTCAAAAAACTTCTAGAAATGCACTGCAGTGCTTTGGATGACAATATTTGAGAGAACAGAGAGAGAGGGAGAGCACAACTGAGATGAAGCATTTGAGCAATGAAAGCTTGAGCAAAGCATTGTGTTTACTCTATTCACACTTTAGTGTAATTTCAATTATATCTGCATAGCCTAAATTTGAAAATGTATTTGCACAAAGTACACAGGATGCAGTTTGTAAACTGAAGAGTTTTCTTCTACTATCTTCATATGGAACAAATAAAACTGAAATCATGTCGTCCATGACAAGTAGGCACGGACCCAACCCATCTACTAGAAATACTTGTCAACTAGACAGTACAACCCCTAATACAAATATTACTTGTGACTGACCATGTTAGAAGCAATTTTTAGGGTTCATAGGATGACAGAACTCGCTGCTCCACCGTGAATTAATTGTCATCCGGATGCATTTGTTTTATAACAAAAAGAACCATGTAAATGTACTTTTACAGACATCACCATAAATGACAATAGTGCCAACATAAATTACAATAACAGAATGTAACTGATGCATATTATGGCTGTATATAGCATGCTAGCACATTAGCACCATGAACGCAGAATGTAAACATGGCAATTACACATTATCTACTGTATATATTTGTAGAGAGAGCGAGAGAGATAAAGACAGAGAGAAAGAGAGAGAGAGAACTGTGTAAAAGTTTTAGGCTAGAGATGTCCCGATTGGCCGGCGATCGAAATCAGCCGATAGTCGTCTTAAATCCGTGATTGCCGATCGTGCCTAGATTTAACAGCCGATCTTTTTTGCAGCATGCAGGCAATCACACATACACTGCTCTAATGAATGAGTGCTTTCTCAGCCCTTGAAGCATGACAGAATGGCCTATGGAGAGTGAATTGTTGGTAATTCTAAGCATTCACAAATTTAAACTTTCAGACATGATGTAATTGAGATGAATATGCTGGTTTGTTTATAAAAATGTGTAAGAATTACATGTGTATGAATATTAATTTGCCCATTTTCTAGAGTTGTTACGGTAATTATTCTGACTCGTTGCACAGTGAACAGGAAGAGGATATAGAAGCTGCTAACAGGTTTAAAAACAAATTAAACAACAAATAAACATGAAATACATGATGTGAGTTGTGACAATCAAACGTTGTGTTGAGCGATAGAGACTGTTTGAGCAATCATGACTCATTTTAACATCAAAAACGTTGACGTGCACGAAGACGTGCACTCTTCAGGTGCTCTAAATATCTCATCATCAGTCACTCATCCCAATTTAAATCAGATTAATGTTGGTCAAAATACCACCAATAATAAATACAATTGTTTAACCTTCAATAACGACACAGCATGTTCATGCATTTGCTTAATAATTAGTGATCTGTGTTACAGCAAAACTCAAAGACAGTAAAGCGACCATAGATATTAATGATTTCTCACTAGAGCAGTTTTAGAGCTTGTTATGAATATATTTTTCTTATTTTTGAATGTATCTCTGTGGTGTGTGATGCCTTCATGGTTTTTACTGGTTGTCAGTATGTCACAAAGGTAACTGTTTATGCCACTTTTAAGTGGAATTGCGAAATTTTGAAAGTTTTTATAGAAAAATGTTTTTGTTGTGACTATTCAAGTCAAGCTGTTTACACCATTTACATTTATACATTTGGCAGACACTTTTTATCTAAAGCAAAGTGACTTACAGTTTACTTATTACAGGGACAATCCCCCCGGAGCAACCTGGAGTTAAGTGCCTTGCTCAAGGACACAATGGTGGTAGCTCTACTATCTAGGCAAATACAAGTATTGGATTGGAACTCGATATCGGATCAGGGGCCAAAAAAGCTGATCGGGACATCCCTACTTCAGGCACTTGTGAAAAACTTTCAAAGTTTCTTAAAAAATTATGACATAATACTTTTCATTAATCAATTAACATCATACAAAGTCCAGTAAACAGAAAAAGAGCTAAATCAACCTTTGCCTTCAAAACAGCCCTAATTCTATTAGTTATACATGGACACAGTTTTTCTTGGTTGTTGGCAGATAGGATGTACCAAGCTTCTTGGGAGAATTCGCTACATTTCTTTTAGTTATTCAAGTCTCAATTACTTCTGTCTCTTTGTGTAATCCCAGACTGACCTGATGTTCATATTTAAATGCTACTCTAAAGGCCTCTCCCAACAGCCAGGCCAGTGTCTGAATGTTTGTGAAAAGTATACCATTGCTCAGCTGTTTCAAACATCTTTATGGCTCTTAGTGAAGAACAAAGAAGAACTTCATCAGGAGTGTCAATCAACTCCAACCATCATCTTTCTATCAGTACATCTCACGTCATGTTGTCTATCTCTCTTAGGGTAATGAAAAGAAACATAAAAGTCTAAAATCTCTGAAATGGTGCTTTTTAAAACCTTACACAGAGTTCCAAAAACAAAAATGTAATCAAACGGCACAAATAAAACTGCAGACAAACATTTTACAAACAGGTCAAGGGAAAAGATTTTTTCAGAAGCACTGTGAAGATGAAGGTAATTAGAAAGAGTGATCAGGATGGCAGGAAGATGAAAAGAGAGACAGTGTGAGGGAGAGAGGAATGATAGAGGCTTACTTTAGCAGGCCGAAGATGAAAGCATTGAGTCGCATACTATGATTGGTCAGCTCGGAATACTGACTGACTTTAGAGAAGAGACTGTGCAAAACCCGTGTTGAAGGACCTAGGACAGATTGCATAAGCATTTTTCCATCGTGCTCTTCATCCTCATCTAAATCATCATCATTAACATCATCATCTCATGTTCATTTTCCTTTCTTACCGAGTTGTGTGGACGCCTCCACCACGCTCCAGGGCTGATTTTTGCGTTGCCCAATGATCAGGTCCAGTACATAGGCTTTCAGTCCATCGTGCAGTACCTCACGAATGGCAGGACACAGATACTTTACAATCAGGTGACCCACATTAGGACTAACAGAGCTATTCCCCAATTTGGCCTGAAAGAGAAGAAAGACAGAAAAGATTGGAGTGTTGGGGAGTCACGTTGGGAATATAATGGTATGTTCCAATTTGCAAAGGTGGGAATATTTTCCTATTTAACCCAGCCGCCACTAGGGGGAAGACAAGATAGACGACGAGTGTTTGAGCACATGGACAAGGTTATGCTAGCACTGCTTGAGTGCAAAGAATCTGTAACCTTTTTTATTGTTGCTTTTAAACAACTTATTTGCATGTTTTGCACCTCCAACAAAATAAACATCTTTTTAGAACGTTGAATGTATTACCTTAACTCCAGCATCCCGGCTAGTTCCAAAATGAGCAACTATCAGATCGACTGCTGTATTGATGGCCTTCACCAAACCTAGAAGCAAAGGACATAAAGATTCTATGATACTGAATATTTCTATTTATATTATAAAGTTAATCACTGACTAAGTGTATGCCCATACAGACACACTTCATCATTCTTGCATGTCTTGTATGGATCTGTCAGTCTGGGAGATTAGTAGTGAAATGGGCCATGTTGGATTGGCAGTTGTCCCTAGTGAGAATAACATCAAGACACACCAAACTCTCTCAAAGCCTTACTCACAAGGGCACACTTAATATTCTCCGCAGAGCCATATGTGGGAGTGAAGTGTGTCTGAATTACAATATTCCTATAAGTTATTTAAAAAGCTACAGAGCTCACTGCAGTCTGACGAGGTGAGCAATAACCACATCCAGCTTTAAAGATGAGTTATACTGCTCTATATATGGCTATAAAGACATAAATGTCACTCTGGAAATATTTTCAGATGCAAAAGTATCAGAATATTTGGAATATCTGATTTTGAATATTTCTTCACTCATCTTTTCCTTATCTAGACTGTTTTTAAACTTGAAATGGAATTTTAACCATCAACGAAATTCAATTCAGTAATATCCAATGAAAAGTGGTGTGTAATTTCTGCACCATTTGCATCACCAAACAGAATTGAAAAATAATTATGTTTTCCAAACACTCTTTTTTAACAGTTTTAATGCCCCGTTGTCCCCATCCCAGTATTCCATTCTTTGGACAAACAAGCAGTGCCAACCTGAACTAAGACCACTGGTTAAGCCAGTGGTCTTAAGACCCTTATTTAGGGTTATTTTTCTCCCATTAACCAATATTTTATGGAGTTTTGTGTTCCTTGCCACAGTCGCCTTAGGCTTGCTCACTAGGGTTATAAATACAATAAGTTTTTTTATTATTTTTAAACACAATTAACAATCGTATTTTATCAAACTTCACAATGATGATTCTTAGACATTATAGATATTACAGTTTTATCTTCTGTTAATGCCTGATCTTCTGTAAAGCTGCTTTGAAACGATGTGTGTTGTGAAAGGCGCTATACAAATAAAAATGACTTGACGACTTCCCCACTGCAGGAACTAAAGCCTATTTTGAGTATTTTTACCCATGACTAGTACTTTTCATAATTTTCACACCTGAGGAACCATAGTTCCTTAAAGCTATTTTAAGTGACACTTTTAGCTCCTACTCCAGGTAGGTATTTTTTGGGGGTGTAGAGGGACTGTGGGAGGTGCTGCAGCCTGTGATTAGTCAAAAACCTACGACACAAAGCAATGAGAAACACGAGACGTCCACAGCCGCCATTTGTAAACACTGCTAGCCTGCTACTCAGAGGATTGCTCTAATTTTACAATTCCCTTAACGTAAAAAACATAAAACCTACACATTATCTAAAGAGAATCACCCATTTCACATTTTGTTTTGTGTGATTGAGGTGTGAGAGTTGCTGCATGACTTCATAAAGAGACGCTTTGTGTTTTCATTGCATCTGTACTGTTTGTACAGTGTAACTATACAGAAAATAAAGTGATTTCTGTATTACTACATCAAACTTTTCCTGGAATGACGGATATAAATAATAAGGCCCTTTCCCACTGCAGGGGCTAAAGCCCATCCCTTAACGCTGTTTTAAGGGACATTTGTTGCTCCTACTCTGGGGTAGGTACTTTTGGGGGCGTAGAGGGACTGTGGGAGGTGCTGCAGCCTGTGATTAGTCAAAAACCTATGATGCACAAAGCAATGAGAAACAAGAGAGAGACATATAGAGTATATAGAGTAACTATACATGAAATATAGTGATTTTTGTTTTCTTGGAATGATGGATATAAATAATAACATTTATCAAGAGTGGGAAACTGAACTCTATTATACACTAAATCATCATGAAATCTAGTTTACATTAGGTAAGATTTGCGTGCCTGTTACTGTGTGGTTTAATTTGCATCAAGACATCTTTTTAAGGTAAATGATTATTTCGGTGCAGTAATTTATTTATCTGAGTCATAAAAGCCTTTATTGTAAAAGTGTGTGTACAGCCCTAACAAAAGCGAAGCTCTGATCCTGGCGCCCTCTGTCAGTGTTGTTGATTTTGTTGTTGCTATTGAATCCGCATGTAAACAACATCACAAGAAAAATTATCGACACTAGATTACGTCACTACGGGGGTTATTTTTGTGAGTGCGAATGCAACAGGGGAAAAGTCTCCTTGGGTGTCCTGTTCCTCTTAAAAGTTCTCATTTAGAAAGTTACTAAGGGAAAAGTACCAGGACTTAGGTAGGAAAGGGACTACAGTGGCATGCAAAAGTTTGGGCACCCCTGTTAAAAATTTCTGTTGCTGTGACTATCTAAGCGAGCAAAAGATGGCATAAATTTAAAGATGACAAATTTCTTTAATATTGTAAGCAATTTTACTTTTTAAATCCATCTTTTACAGTTTCAAAATAACAAAAAAGGGAAAGGGGCCCGAAGCAAATATTTGGGCACCCTGCATGGTCAGTATTTATTAACACCCCCTTTGGCAAATATCACAGCTTGTATTTCATGGCCAGCTATGAGTTTTTCAATTCTTGTTTGGTGGATTTTCGTCCATTCTTCCTTGCAAAAGGCTTCTAGTTCCGTGATTCTTGGGCCGTCTTGAATGCACTGCTCTTTTGAGGTCTGTCCACAGATTTTCAATGTTTAGGTCAGGGGACTGTGAGGGCCATGGCAAAACCTTCAGCTTGCGCCTCTTGAGGTCGTCCATTGTGGATTTTGAGGTGTGTTTAGTTTCGTTATACTGTAGTAGAAGCCATCCTCTTTTCATCTTCAGCTTTTTTACAGATGGTGTGATGTTTGCTTCCAGAATTTGCTGATATTTAATTTAATCCATTCTTTCCTCTACCAGAGAAATGTTCCCCCGTGCACTGGCATCAACACAAGCCCAAAGCATGATCAAACCACCCCGTGCTTAACAGTTGGAGAAGTGTTCTTTTTGTGAAATTCTGCACCCTTTTTTCTCCAAACATACCTTTGCTCATTGCGGCCAAAAAGTTAGATTTTAACTTCATCAGTCCACAGGACTAAAATGCATCAGCCTTGTTTAGATGTTCATTTGCAAACATCTGATGCTGAATTTTGTGACGAGGATGCAGAAAAGGTTTTCTTTTCATGACTCTTCCACGAAGGACATATTTGTGCAGATGTCGCTGCACAGTAGAACAGTGCACAACTACTCAAGAGTCTGATAAATCTTCCTTAAGTCCTATTGCAGTCAAACATGGGTTTTAATTTGCCTTTCTAGCAATCCTACGTGCAGTTCTCTCTGAAAGTTTTCTTGGTCTTCCAGACCTCAACTTGACCTCCACCATTCCTGTTAACTGTCATTTATTAATTACATTACGAACTGAGGAAACGACTAACTGAAAACGCTTTGCTATCTTCTTATAGCCTTCTCCTGCTTTGTGGGCATCAATTATTTCAATTTGCAGAGTTCTAGGCAGCTGCTTAGAGGAGACCATGTCTGCTGATTGTTGGGACAAGGTTTTAGGAGTCAGAGTATTCATGAAGCTTTGAATTTTGATTGTGAACAAGCCATAGCCATAACAAGCTAATTAAAGTCTGAGCCTTGGTAAAAGTTATCTGAGAACCAAAATCTCTTGGGGTGCTCCATGGTGCTCCTTTCATTTTTTCCACTCTAAAATTGTGCAAAACATAAATAATACACTTATCTTGCTTAAAATGTTGAAAAGAATGTTTTATCTTTAACTTTCTGCCTTTTGGAGATCAATTCATCTTCTACTCACTTAACTATTCACAGCAACAGAAATTATGGCCAGGGATGCCCAAACATTTGCATGGCGCTGTAAAGTGCCACAGAGCAACATTCTTAAATGCTTCTGGAAAACTAAACAAATGGCTTACTTATAGTTGTCTAAGCACATTGGGCAAAGAGAAAGTATTTTAACATTGTAAATAAAATACACAGTAGCTTTAACTTTTAGTTAACCTTTAAGACTTTTTAAAAAGGGTATAAAATTAATACATAAACAAACCTCTCTTCTGCTGTAGGTCTATAGAGATGGATTCATCAGTATTAGCATCTGGAGATAAGCAGAATTCCTCTGGGGGGCGCTCAGTCTGAGAAAAATAATCAGGCAGGAAATCACTGTAGCACTCTGGCAATTGCCTCAACGACTGACCTATAAACAAGAACAAAATCAAACAGATGGATGTAAACAAATACACAGACACACGGCTAGACAAAATAGGACCATCAAGATGAATATAAAAGGAAAAATAAATATGCTGGTGGTGTCATTTCCACTATTATGTCTCTGTAATGCTGAAATATTACAATAAACAAACTAGTTTCCCGCCCTTTTTGTTTCAGACTTTATCGACCCCCCCCCCCCCAACTCCTATTGGGTGATGGAAATTGGTTCAGCACCATTCAATCTGCTGAAGCTGAGCAGTTGATTGGTCGGAGGGAAATCAAACACATTGCGTCGCATGACACGAGTTCCAGGTCTCTTTGTTTCCAGAGCACAAGAGAGAGAATGAGGGGGACCGTCTTTACCACGCTCCACTCCCAGAGGATTCTTTCGCCTGTACTCTCTCCATTTCAGTGCCTGAGGGGACAGGTGGTGCACTACGGGACGAAAGAGGTATGGTTGCAAAGAAAGAATTAAATATGAAGAGGAGAGAGAGATAGAGGAAAAAGTATTGGTGAACAGACAATAAGATGGGTGTGTGTATATGGTACAATTTTAACAAAAAAAAAAACAAGGGTAAAAAGAAATAGTGGAATGTCAAAATGATGTTATGCAAAACAAAAGAAAAAACGTGAGCAGAGGGAGAAACATGAGGGATAGAAAAGACAAGAAAAAAGTTGTTAGCGGCAGTTAAAGAAAAGAAAATCTAAGATATAAGTATGGAAGCTATGTACAGTATGTTTACTAAGACTTTATTCAGACAGTTAAAATGCATTTTTGCCTGAAAAATAAAATCCTTTTAATTGTTTGTAGTCTAAACGGTCAAAATAAAAGCATGACATCCAACTCTTTATGAAACTGATCAAAACTGTGTTGTGGTTTATATATAATATGGGGTTTAAATCTGATAAAAATCAGAATGCTATCTGAATGGTCAAATCAGAAAGTTTTTTTTGTAATTGGGGATGTGTAATATCATTATAACGTGTATATAATGTCATACACAATGTACTGACTCATTTTCGCTTACTCTTCATCCATGTACTGAACTACTCTGTATTTGATATTTATGTAGGGTTCCCACTCTTTTATGAACACCAGATTCAAGGACGTTCAAGAACCTTTCATTTCATATCAGGGACCTATCAAAATCAACTTCCAGCATGCATAGGTCAACAGTCTTGTGAATGTTTCAAAGTATCCATCTATGATCAAAGTTCATTGGACTCGATTTACACAGGAGCCTAGTGATTCGTACAAACCCTGTGTTGTTTGAACACATGACTGACACAACTATTAAGACAAACATCTGTTATTACTGTCCCTGCCCATGAGACAACAGCAGGAGTTGATGACACACTTTCCAGAGTTTATGGAATTACTGATCTTTGTGAATTTGTACCCATGCAGGATTGCCCACTAGGACTGCAACTAAAGGTTGTTCTGATAATAATACACTTATCTAATGATTATTACAATGATTAATTGACTATTCGGGCAACTATAAATAATCATCACCAACAATTCAGTTTTTGCCTTGAGTTAAAAGGTTGTAATTAATATGTGCAGTTTGATCATCTCACTAGGTAATACCGTGATTTTGATTTTATTTTGTTTAATCGTTCAGCCTAGTTTCATCCCCAATTCAAGCACTTTATTGTCCTTGAATCTATGTGTCTGAAATTCAAGTACTCTAAAGGAGTGTACGAACCCTGTATGTAGTAAACAGAAAATGAGTGAATGAGTGAGTCTCTTGGCATCATGATCATGTTTAAGTCTTACTATTGCGACTGATATAGATATATTGGATACTGACAGGTGACCAAATCTATATGAACAAATAGATTAGATTTCATCACTTGCAAAATGACAAAGCAGACAGCCTGTCCTAATGATTGGATTTGATAACAAATCTGAACTGTGTGCAGTGTGAGCAAAGCGTAGTCACTCTTGAGATTAAAAACTTATCCAGATCTTGAGATCATAATAGGTGCAGCCTGAAAACATCACACCAGCGTATGAGGGCTGAATAAGAAGATCAATTAACAGCCACTGATTACTGATACCCTCACCCAAACCTACCATTGGGCTGTCGCTGTGACGCACACGCCGGTAAAACTTTAACTGGTTCTTCCTGTGGAGCTGGCTCCAACTTTCCTAGAGGACTAAGACCAGAGCTGGGAAGCGTTGGCAAATCTGTCAAATTCCCACGGTGTAAAAAGTGAATTCTTGTAGGCAAAGCAGGTATCAGTGGGCCTTGCTTCATCAGTGGTGGTGGAGGTGGCGTAGGAGGTAAGGGAGCATGTTTAGGAGTCTCTGTTCGTATGGCCTCTCCAGGTGGGGTGTGCTGGGGAAGAAGACCAGCAGAGATGGGGCAACAGAGGGAACGTGGTGGTTTTGGACCACTCGGTGTTGGAGTGCATGTCGAGCAGGTTCCAGAAGAGATGGGTGCAGCTTGGAGACGAACTGGCGAGTAGCTGCCCAGTGGAGATGGCCGCAAAGTTGTTGGGGCATTAGAAGCAGCGTGACCTTCTTCCGAGTTGTCTTCACCATTCTCAGGTGCAGCAACTCCTCGAGCCTGCATATGGCTGATGTATCCGTCCAGAAGTGGAAGGAGCGGCTTTGTCTGGGGTTTTCCAAACTGATGCTGGAAAGTGAAGGGCTGTATGGGTAATGAGGTCGGACGCTGATCTTTGCTATAGCGAACTACAACTTGCGAGGAGTCTGTGGAGCTAGACAGGCCACCTAAGGGGAAAGAAAAGAGAGAGAGAGAGAGAGAGAGAGAGAGAGAGAGAGATGGATCAGGAGAGGGAGAAGAAAATAAGAGAGATCCAGACCAAGATTATAAAGATAAAAGGGCAGGCAGAGTAGCATTTAGACTGTGCAGGCATTAATCCCATCTAAATTAATCTTTCATTAATCATTATGACTATAATGAATTGTCCTAGTACACATTAATTTCATGTAGTTAATCTGAATTTAAATTGTATCAGAAAAGCCATGGCAATGACACAGCATTTAAAAGCAGTTGGAATAAAAGCCAGTAGTGCAGGATAGCAATAGCACTGGAGACAACAGGATCCTATTAAGCAAGAGAAACAAACCCATTCACACACACACACACACACACACAAATAATCTCAGACACACAGACCAGCAGACACTGCGTCAAAAACTTACTATCCAACATGGGTACAAAATAACTAGAATTCCATGACCAAAATGTGAGGAAAAGGCAGGCTCTATAGCTTTTCTGAGTACACCTCTGGGTGTGTGTGTTTATATGTGCTTTGACCAGTGCACAGTGTGTGTGAAACGTCACTCTGCAATTGCGCAAGCTGTTTGCTCCACATGCTCCTGTTCTCAGATGTCAGGGATCTGCAGCACACAGTCTTATCCAGCAGGGGCAGCATTGTACAGAACACAGGGAGAATAAACTCCCACACAAAAGCTAAACTGTTAATAATCAAACTCCTCTTTTCTATTCACACTCTCTTTTCTTTATTTGTCAATGTATAGGTAGGGATGATAAACATAATTAAAGAGAGGTTTCTTGTCTATTTCTCTATGTGTAAATTCTTATATTATACAAATCCCTTACAATAATCAATTCAAAATTGAAGTAGCAAGAGGGCTTCTTTTTTCTTTTCTTTGTTTTTACCGCACTAATGCATAGTTGTCTGTACAACCCTCCAGAGGATTCAGAACATATTAAGTGGTGCTTGCTAGGGCATTAATTACGGTCACTACTGATCATTTTGTTTCAGATTTGAACAAACCCTGAAACCTATGTATTAAACTTTACTGCATAACTCAACCTGCACCGTCTGTGTTATGGACATGAACGATACCTCATTTAATAAAAAACACATAGCAATGTGCTAAATAACACCTGAGCAACCACAATCTGGTAATTCATCAACATCTTGAGCTACAACAGCTATCCTCACATCTGCTCATTAGGTTAAACCTATAACCAGCAAGCAACTGGCACTAACAGACAAAGAAAAAAAACAACAACCTATAATAAGCATAAAACTATGGTGAAAGGACGTGGAACACAATTTCAGTGTACCTAATTAACAACAAAGTCGATCCACAATAAAATAAAGCCTTACATATCAAGACTTATATAAACCATCTTTTGCAAAATGGCAATACACATACAGCAATAATGCAGCCATCCACTTTTCTAGATCATTCGATTTTTTTTCACATCATGTTGGAATTACTGTTATTACGAGATGGCATTGAGAATATTCTCTTTTGAGGTTGTTTACATCCTGTTTCTATAGCAACACTCAAAGTAACAAAATGGATCCATGTGTGCTTTGTTATTGATAACAGAAAAATACTTAATCACTAAGTCAATTAATCTCAATACGCTCTATCAAAATATTTAAGAAAGCACACTAGGTTACACTGGTTATAATAAAATACAATATCAAATTTAAAATTTATGTAGTGGTGCTACCAACTACCATGTATCCAAAATTAACTTAATCATCACATTAATTAATCTCTGAAGTGAGTAACATGTTTGATGTCAAAAGACGTTATAATATCCCAGTTTATTGTACATTGACAATTATAAGGAAGCCATTCTTGGTTTTAACTCCCACAAAACTATAAACACTGAGCCTCCCAGGCACTATCAAAACATTGATGTTTATATTTTGAGTGGCTCAGCTCCACCCATCCCTTTCTATCTAAACCTATAGTGTGAGTTTGGGGAGTGGCTAAGTACAGTAAACTGTTCAACCCGCAGAATATGAACTTCCATGGCACACTTGTACAGTGGAAACAAAACAACTTCACCAAAATTTGTCACTTGTTGCTTTCACATGACGTCACAAAGGCCAAGTCAAGAGAATTCTGAGATTTCATAAAATTTAGAGTTTACAAGTTGTAATTAAAAGACATTAACAGTTTTTACTCATAGGAAACTCATAATAACAGTAATTCCAACATGATCTGAATGCATCAACACTAAACTTCATCCTTACCGTCTGCTTTGGTTCGAGTCTGTTTGCCTGCTCCCCCCGGTGACTCTCGCTGTAGTGTACTCCATGGTTTTTGTGGAGAGGACATATCACAGCTTCCCTGGCTGTGGCATCGAGCGAGTGGCGGTATACTGTGGCTCTGACCCTGCGGAATGTCTTCCAGGATAGGTGAGAACTCTCCAGAAGAATGGGAGTGTGTAGAAGTGGCCTCGATGCCACCCTTCTGCAGTGGTGATCCTCCTGTTCTTCTTTTACTCCTTGCCATTTCTGCAAAAGAAGTGACCCGTGGTGGAGGGGGCAGGCTTGGGGCTGCACTCTCACAAAGGCGAACTGGGCAGCTAAGCATGCGCTCCAGCGATCTGAGACGAGGAGATGGTGACTTGTCCAAGTTACGGTCATAACTGCGGGATCGAGGGCAACGACTTACCGAAGCACCAACTGAATTGCAGGCTGTAATAGGTGGGGAGATGTTGATATACACCTGTCCCTCAATTACATTATCATGGGTAGATTCAGTCAAATTTGGGTCATCACCTATTTTTGCTTTATTCTGCTAAAATGAAAGGAAAGAAAGGGAAAGAAGAAATATAAGAATGTAGAGTTAGTGAGATCTTATTGTTGAGGATGAATGAAATTGTGCTTTTGAAATTAAACATTTAATAAAACTGCACAAATCATGGCACACATGCTACATAGAATTTATCACCAAAAGTATAAAATTATATACCAGCTCTGTGTCCTCTTCATCCTCTTTCATTTGTTGGAATAGAAAGTACTCTGTTGGCTGAGTGGGACTTCCTTTGCTGTGCTCATCTGAGCAGCTTGTGACTGATGACCCCGCTGGACTGGGAGAGGACTGGGAAGAAATGTCACATGTCACAAGCTTGTAGAAATTCTGCGTTGCTACTACCAAGCGAGCCTGGCTTTGAAGACATGAGGTGAGGTCGTTAGCATAGGTTTCAGCAGAGGACAAGTCCTCGCTTCCAAGGTGGTTGTGGTATGAGTTACAGTTGGCATCTAGTTCAATTGTGGCATCTTGTGGCTGGGATGGACATACAGAGGAAGAGGAAGAGTTTGCACATTCTATAGTAGCTGAAGTATGCCGTGGAGGTTCAGTCGGGGAGGTGTGTAGGTCCAGGTAGAAAGCTCCACGTCCACTGCTACATTCTGTCCCGAGCATCCCAACAAGCTCAGACACAGATGAGGCACAGGATTGGTCGGTGGAACTGTTGATATTGAGTGATACTTTGGCTGGGATAACGTTGTTCATCTTGTTGTAAATTGCGCTGAAGTTAACCAGCACTCCATCTGAGCTGTTACAGGAAGAATCACTGGCATAGCCCTGGTGACACTCTGAAAATAAGTCTGGGAAAGGTTCAGGATATGGCTGGGATAGGCCGCAACAGGAGCAGTGAGGCGCTGCCAGACTGGAACACTCAGAGCTGCCTCTGCCGCCCAGCATGGACTGGTCTTCTTCATCATCCTCCTCACCCCATTCTTGCTCACCACAGTCCATTGAGAGGGTGGAACCACTGCTTCCAAAACGTTGCTGGCTGTCCAATCTCAGCACGTTCAGGCCTTCCAAGTGAGTAGATAAATCAAAAGTCCCACCTATTGTATTGTCTCTGCTCTCTGCTGCCCCACTTGGGTCATTTGCAGAACACCACTGTTGCTCTGTAGAATCATGCAATAGGAAAGGCTGAGCGTTGAAGCCAAGGTCATGTAGGTGGAAAGGCAGCAAGTCTTCATTTGCGTGCACTGCATTTGAGATTTCATGCGAGTTTCCATGCAAGTGAAAAGAAGAGTCTTCAAAATATCCATTCAGATTGTCTTCATCCTCTTCATCTTCATCTTCTGTGTTGAGCAGAAAGGGGTTCCTCCGCGAGTTTGACCGTTCACGTGTTTTCATTGGCAAGGCTTGAGTCTGATCTTCAGAAGTACTTGACGTAAAAGAGGAAGTGTTGCTTGCCATGCTTCCTTCTCTTCCTTGTTTTTCTTCACCTCTCATCCCTCCATCCCCATAAGTGTCACTTGAGGTAAGGCTGCTGCTGGATGTCTGAATTAGGCTACTGTACACCAGCGCCTCCCTCTGTAGAATGTCTCGCTCAGGCAGAGACGTAGTCCGGCTCAGTCCCAGGTTCTCCGGACAGCTGAAGGGATTCCCGCTCCTTTTCAATGGACTACCACAGCACTGTCGCGAACCCAATACATGGCAGTGTACCAGTGGAATGTGGTGGACAATAAGGGTCTCCCCTGCTAGCTTAGGTTGGCTTTCCATTTTCTTATAGCATGGATGAGGGCGATGAGTGGTTGTGTAGTTGCCGAAGGTTGTTTTAAATTTTAGTTCACACATCCAATGCCAATCCGTGGTTTTGGAGAGTAAGGAACATTTAAGAAAATGTTAAACAGGATGTCTTGACGGAAGGAAAACATCTGGAAAAAAAAGATGATATAATTAAATTGAATTATCTGTTGGTGGTGATTTCAGTTAGGCATCTTGTGTAATGTTGGCATTCATAGCTTTTTCAACAAAGACTGTTAGGTACATAAGGATGCAGTGTGCAGAAAGAAGATTCTGCACACTGAATTTGTCTGGCTTTTGTGAGAGCAAAAGCCAGACAAAAAGAAACTCAGAAACAAGCAAAAAACATTATTAATTTAGTACACTCTATTCACAAGCTCCTTCATCTGCTACCCAGAGATGAAATGGACATGAAATGTGGTCTGACTCTAAAAATGTACATGTTTTATTACATAATTTAAATAAAAAAAATTCTAAAAGGAAATGCATTTAAATTAAATCAACAAAGATTATCTAAATCAGCAGCCACCAAATAACAGACCACAGTCCATGTTCCATTCGGACCGCGAGACATCTTGGCATTTGCTGTCTTATCTCACCATTTCTATACTTCATGTGATCAGCGCGTCAAAACAGCAGAGCTGTGTATGTTTCTCTTTTCCAGAACACTCTTCATTTATACCCTTTCGCTCGTTTTTGAGCCTTTCACAAACAGATAATTTTTGTGAAAATTTATCAAAGACCATCTCTCGCATAAATGGCAAGAAAAACAACAAAACATTTGAGTTCACTAGTAGCATATTGGAGTTCTCATGAGAACGTTTCCATTATTTGATAGTCTGACAATTTTTAGGCCTACTTAACTTTATCTAACTGTATTGTTAAGCTTCACTGTTGTGCTGTACATTGTTTGTGGTTGGTAGAATCTCATTTTAAAGGTGCAATATGTATACATTTTCATGCAATATTCACCTTTCATTTGCCAATGTGTGAACAGTTTGTAATGCAACTTAAAAAAAATCAGCCCTTCCCGGACTTCCTAGGTTGCCTATTAAAGCCTGTTGACAGATTTTCATGTGAAGGGAGTGGGTCGCTTTTGCCGGGAAAATCCAAAAGTTGTGACGTTTATGCGTGCTCCCGAGGGACTTGCTTTGACAGTAAAAGCTTTTCTTCCGCGATTCAACAGCGACAACAAACTGCAACACTAGGTAACGTTATCTTAGAGATGGGCTCCTACACAAACTCAGAGTAAGCAAAACAAATATATATAACATTTATCTACTTAATCCCATCTGGCTAAGCAGAAACATGACCGTGGTCAAGCAAAAACTAGAATGAATATCGGCAATTCATTTGATAACTGGAGGGACCTTTGTTCGGTTTTGGGGTTCAAAACCAACCTTGAATTAGCGTTCTTCTTATTGGACAGGTAAGCTTACGTAACTGCAAAACATGTGAAATATAGTGCCATAAGGATTGATCTGTGTAATTTTAGCTAACTTCATCTTGACTGCTAACGTTGATGAATCTTTAGAGGAAGCTTCCCTGCTTCGTAACTTTCAAATAATTTAAATGTTCTTCTCTTTATATTAAAAGTCAAGTATTCTGATTCACAGTAACTGACATAAACAAAGTTAATCTGTAATTATTCAGCGAGGTAAACTACAATAACACATGACATGAATGCTAGACAATGTTCAAGATAATGCAAAAAGGCCCATTCAGACATAGTGTAACGTAACTTGGTTATACAGAAAATATATACATTCTATTATTACACCAAATTTAGCTAACAGTTAATGTGTGGGTGAGAAATTTTCATTTTTGGGGAACTGTCCTTTTGAGGGTTGTTTCTCGCCAGCACATAATTTACATTGCATTGCTATTTTCTATGTTTTATAATGTATACATGTTTTGAATTCAAAATCAGGCGTGTATTTCATAAAACTAAAACAAAATGTTTTTCTAACATTCGAGTCTCCGTTAAACTTCACTGAGCAAACGAGCATGCGCATCCGTATCAATCAAAGTGATCGCGAAGGAAAAAGGGACTGCAATCATTTGAATTAAACTGTGCAACATCATACCACGATTTCCATTTCAGTGTAATCAATTATGCAGCTTTCATCATGGATATCACACTGATGTCTCAGAGGTCAAGGTGTTAAGTGTTTAAGCTGTTATCTCCTCCTCATTTAAGCACATGTAATACAATGAGCATCGGGATGAGACTCTTCAGCACGTGAGTGAGTCTGCAATGCGTTTACAGACGATTGTACTTTATTAAACTGTATATAATGCAAAATATAATGTATATGTGATATTGTTGGAAGTTTGTTATCAAGAAGGTAGGAGTCGGGAAGCAACGAAGCAGTTCAGGCAAGTATTTATTATCTGCCCTCTCACACAGTTCATGTAATCGTCCTTGGTGGCTTCTTAACTCAAGGTCCTCAAACAGGTTTCTTAACAGTACCAAAACATAAGCATTTTAAACAACTTCTCAATAACATAAACTCTCTGTAAACACGCCAACACCACACTCTCCTGTCGTTCACTTCTCGTCTCTGGCATGTTTGGGCTGATTTTGAGGTCTCTCTCTCAGTGAGGCTATCACTGTAACAAGAAGTAGCTGTTAGAAATTAAGCCAGCCAGCTTGACCAACCACACCACTCCCTCTCTCCCGCAAACAGACACACGACCTTGCCCCCATCCCCACCACCCGACTCAGGCTGAGGCAACATCTGCCCGCACCCCCCCCCCCCCCCCCCCCCCAAACTCCACCCCACATTTCAGGAGAGAAAGTCAACCACAGCCATCTGCGCCCCCGGTCTGTGGATCGCCTCAAATTTGAACGGCTGAAGCGCAAGGTACCAACGGGTGATCCGCGCATTGGTATCCTTCATGCGGGGGAGTCACTGGAGTGGGGTGTGATCTGAAGGGTGAAGGCCCATCATGTTTTTTAGGGTTTGATTAAATCTCTCGACCAACCCATCGGTTTGATGGTGAAATGCTGGTACAGATTGATTTAATCCCCAATAATTTATACAGTTCACGTAGTGTATGTGACATGAATGTTGTGCCTTGATCAGTGAGGATTACTTTCGGAATACCCACATGGGAGATAATTTTGAAGAGTGCCTCTGCAACACTATGTGCTGAGATGTTACGCAGGGGTACTGCTTCTGGATAGTGCATTGCATAATCCACCAAGGCAAATAAAGCGATACAAAGCACAAAGCGATATCCACGTGCTGACTGCTCTAATGGCCCGACGAGGTCCATGCCAATTCTTTCAAAGGGTAACTCAATTAGTGGTAGAGGACACAATGATGCTTTTGGGGTGGCCGGTGGATTCACCAACTGACATTCACGGCGCACCATCTGTGAATGTCTCCATGAATGTCTGGCCAAAAAACCGGGCCATTATTCTGTGTTTTTTCCTGTCCTAAATGGATTATGGTGAGCCACCTGGAAGAGAGTTTCCCGACAGCTCTTTGGCACTAATATCTGGGTTGTAGGGGGCCTGGGTAGCTCAGCGAGTAAAGACGCTGACTACCACCCCTGGAGTTCACGAGTTTGAGCATTGGGAATTCCAAATTGTGAAAAAAAACTGGGTTGTATTCTGTTTTGTTTTTAGTGTCCTGCGTCACTTGATACAACCAATCTTTAATAACTTAAATATATGGGTATGCAAATGCGACATTAGGCTGGAGCTGTTGACCATCAATTATTCTCACTTGGTCAAAAGCGTGTTTGGGGGACTCGTCACATGACTGCTCTAGAGGGAAATCCCCTTCAGGGAACTCCCTCAGGGTGGGAACTCCTTCACTTGCCATTTAGAGCAGACGAAGACGGCCATGGCATCACCTCACCCTCCATAGCATCGCACGTCACACACCAAGACATTCTTTCTCAGGACTAATCCACACAAATTTCCCTTAATAAATTCTTAAAATCAGACAATTCGTCCCCAAAATCTGTGGATGGGTGAAGCGGGAATTAACCGCAGCCTCTACTCTATGCTTTCTCCCACTGAATAATACTTAATGGTAACCACCTATATATCCCCCTGCACACGTCACACTTTCACCCGTCTATTTGTGCCATGCGTTCCAAACCTCAAGGAGTGGAAGTGTTGATGGCTCTGTTCGGGGCTTCGGCCAAACCATTGCAAGATAGCTCTCTTCAGGTCATTATAGACGAGGAGGTTGACAGCGGGGAGTTGTTGGGCCGTGAGTTGCGCTTCCCTTGAGACTAGTGTCAGCAACCGGGCCGCCTACTGGTCGGGTGGCCCCTTCCACACCTTGGCTGTCTTCTTGAAGAGGTCAAGGTACGCCAAGGTACACCAAGGTGATAGGGATGGCTGAGGCGGGCTCTGGGCTCTAAGTAGCAACCCCCTCGAGAGCAATCAGACTCCGAAATGCCTGAATGTACATATTATAGATGTGCATAATGCACCACAGGATGCTCTCTGATCTGTGAGTAAGTAAACAGAGCTGAGTGCTTTATAGTCAGAAAGACAGAGAGAGAGAGAGAGAGAGAGAGAGAGAGAGAGAGAGAGAGAGAGAGAGAGAGAGAGAGAGAGAGAGAGAGGTGGGGGGGTTGAGTGGTGAAGATTGACCTTTCAGACAGGAGGAAATCTTGAAGAAGGAAATGGTTGTGGGTCTGTGAAGTGTTTTTGGAGCTCTAGGAGGGCAGACAGAGACAGAAAATAATAGAAAGCGAAGAGCTTTGACAATGACCTAAAATCCCCTCTGTGCACTAGTGGAGCACATTACATCATCCAAATGCATGGGTGTGTTGATGGTGATTGTTTTTCCATTATACAGTCACAAGACAAAAACAACTGCATACACTGGAAGAGTGACAAAAATATGAATTATACAAAGGCATTTGTTTTTTGTAATTGCCCAAACTCTTTATGTGTAAGTCGATTTGGATAAAAGCATCTGCTAAAGACTAAAGGTAGGGGGCCCTCCGTGGCACATTTGAAAAGGCACATTTTCTCTCCAAAACCACCAAAACCACTAAATAGCAATAAAAATTACCACAGCACTTTCTTAAAGGCCTGTTGGTCACTATACACTGTAAAATTCTCCTGACGCTTGAGATAATTGTGTGTAATCAGGGCTGGACTAGTAATCTGGCATACCGGGCATTTTCCCAGTGGGCTGACACACTTTGGGGCGGATCAGGGGTGGACTGGTCATCGGTAGAACCGAGCAGGCCAGTGGGTCGGCCACGAAATGTGCAGAATGGGCTGTGATAAGCTAAAATGAGCCGCCACGTTATGCAGAACTGACGACAAATCGGTGCCGCGATATGCAGAAAAGGACAGCGAACAGTTGCTCCATCAATATTTAACAAAATAAATATTTCTTTCCCGATCTTTATCCATTTTGCAAGTATAATTTTTTCCCCTTACAGTAAGGTGTACCTTTAGCCCTGTTGTACCCTAAACGTCATGTAAAATGAAGTATTATATTAAAATTTGTCATTATTTTGCAAAATACTGAAATCTATCTCTACTTTTTGTTGTTCACTCACACTTTGCATTAAAACCACTTTAATTTCGTTTTAAATATTTGTATTGTGCTGGTGTCTAAAATGTCTGTTAATCTTACTAACAATTAAAATGCACAACAAAACTTTGTCTATTTACATAACAAAGATTTTACCAGTACAGAGCCTGAAAGATTAATCTCTCATACAACATCGTCTGTCAATGAACCTCACTGAGCCCTCACTGTACTGTCTGCTCAAATCGGGGCAGATTAAGCTCAATTATGTAATACTCATGTTTTCCTGTCAACAAATGCATTTAAAACAAAAATCTTAAATATTTCTGAATCCAATTATTTTTAGATGTCTGCGAATATATTCATACTACTCACCTGCATATCTAAAGAACATAATTTATCAAACACAAAAAGTACATTCTTCATCAAATACATTACTTTGACAGTATGGAAATTCGAACGCAGCTACTGTGTTTTAAGAGAAAGTAAAATGAACGCTTGGTTCTAAAGTTCTAAACCGAATATGTTGAAGTAAAATAGTTACACACATACTGAGGGAGCTATTTCAAGCAATTCATGGCAAAAATGAGTCAGTTCAGCCTGACTTTGTTAAATCAGTCAAACACTACTGAGACATGGGGAGCAACAACAATAGAAAAACAAAATTATAATCTAGTGCTGTTTTAAAGGAGTAGTTCATCCAAAACTTAATGTCATTCCAAATCTGAAGGTAATTTGGGTGTGGAATGAAATGCGGGGGAGTAAAAGATGACAGAATATTAAACTGGGTCAACTATTCCTTTAAAATAAAAACGAAAATGGACAGAGAATCTGGTCACAGGAAGGGAGGAAATTATTTCTTTATTTTATCTCTTCGAGTCTCAGTGTTACATAAATAAAGGCTGTGACAGGCACTAAATTCCAGAGCCCTGGGTGTGTTTAGCTACAAGATCAGCTGCAGCCAGACAAGACTGCATGCCTCTGACACACTGTTAAAGATATAACACTTACACAAACTCGATGCAGTGATGTTTATGAATGTACTCAGATATTAAGGAATACTGAAAACACTGGACAAGACTTGTGTGATTTTTAAGCAACAATAGCTCTTCCCGAGTGGTCAATGTGGAATAAAAGTGTACACTTTTGTGTCTTTAGTTTACTACTAATAATAATTATTATTATGATGATGATTAAATATATTTATGCCAAGTTAACAGCTAATAATTGCCAAACCAAACCTTCAAAATATAAATATAAGATTATTGGCCTCCATAATGAGTACAACTTTCTACTGTTACTTTCTGTAAGGGGTCGTTTAAATACTTTAATTAAAACAACTTAAAAATACTGTAACAAAACCTTTACCACCACCATAAACACCTAAATATAAAACCAGGTATACAATAGCCTACCAAAAACTTATGGTTATTAAAATTAAACATTCACCCTGTAATCCTTTTCTCCCCAATTTGGAATGCTCAATTCCCAATTTGCTCCTAGTACTCATGGTGACTTAGTGACTCCCCTCTATCTGGGTGGCAGAGGACAAATCTCAGTTGCCTCCACATCTGAGACCGTCAATCTGCGCATCTTATCACGTGGCTTGTTGAGCACATTAGCGCGGAGACATAGCACATGTGGAGGCTTCACTCTATTCTCCACAGCATCCATGCACAACTCACTATGTGCCCCACAATATAGCAACCACAAGGAGGTTACCCTATGTTACTCTACCCTCCCAAGCAACCGGGCCAATTTGGATTCTAACTCGTGACTCCAGGGGTGGTGGTCAGCGTCTTTACTCCCTGAGCTACCCATGCAGGCCCCTCCTGTAATTCTTTTTAAAAACCAAGGTACAATAATGACTTGATGGGCTAGATTGTAATTCTGTGTCTCACACATTCACAGACAAGTCCAAGTCAAAGTCAAGCAGAATGAAGGCAAACATAATGCTGACCGCAGACTACAGACAACTTCACAGACATTATGACTATGTGTCATCGCTCTTGCATAGAGGTTTTTATAATGAGTACAGGCCTACATAGTAACCACAAGTAAACCCATGGATGGCTCCTCATTACCATGCTTTAGATCAATTTAAATACAGTTTCAATAGGCCTAAAGCTAACTAGGCCTGTTGTTCGTAACACATTTAGAACATATCTATACAGCTTACCTTGTTGTAATAAAAGTTAAGCAGATTCCCTCATCCGAATATTTAGTAGGCCTATAAATAATCAACATTCCTGACAAAATACTTCCTAAAGTTAGTTTTATCATAGTATAAATGGTCTTTTTTTTTTTTTTTAAATCTCTGACCAACTAAAAACAATATTATAATATCATGTTTTAAATGTAAATAACATTTCACAGCAACTCATAAACTCTGTAATGTCGCGGTGCCGTCTTGGACCATAAGCTGCTTTTGTCAAATTGTGTCGGACGAGAAAGTTCTTTCGACGGACAGGAAGACGGAATTCAGGCCATGGCGCGTATGTAACGTGACAAATAAACGACATGTTCAAATATGTCACTCCGTATATGAATAAAGTGACTCTTTTACCTTTCAAATCACCCTCTAGAAGTAAGCATGTGCACTAGGCTACTGTAGTCCCACAAGCTGCCAAAATCCTCCGAAATGTTCCTCTGAGCTCACTACATATACAGATCAGGTTATTTCACGGCGCGCTCTAAGAATAATAATAATAAAAGGAGGTCACGCGGAATGTTTGTAGCGAATATTGCCTACAGCTGTGATATAGCTCTAGATGTCAAACAAATGACGAATAACAAATATAGCCTACCTGTAAGGTTTATTTACACTATACATTAACAGACATGTATTGGTGTTTTATTTTCATGTTAATTCGCCCAATCGAGTTATTTTTCTCCTTCTGAATTTATTACTTCTAATGTAATTTATGGCGCTCACTGTATGCTTTCGGATGCTGGTGTTGACTGGTGCGCTCTGCTCGAAATGCGCAAACACAAGGCCTAAACAACGCGCCCAAAGCGAATCACAATGGCATATTTGACATAACGGTAGCACGCCCTGTAGGCTATTTATGGGGCTAGTTGGCTGCTTTTACACGCAAGTAGGCTATTACATGCAATACATCATCATAATGAAGTCCAAGACCAAACATAAATAGCCTAAATAATATCAAATCTGCACCAAAACATGGAGCCTTCACAGTCAGCCCACGATCGCTTGTTTCCACACACTAATTGTATTATTTTTTTTGGCCATGATGCCCTTAATACATTACGGTAGATCAATCCAAACAGTTTTCAGACCGTAAAAACAATCGTACACGTCATGAATATTTTCGATTGCAAGATTATTATTATTTTTTGTAAAGAGGATGTAAAGAGCGGAGATTAATATAGCCTACAAGTTTTCATTAAAGCGTGTGAATCTTATATCGGATTAAATCTTATAAAAGATACACTCCTTAATGTTGCGATAGTGCCATCGCATTATTAATGAACACCAGCACTGTTAAATCTGAATCAGCAGTGATGTAAGATTTGCCATCGGGCAGCGTTTCTCTACTGACGCCCTGTTACCCACCAACGATCCTTCATGTTTACCACATTATTAATATATAATTATGAAATAAAGAGCCCATTTAAACTCACGTTTAAGACAAATGGCACCTCCTCGGTTCCCATTGATATCACGATGTCAGATCAGTGTGAACAGTCGCCACGTTTGTGTTGATTTCGCAGGGCAGTACATTGAGCGCAACAGCGGCGCTGTATCGAAGCGAGCGGCGCTACGTCAGGATGAAGCGCACCCCCGCGCAACACCGGGCAATGCGAGCTCGCGTCAGATTTGCAGGGTCTCTGGTTTTGTCCAGGGTAACTTTCAGTGCTGACGTTGAGGCTACATGTAAGTGTGTTGGAACGCAAATCACATCTCTTGCTGGGTCAAGATGACTGCTTTTGGACGGGAGGGTGTGGTGTTGGGATGTGTAATGGTCCCCTGCATGCAGTTCTTTGTTCATTTACCGGCGAGTCAAACAGTGGCCTACTCTGTTATCATTGCTAATGAGATACATTTGTCATTGTGCAGTGCACCAAATGCTTGCCTTTATTATCAAGAACCGTGATTTAAATAGTTAGCATGTATCAATGAATGGTTTAAGTAAAGGTCCATCTGTTTGTGGGGCACACTTAGACTCCCAAACATTACTTTTGCAAGTAGAAAAGATTAGAACAGAAGAACAGAGAGCTCTGCAAGAGATGGCATTGCCCCCACAGAGCCCCCCACTGAATACTGAGATTACACGAAGAGACAAAGGTAATTGAGACAGCCTAAAAGATACACTCCTTACACTCCTTTATAAAGAACTGTGGTGAATTTTCCAAGAAGCTTGGTACATCCTATCTGAAACTACTGACAGCATTCCTCCCAAATGGTAAATGTAAGCGCAGCGTAGTTCTAGCGGGAAGACTAGCAGCTGTACATCATTGCACCATCAGCTGGGTAATTCCCAGCCAGTCACATGTAACCCATTGCTTTACAATCTGCTCACAATCTATCACATTGCTGTTTTAGTGTGCTAACATGGCAACCTCCACCACCCCACCACCACAAATTGAGTCCCGTCCTGCACGGGGGTAGGCTCCTCGCCCCTGGCTCCTATCTCCAGCAGGATATGACGGTTCCGAGTACAACTTCTAAGGGACCACCAGACGGGGCCTACGCCAAAGAGACATCATGTTTCTGTTTTATATTCATCAAATAATTGTCATCTTAAATTTAATACAAATATTGTTATTTAAAGCATTTATTTGCAATAAATGACAACTGGTCAAAATAACAAAAAGATGCCATGTTTTCAGACCTCGGATAATGCAAAGAACAAGTTCATATTCATTTTTAAACAACACAATACTACTGTTTTAACTTAGGAAGAGTTAAGAAATCAATATATGGTGGAATAACCCAGATTTCCAAATCACAGCTTTCATGCGTCTTGGCTTGCTCTCCACCAGTCTTTTAGATTGCTGTTGGTTCAGGTCTGGAGATTGGGCTGGCCATGACAAGGTCTTGATCCGGTGGTCCTCCATCCACGCCTTGATTGACCTGACTGTGTGGCATGGAGCATTGTCCTGCTGGAAAAAACAATCCTCAGAGTTGTCAGAGCAGAAGGAAGCAAGTTTTCTTCCACGATAACCTTGAAATTGTTTTTTGGATTCTAATTACGTTTAAAGTACTACTAGCACCGTTTTTGTCATCCAGCTGGTCCTATATCAAGAGGATAGTGATGACCACAGCAGTGGTTTTTATACTTTACCTCATTAAATAAGATTTGGTTCAGATGATCACATAATCAGTACCTCATTAAGTTGAATGAGGTGTGCTTGTGTTGGACTTCAACAGACACTGTAATGGAATGGCTGCCATATATGTTGGCATGCTGATTTAAGAAAAATTTGGAATGGTCTCTTTCATTTTTTTTCCAGAGCTCGTTCTCGTTCTCTCTCTCTCTCTCTCACATTAAAATCAAAATAATTAATAGCTGTGTGCTCAGGACTTGGTCATGCTTATACTTTTAAACAGAAAATAAGTGTTTTATTTATACAAAATAGATTTAAGACAAAATGTATACAAAATTTGCTTTTACAGAATGATTTGCAGAGTAAAATTACAGTATGGATATGATATATATTAGTATGCTGAAAAGCTGTATTCAAAAAGTTTTTGTATTCTCAAAATGGATAGCAAAAATTTGATATCCCCAAACCTTACTAACTTTAATTTAAAAAAAGAGGATTTCTTAGTCATTTTCTCTGTCATATCCAAGGCACTTAATAGGTATTAAAGTCTCTATATTCAAGTTGCTTTTTAAATATATTTCCAGCTCGCCCTTAAAGGGGACATACCATGAAAAAAATAAACAAATAAAATAGGATGATGTAATATGTAAACATACTCTAACTTTCAGAACTCTAAACCAAAAAAGACAATTTATTAAATAAGACAGCAGACATCTTACTTCAGAGGATCCAAACCTTCATGTCTTCATGACCTCTCATGTCTTTGTTCACCCATATCAAGGAACATTTCTGGCAATGTTACAATTTCTTGCACATGCAAACTGCAGGAGCGGATTTGCCAGGTTTTCAACAATTTAAATTTTAAAGGTAAGATAGAGGGGGTGAGATGGCCACGGAAAACAAAGTAATGGCTGTTTTTGGTGCAAGAAACCTTAATTAAAATAGTAGGTTGGCCACAGAGGGGGAAAATTATTACAAAAATATTATATGACCCCTTTAAGTAATTCAATTACTAAAATGTAGGGTGTGTTGTAGAATGAACCCAGCTTTCAGAGGGTGTGAAATGGTGTTTAGATTGTTTTGAACTGAACAGTCTATATAAAGCCTTTCACTGTTTCGACTTCCACTATGACATCACAGTGTTCTGCTTTGACTATTTCTGCCCTCTTATACTTTATGTCTGTTGCTCCCATGGTAGTGAAGACAGTTGAGAAGCATGAAGAATACTTCTGCCAGTTCGTCCTTGCTGTAAACCACATGGGCATTTTCAGTGTGTTGCTGGGACAGATCGACAGAAGTGTCTGTGCACTGTCCCTAACAATACTTTGTACATTTAGGAATCAAATACATTGCTCTTAGTGTGCATTTAAATACTTTTAAATACATATCAAAATTACATAACACACCTGATGAAAGGACCAGCATAGCTGATAACCAAGAGTATGTTTTTGGTCTCAACTACCTTAACCAGCAAGACTTCCAACCAGCTAAGTTTTACTGTTAAACAGAATGGCTGTGTTCCTCTAGATTAACTATCACAAAACCAGCCTGGAAGGTCTCAGCTTGTCATTTCTGCAGGAGCAGCTGCAGTAAAATTGTCCCCAAGAGTTCAAACTCTGTAAACAACATTTAAAGTTCTGGTTCTAGCTCTGCTTCAAAAGCTCCCCGAATTCCACCCTCAAAAGGAAGGGTCTTTAACAGCACGGAACATCTGCAATGATGTGGGTTCTACATTCTGTTTGGGGTTCTGTTCTCGCCCGACCGGACTGTACCCTGCAGACCGACCCATTGGCTTGAACCGAGGAGATCGCCCAGTTGGAGTGAAGCCTGTGGAGCGGGCAGGTGCAGGTTGCCAAAGGAACTTGCGAGACGTCACAAGGTCACCATAGCCTTGGGCATGAGAGAAGGCATAACCAGAGCGACGCGTGCTCCTGCGGCTGAGCTTAGTGCGCCGTGGACGTGGAGCAGGCTCCTTCATTTGACAAACTTTATACCTCACCTGTATTCAACAAACAAGAGGGCAAGATACATACAAGATACATTTGTTAATTTTTCCATCCTTCGATCTGTCCAACCATCCATTTCTCCACCCATTATGCCATCCATCCATTCATCCATCCATCCATTAGTATTGGGTTCGAGTCCACCTTTGTAGAGTTTGAGTCAAATCCGAGTCTTTAAACAATCGAGTCTGAGTTGAGTATGAGTCTAAAAGGGGCCAAGTCAGGTCAAGTCCGAATGAATCTGTTCAAGAATCTGGATTAAAATTGCAACCATAAACTCAACATCAATATTTAAATCTTATAAAAAAACGAATATCTATTAACTTTAATCTATTAAAAAAAAACTATTTGTCAATATAAATGCAAAAAATGTATTAGTATCCTGCTGAACAATTATGAATGCTGTTTATTAATAACAATTAATAATGCTGAATAATTTTTTGCTTTTCCCCTCCACTCAGACATACACCAAAGAAAGTGAAAGCTGTGTTAGTCATTAAAACCAGAGTTATTATTTCTAATTTTAATTTAGTTTTTATTTCTTCTTCATTTTCAATTTGTCCATTCAATTTAGATTAGTTTTATCTAAAATTATGGGTGAAATACACTTGACCGAGTTGTACAATTTCCATCATGGTCCATTTCATCGGTCATATTAGTTTAAATGTCCATGATACGTAGTAAATTATATTTTGTCTTGCTATAGTCAACATTTTCAGTTAGACATAACTTTGCATAGTAAGCATGAGTCTGATAAAACATGTGTTCTTTTTAATAATTTGCAGAGTTGGAGAACATGCTTTTGTACTTACGTTATTGATATTTCTGGATGAGAGCGGCAGTCTCATTACCGCACACACATACAGCACGGGCACGCGGGCCAGAGAGTTAAAGAAGTACTTTGAAAGAGTGCGCACTGCTGCTCTCAGCCAGATTTATCAAACATGAGGACATATACGTGTGAAAAATGTTGCACAGTATCCTATACACAGAGTATATGATAGTACTAACTGTAGAGAGCACATCAATATGATGACAAAGCCAAATCCCGGACATTTAGAGGCAATTTTGACATTTTCAGGTCTGGGGAGAAGAGGACGTATGGTCACCCTATGTTACGTTATTTTTTTGTTTGTTATTCATTGCATCAAAAATGCCATGGACTCATGGCCAGACCCTGAAAAAAACATCTGAAAGGCGAGTCCGAGCCAAGTCTAAGTAAAAATGCATCTGAGTCTGTGGCAAGTCAAGTCCATTAAAATTAGACTCGTGTCTCGGACTGAAGTCCGAATCTGAACTCAAATACCCCAACTCTACATCCATCCATCCATCCATCCCTTTATTTCTCCATCCATTCAGATCCATTCATCATCCCTAATTAAATCTACTCATTCATTCTACCACTCCGGGTAAGGAAGGAGGTATTGCCCCAAGTGAAGGAGTTCAAGTACCTCGGGGTCATGTTCTCGAGTGAGGGGACAATGGAGCAGGAGGTTGGCCGGAGAATCGGGGCAGGGGGGGTGGTATTGCTCTCGCTCTATCGCACCGTTGTCACAAAAAGAGAGCTGAGCCGGAAGGCAAAGCTCTCGATCTACCGGTCAATTTACGTTCATACACTCTCCTATGGTCATGAAGGCTGGGTCATGACTGAAAGAACTAGGTTGTGAGTACAAGCGGCCGAAATGGATTTCCTCAGAAGGGTGGCAGGCTAGGGAGAGGAGCTCAGTCATCCGCGAGGACTTCAGAGTAGAGCCGCTGCTCCTTTGCAACGAAAGGAGTCAGTTGAGGTGGTTTGGGCATTTGGTAAGGATGCCGCCTGGGGCCTCCCTAGGGAGGTGTTTCAGGCACATCCAGCTAGGAGGAGGCCTCAGGGAAGATCCAGGACTAGGTGGAGAGTTTACATCTCCACACTGGCCTGGGAACGCCTCGGGGTCCCCCAGTCAGAGCTGGTTAATGTGGCTCGGAATAGGGAATTTTGGGGCCCCCTGCTGGAGCTGCTACCCCCGTGACCCGACCTCGGTAAGCGGTTGAAGATGGATGGATGGATTCATTCTACATTAAAAAAATGTAACTTCACTGAAAGAATTTCCAGAATATGCAGATGTTTGTATATGTTTATTCTGTGTTGCAAATGCTAAATCTTAAAACTGGATTACTGTATAACATTTTTAACAAATAACTCCTTGAGTAAAATATAAATGGTAAGGGCTTGTAATTTAGTAAGTAAATGGAATAGCTATATTGAAGAAAAATGATGTGAATGTTAAGAAACTCTATACCTTGTCATTGATGGTAGGAGAGATCTGACTGTGGATGAACCGGTGAGCAACCACAGGCAGCACACACAGTACAGCTGTCAAGGCAACCGTCAGCCATACGTTAGACTGGCTGAGGCAATTCTGGGCGGTTCCTGGAAGACACCAAACACAAAAAAATAAATAAGTAAATGGGCTATGCTATACTGCTATACAATGGTGCTTACTACTTCTAGAAAAATTGTATCTACCGTAAAACAACATGCAATATGCAATGATAAACATTTCAAACTGTAGTATATAACGTTGTTGTAGCATGACCTCATTACATGGAATGTTTTCATTGAGAGAGTGGCGCCCTGTTACCTAAAGTGTCAAACTTAGGCAGTTTGATTAAATTATTATTAAATTCACATATTAAATTAATTTTAATTTAAAATAATTGGTAAAGTAAATACACTTCACATGTGTTGGAGCTGATAATGTTGTTGATATCAGTTGGAAATGAATGGTTTCCCAAAAATGAAAATTCTCTCATTATTTACTCACTCTTATGCCATCCCAGGTGGGTATGAATTTCTTTTTTCTGCAAAACACAAACGAAGACTTTTATAGGAATATTGGAATATTACAGCTCTGTTGGTCCCCACAATTCAACTGAATGGTGACCAGAAATTTGAAGGCCCAAAAGGGACATAAAGGTAATATAGAAGTAATCCATAGGACTCCAGTTGTTAAATCCATGTCTTCAGAAGTGATATGATAGGTCAGAAACAGATAAATATTTAAGCCTTTTTTTTTTTTTAAACTAAAAATCTACACTTTCACTATAGGTAACCACCGTACTGGTTGGCGATGGTCAAAGGTATAGATTAATAATAAAAAAGGACTTAAATATTGATCTGTTTCTCACCCACACCCATCATATCACTTTTGAAGATATGGATTTAACCACTAGAGTCATATGGACTACTTTTATGCTGCCCTTTTGTAATATTTGGACCTTCTGAGTTCTGGTCACCATTCACTTGCATTGTGAAGACATACAGTGCTGAGATATTCTTCTAAAAATCTTAATTTGTGTTCTGCAGAAGAAGGAAAGTCATACAAATCTTGGATGACATGAGGGTGAGTATTATCACATATACAGTATATGATCCCATTAAAGGTCAAGTTGAGTGTATTGCATTTTGGGATACAGTATTCCTTGCAGCATACTCTTTTGAGTACTGCACTTTTTGGCAAATGTAGTGAGGTCACCTGTGTATTCCATGCATACAAAAACATAAGTATTGTGCACAGTCTAAATATTGCATACTGCAAAAATAGTATGATTGTTAAAGTACTATGCTATTCCACTATTAAATATGCTATTTTGTTACACAATAGCAGATGATGTAATTCCTCTTTACCTATGAATGCAAAAGAAGGTGGATGTAACCGGAACAGTCCATCGGTATACATGGTGAAGGTCAAAATGAAAAACATTCCCAAACTTCCCCAAACAAAGATATGGTTAACAACAGTCCAATACGAGAGGTCCAGTCCCAGCTGAGAGAGAAGATAGACCCGAAATAAGGTGAAATTAGGATCTCCAATCCAAATAAACAAATATACACACCTGCAATCCTCTGGCAACAGGGTAAACTCACCTGTACACACACAGTGACAGTGAGGCAGGTTTGAGTTATCAGTGCAAATGACTGATAATCTGCACCATAGTCTCTCGCCGAATCGTATGTGGCAGCATAAGGGATGAAGAAGAGCACTAGAGAGCTGTAACAGCTGTGAAGTACACACATCATGAAAGCACCTTTACTGAAGTACATCCTCAACTGCCCCGGCACATACAGCTGAGGGAACTCAAGACTCCAGCCGGCATTCACATCCTGAGGGGAAAACACATACTGAAGTAACTTCTTTTCTGACTGCCCTTAAAAGAAGTACTATTTAGTACCATTTACTAACATTGTAACATGTCCAAAAACATGGTAATACTATTGTACTCTCATATACTACATTATAGAACAATCATATAAGTTTGCACACATTAACTGACACATAAACATGCACACATATTCTACCTGGTCAAACAGGCTCATTCCCAAAACCGGCAGTGCTGTGTATACCAAGTTATACAGAGCGATGAAGCCCTCATCATATACTGTCTAGAAGTAGATTAGGAATGAAAATCACAGTATGTAAGAATTTTGAACCATCTTTAGAAAAAAACTGATTAGCAGAGATACTTCAAAACAACAGGACACCCACAAGCTATGCTAGTTGACCCCAAAAAAGCCAGTCAATTAAAAATGAACAGAATTAACAGGAAATTATTGTTTCTTGCACCTATAAATGATATATATATATATATAATTAATTAATTTATTTGACACACGCTTTAATCCAAAGTGACTTACAAATGAATTGCAAGGTGAGAATATTTGCTAAAAGAGGATGGCTCACCTGAGCGGAAAAACCGCAGAAAAAAGCGTACCAGAAGTGCACAAAGGTAAATGTGAAGTTCTTATAGAAGAAGTAACGCAGGAACTTGCACATGCGCAGGTACGACCAGCGTCCGTGCACCAGAAGGAGGTGTTGCAGGAAACGGAACTGTGCAAATGAGAAATCACTAGACAGCACTGCCTGCATCCCCTCCTGCCCACTGATGCCGACACCTATATGAGCTGCTGAAGGGAAAAAGAGAGAAGGCAATGAGCGTTTGAGTAAAGAAAAAAATGCACTGTATAATAATTGCATTATTTAATTAATGTTAATATTTAAAAGGAATGGTTCACCCACAACTGAAGATTCTGTCATTAGTTTGAATATGCACAAGCGCAAACAAGATTTACTATGATGGAAAAGACAAATTTTAGCAAGCTTAAAAATGTGTTTGTTTTAAATACAACGCTACCATAAAGCTTCAGAAGTCTTGGAAAAAGCGCACAAGCTTTTTTGGTGCTCTTTTGCATTTTTCTTTTTTTTTTTTACTTGGCAGCCCCTGCTCACTGTATGGTTTTGTTGTATGGAAAAAGAGCAGTGTGAACATCCCGCAAAACACTTTGTGTCCCACAAAATAAAGAGTCACATTTGTTTTGAACAAAGTCGCACAGGGCAGAAATGCCCCCGAAATTCATATGGTTTTTGACCCATAATTAGAAAATTGACCCATTGATCCATAATTCAAAATTATTGAGAGTTCTTGTTTTTTTAATAAATGACATCAGATATAGTTACAAATACATATATCACAATGTTCATTTGAATTTTTGCTGAACATAATTTATAGCATGCCGTCCGTCCTGCAGATGTTGTCAAGTCACACGATCGACTCTGTTTCAGTTAACTGTCGTGCTCCTGCTGTAAAAAACTTTCGCCTCTCTCATTCAAAATAAAATGTCCTTGAGAGTAACACTGTTGCTCCCTGTGCTATACTTCCCTGCTTATCGACCCATCTCACTTATGCTGCTGTCTGAAAAGCCTCCTCAACTGCTAGAGGCCACAAGTGTATTAATTATTCACTAATACAGATACAGAACATTAACCACTTTTAGTGTTGTTACGCACCCCCTTTTTGAGCACAAACCATGAAAATGACATTCCTGAACTTAAATGGTTGAATTTACTGGACCCTTTGGAGTTTGGACACATCTTTTGAAAGAAGACAGGGGCTCCCAAGTTTCAGAATATTTTGTGCTGAACGTGTTTTTATCATCTAAAAATTAATTAAATAATAATAATAATAATAATAATAATAATAATAATAATAATAATAATAATAAAAGTGCCAAAACAACCCAGAAATACAATGTTCTCAAAGCCACAAGTCTAAAGAAGTTATGTTTCAAATTTGAGGTACCTGCAAGATTTTTTCTCTGACAAAACTTAAAACAGCCACTTGGAGTTTCTAAAGGGCCACTTGGTAACAAAATGATCTGAGGGCTAGAGAAAGCTATTATAGTTATTTTTATATGAACCAGATCTACTAAACCATTCTTTTTTCAGTTTTAAAATATGACACAATTTCATGTAGTTAACATTTTTTTTTATTTAAAAACTTTTAATAGATGCCATGAAATAGTGCACTCAAGTTTTAGCACTATTATAAGAAAAAATAACTATTTACAAAATATACGTTAACAATGTATTTACAAGTTGCATACAGAACATAACAAAGCCTTGTTTTTGCATCTGTGCCACTCTTTGTAGCAGTAACTTGTCGGTTGCAAGCACAATGCAACACCACAAGTCTTTCTCTCTATATATATACATAAGTTCACATACACATATACACACACATACATACATATACATATATATATATATATATGTGTGTGTGTGTGTGTGTGTGTGTGTGTGTGTGTGTGTGTGTGTGTGTGTGTGTGTGTATGTAAACAAAACATTCATCTATATTAGTATACAGTTAATCATAACATACAGTATTATCACATAGTTTTGTATTTTTCACTGTGTTAAGCAAAAATGAAATGTGTTGAAACTGACTCTTGACAGTTCCTCAGATGACAGTTCCTCAACAGTGACTCTTCTTCATCTGTTGAATCATTGCTCAGATCACTTTCTGAGGCATTCTCCTCCTCACTGCTTCGATAGACATCCTCTAGAAATTCCTCAGGAGAAAAAAACTTTTTTGGGCGACGAGGATCCATCCAGAATGACGAACAAAAGCACCGCGGGATGCAGAAGGAACATACGTGTTGAAACACAGGTGCGTCACAGAAATGAGTCACACGGTAACTCGCTTGTGAATGCTGGAATCCCCATTGTAGAATAGTCTTCTCATTGGCTAAACGTTTTTGTAGACAAATAGCTGGCGGTGTACAGAGTAAAATTAAGGCTCCGCCTTTCAAGACATCACAAAATATGACTGCACTGCTTGGCTATTATGAATAAAACTACGACCCATTTTTAAAAATAGATTTTGGAGATGGGCTAATTTTGTTTATGAGACTCTAATATATAAGACAATATACAGTTTTACAACATGAATGCTGCTCAGGTTGCATAGTTTGTTGAAGAATGATGAGGAAGGGTAATTCTTTCAGGTGAGATCTCATGTAAACAATGGAGTCTATATCAATATTTCTCAGATTTATCACTTTTATGGACAAAAAGTGCTATTGGATGTTTTTCAATGAACGCTTGTCAAATTTAACTTAACATAAAATGTGGCGAACTGGATTTATCTGGCGATCGCGTTTTCATTAAAAAGGTTTCATTTGTACTCCTGGCAAAAATAACTAAATTACTGTTTCTGGAGCATTGCTATCGTGAAACAGAGATCAGAAATCGACACTGAACCCTTAAACATTTGAAAAGATGTATCATTTGTTAACATTTAATTACATTTATAGACGATATCACCCATAAATGGAAAAGTTAATTTCTGACTGGTTTAGAACGACATGAGGGTTAGTAAATGATAACAGAATTTTCATTTTGGGGTGAACTATTCCTTTAGTGTCTGTAGGCACCATTTATATCATTTCAAAATGTATATAAAATGTAATTTTGTATAATAAAAAACTAATGTTTACTTATACATCAGTGCGATGCTAAATTTACCTTTAATCATGCTCACATCATTAGCTCCATCTCCGATGGCTAGAGTGACCGCTTTCTTATATTTCTTGACCAGCTCCACAACCTGAGCTTTCTGCAGAGGAGTCACTCGACAGCATATAACCGCTTTACACATGCATGCTGTCCTCACAAACTCCAGCTCCATGCTGCTCTCTAGCGCAAACGCCTACAATCAACACACACAGCCACATCCCAGAAAAACATATACACACAACAAGACAGGAAATGAGATGGTTTCTCTCAGGGCAGCTACACCAGTCTCAGTACTCAGTTCTTTACATAAGAACATCAGGCAGACGAAAGCATTGAGGAGGGACAGAGACTATTTTTCTCACCAGGCTTTGCCCATTTATCACCAGTCCATATTCTCCGCTCACATTTTCATCCTGCACCACTTTAGGAGTATTACCCAGTATAGTCTCAGGAATAAGGAATTTATCTTGTTCGGTAGCAGGGCACATCTTTAGACGGGCATCCCTTTGCAGCAGAGACATGATATTAGAATACACTCAAAAAGTAGATTCTATAAAAAATATATGACAAGGTCTATTTACAATAGCCGGCCACAACTTCATATACTAACTTATGCTTTAACAGGTGCATAACTACGGGTGGGCTCCACTTACACCTACTTAATCACAATTCACAATTTTGTAAAATGTCAAATATCTTGAGATCATTTAAATTCTCTGTAGACACACTTTTTTTTTTTTTTTTTTTTTTTGGAAGCCCTCCCAAACGATTACTTAAGCCACTGTATTGTAGAACTTAATGCATGATACATATTTATAATGCCTTCAGAATCACAGGTGTATTACCTCAGCTGCTGTTTGACTTCCTCGGGTGAGTTCGCTGCAATTCTAAACACTTCATTCATTTCCTCCCTTAGTAGGTTACAGGAGTATCCAATGTTCTCAGCTGTCTCTGTTTGAGAAAGAAAGGAAGGACAAGAGATTTTTCTATAAAGGTTTTCAAAGAGAGATTAGATAATTCCAAGATTTCAGCAAACTCTGAACACAAGATAAACCAAAAAGATAGTTAAATTATAGGACAGGATAAAAAAAATAATCATGAACCTTGCTTGTCCCCAGTGAGCACCCAGATCATGATTTCTGCTTTGGTCAGCTGCTCAATGGTATGAGAAACTCCATCCTGAAGTTTATCCTCTATGGCCGTGGCGCCAATCAACTAGACAAAAAGTACAAAAGTCAACAGAGATCCATAGGTATAGTAAACACTTCTATTTACTAGTTTTTTTTAAATAAAAATACTGTAAACTAGAATTGAGCTCAAATTTTAAATACAAATTTTGTTTAAAATTTTAAAAGAAAATGTCAGCTCTCTTGATCCTCACAATGCAAGTGAATGGTGACCAGACATTTTAATTCCCAAAAGACAGTATAAAAGTAATCCATGAGACTCCAGTGGTCACTGAAGCGATATAATAGGTGTGGGTGAGAAAAATATCAATATTTAAGTCCTTTTTATCTGTACATTTTCACACTTTCACTTTCTTATTCAGCAACCTACAGGTTGAGGCTGGGCAAAGGTGGCGATTGATAGTAAATTGGACTTAAATATTTATCTGTTATCACCTATCATATTGCTTCAGAAGATATGGATTTAACCACTGGAGTTGTGTGGATTACTTTTATGCCTCCTGTATGGCATTTTTGGACCTCTATGGAGTTCTAGCCACCATTCACTTGCATTGTATAGACCTAACAGAGCTGAAATATTCTTTTAAAATCTTAATTTGTGTTCAGCAGAAGAAAGAAAGTCACACATCTGGGATGGCATGAGGGTGAGTAAATGAGAGAATTTGCATTTTGGGGTGAACTATCCCTTTAAGTAGACATAGTTTCAAAGATGAAGACTATTACCTCTAACAGTGCAGGAAACAAATATATATAGCAAATATAATGAGATGGCTCATTATGTCTCAGCAAGAGAGTAAATAAGTCCAATAATATTCATACTATATGTCTATCCAGCCACAGACCCACACATTTTTTTGCATGTGAAAATCAGCACTTCACATAATTAACATGTTAACAACAGAAATAATATCATATAATAAGCGAGAATCTGTAAGTGTGTATACCAGCATATCTTTCTCTATCTCTTCATAAAGCTTGTCTAGATTCTCCTCCCGGTCATCCAGTGCAACACTGGCCTCATGGTGGCGCTGTTTCCACTCTGCAAAATATTCCTCATCCAGATCCTTAAAGGCTAGAACAAGAGTCCTCAACCCTTCCCCAGAAAATTCCTAGAATAACAGATAGAACATGATAAGAGAACAAAGTGTTGCTCAGAAACAGACAGAAAGAGCTAGAGAAATAGATATAAGACACCACTGCATTTGAAAATAATTTATCGTATACAGAAAATAAAAATGTTTGGCTTGTTGGCCTATGTCCATATGTGTGTAAACACATTGCCCAACACATATTATGAAGCGTGTGAAAATAGTTCACAAATTTGTTTTCAGTCTCACTGGCGCCCTCTGGTGTTGACTCACATTGAGGTGATCTGTGGTGACTTCCTTCAGTTTGCTATAGGAGGGATGCAGTCTCTCATATACGATGGTGTCTGCTCCTTTACAGTACAGGGAGAGCTTGCCCTCTGGATTACGAACTGAAAGACAACCACAAATTTAACACACGCAAGAGTTAATGGCCGTTAAAAGACTTCTTAATCGCTTAGTAGCCAGTTTCAGCATGCATACCAATCACAGACATCCTTTTGCGTATGTTGTTAAAGTCCAGGATGGCCAGCAGCTCATAGCTCCTCTGAATCCCCATCTCTACTATTGTCACTGTCTCAGGGCTCCGAGAGCGAAATACAAAGCCAAAATTACGTGCAGCTGTGACCAGTGCACCCTCATCAGGAGACTGGGCCTGGTACACCAGGTCACCTGGAGAGAGAAAGAGATAATAAATAATCTTAGTAATGCAACATCTATATATCACAGCATATTTTGTAATTTATAATGTAAACTGAAAAAAAAGAAATAAAATATGTATGCACAATCACTAACCCTCCTTTTTCTCCTCTGCCATGACAGTGTGACAGAGAGCGAGTAACCTAAAGAAAGCATGAACCTCTGGAAGCTCCAACTTTACAGCCTCTACCAGACTGTGATCATAGAAGGTGAACTTTGGATCCGCAAGCCGGTTAAAGGAGAATTCCACTGGTGTCATATCCTGTTAGAAAACTCTAACTCAATAACCCAGCATATTCATTAAAGAAAAAAATGCTGTGTTTGAGTCTTTTTTTTCCCTCACCTCTGTGATCTCCAGGCTCTGTCCACTGCAGCAGTCAATAACATCTCCTGTAGGGCAGAGTAACTCCATTTTTAAGTTCAAAAAGCCTGACTGTTTGATCACTCCAGGGGAGTTTTATGTCTCAGTATGCCTGTATTGGCTTTCTTAAGAACAACAATAAATAGGGTGACCAGATTTCTGCTTGTGGAAAATGAAATTGGTGTATCCTTACCTAGGCGCAGATCATTGCGAAGTAGAGGGTGCATCCGCATCTGTATCTGTTGTCACCTTATACTTTTCACAGTGCACTTGCCTTTCAAGAGATTATCGTAAAATGCAAAGCAGTCCAGTCCAAAATTAAGACATACAAAGTGCATTGCCTTCATGACTGTTACACTGAGTTGAGATTAATCCAGTGTCCTTGCTGCATTCATTAATGAGAACACACGCTCTACAGATGCAGATGCACTCTTCCTTGACAATTTCATGTCTGTGCTCTTTCAAACTGACTCTTCATTGATAGGGGATTGTTATTGGATAGTTTAATCCAATCATGTACTTCAAATAACACGGTGTGATTTTATTGGTTTTACAAGCTGTATCCATGGCTACCTTTGATTAGAATACTCACCTGACCGAGAAAGCTGCATAGATGATAGAGCAATTTTAGCACAGTGGAAATATGTGACAAAACACGATTTTTTAAGAATAAGTCAGAACACTAGAAAAAGTGCTTAAATATGGGACTGTCCTGGGAAAAATGGGACATCTAGCCACCCTAACAATAAACTACAGAAAAATGTAGGAATGTAGGATTGGTTCTGACCGTAAGATTTCCCATTGATGGAGCACTTGTTGAAGGTCATGATGTTCTGTGTTAGGGTGCCAGTCTTATCTGAGAAGATGTATTTGATCTGTCCAAGCTCTTCGTTAAGTGTTGTGGTACGAGCTTCAGCAGGTGTGTTAGTTCTCGCATGATACATGTTCCTATCCCAGTTGATATAGTAACTGTTGCCTAAACGAATCACCTCCATACTGCAATAAAAACACACACAGAAAATGACATGCATGTTCCATAACTAGAAAGGAACAACTGTAAAAACTTTGCACTCTTAAAGGAATAGTTCTTCCAAAACTGAAAATTCTCTCATCATTTACTCTTCCTCATGCCATCCCAGATGACTTCCTTTCTTCTGCAGAACACAAATATTTTTAGAAGAATATCTCAGATCTGTAGGTCCATACAAGGCATGAACCTCCAAAAAAATGCAGCATAAATGTAATACATACAACTCCAGTGTTTAATCCATGTCTTCTGAAGTGATCAAATCAGTTTTGGGTGAGAACAAAACAAAACATTAATCCTATTTTTACAAGTCTCCTTGGCGATCATGATTTCAAGCTCTATTACACTTCCTAGTGCCTTCTTGCGCCCTGCGCATGCGTGATGGACTAGGAAGTGTTATCAAGCCTCAAATCAAGATTGTGCCTAGAGACTGCAATGGCAAGATTTGTTACTTAAAGTGTTAAATTTTTGTCTGATCGGATTAAGCGCTACTGAATCCACTGTTGTGGAGGGTCACCAAGAAGATATTGTAGGATGGCATAAGGGCTAGGTTATCGGTTTTGAGGGCGTCAGAGAGAATTTGAAGGTGGAAAAGAAGGAAGGAGCATGAGAGTATGAAATTAGTCAAGGATCCTTTAAAATTTGTCAGAAATATTCTCAAAGAGTAGTGGAAAGCTGGTGATGTCGAAGCAAGATCTGGAAGATCACATGAAAGATCAACTAGGAGATCCCCATAAAGACAGCCCGCTAGGCTTACTTCGATATATCCCACAGCCAGTGGAGCCCGTTGTGGGATTTGATTTAGCTCCATCCAAGTCGAGTGAGGTTAGGCAAGTTGTAGAAAAAGCCAGGGCAACTTCAGCTCCAGGCCTGAACAGGATCCCTTATAAGTTGTATAAGCAGTGCCCAACAGTTCTTAAATTGTTATGGAGACTACTGAAAGTTACCTGAAAGAAACCCTGCGACTGGCAAGTGCTAACTCAAAATCATCCATCCTCATCCTCCTTGACTTGTCTGCTGCCTTCAACACAGTGAACCACAAGATCCTCCTGTCCACCCTCCTTGCCCTGGGCATCACAGGAATTGCACTTGGTCTGAGTCATATTCACTGGCAAATCATTCAAGGTCTCCTGGAGAGGAGAGGTGTCCAAGACACCAGCTGACCACTGGGGTTCCTCAAGGATCAGTGCTTAGCCCCTTCCTCTTCTCAAAGTTCACATCATCACTCAGACCGAGGTACATGGCTTTTCCTAACAGATGATATGCAGCTCTACCTGTCATTCCAGCCTGATGATCCTACTGTCTCAGCTCGTATCTCTGCCTGCCTCATGGATATTTCGGCCTGGATGAAGGAATGACACCTTCAGCTCAACCTTGCCTAGACAGAACTCCTCTTGATCCCAGCCAACCCATCTGTTGACCACAACCTCACTTTTCATCTTGGTTCAACTTACCTGGGAGTGGTGGTAGATGACCAGCTTAATTTCACTGCACATATCTCATCAACCGCTCGGTCTTGCAGATTCGCACTTAACAACATCAGGAAAATCACACTTTTCCTGTCTGAATATGCTACACAGCTCCTGGTCCAAGCTCTGGTCATTTCAAGTCTGGACTACTGCAATGCTCTGTTGGCTGGCCTACCAACTAACACAATTAAGCCACTGCAGATGGTCCAGAATGTAGCAGCATGTCTGGTCTTCAATCAGCCAAAAAGGGCTCATGTCACCCGATAATTGATTTCACCCCACTGGATACTTGTAGCTGGCTACATCAAATTCAAGGCTTTGACTCTGGGTTTCCAGGCAGCCAACCCTCTTACTTCAATTCACTTCCTCAGGTCTATGCTCCAACTCGCTCTCTGCGGTCTATGAATGAACAGCACCTGGTGGTCCCATCAGAAATAGGCTCAAAGTCTATATCACGATCATTCACTTTCTCTGCTCCTCTGATGGAATGAATTTCCAACCTCCACACAATCTGCAGTTACCTTCTGAACATTCAAGAACCAGCTGATAACACATCTGTTCCATGAGCACTTAACATCCTATACTTATTGCACTTACTAATGCACTTAACCTGCACTTAATGTAAAAAAAAATCCTTGTCTGTCTCTTTGTTCTGTGCTAGCATCTTTACTACTACTCCAGCCATTGTGAGAGCATGGCAGTCCTCTACTGTACTGCAGATATTGTTAAACAAATGTCAAATTTGTATGACAAATTGCTTGCTATGTGTCTCATTTGTAAGTCGCTTTGGATAAAAGTGTCTGCTAAATGACTAAATGTAAATGTAAGAAGCAGTGAATACCCCTGGAATGACAAAGGGCAGTTTCCATCTTTATACCGAAAGAGCAGGAATCCAACAACATAAGACAGTTTAGGAGTATTGCTCTTCTGAATGTGGAGGGAAAGATTTCCTTTTCGGTGGTAGCAAGGAGGATGCATGTTTACCTCCTGAAGAATGGATACATACACACAAGCTGCCAGAATGCAGGTGAGCCAGGTTTTCCTGGATACAGTATATGGAGCATGCGTTAGTAAAATGGGAGCAGTTCCAGTCTGCCAAGAGAAACAAGAAAGACCTCCATACAGTCTGGCTGGACCTGGCAAATGCCTATGGGTCGGTTCCATATCAGCTTGTCAGCTACAGAATGCACTGGCATTTTTTCTATGTACCAGAGTATTAAGATCTTGGTAGATAGTTACTATGGGGACCTGAAAATATGTCATGCAACACAGGAGTACATAACTGGATGGTAGCAATGGGAAAATGGGATTGGGATGGGATATTCAATCTCTCCCATCCCATTCACAGCAACATTCAAGATCATCCTAATTGATGCCAGACAGATGGCCTGAGGAATCAGTGCACGATAGACAATTGTCATCTTCCAGGCAAATATAAGGTATGGTGTTACCAATTTACATCGTAACATCGCCTGATGTGGCAGCTAAAGATGTGTGATCACTGCAGTGGCAAGAATGGACACCAAGTCCAACAGTTACATCAGGAAGTGTCTGGGCTTGCCATGTTGTCTTTCAGATGTAGCATTGCTTGGAAGAAATGCCTTACAACTACCATTAAAGTCCATCACCTTGGGTTACAAGCAGGAGAAGATCAGGCTGTTCTTAGGGAATCAACAGACCAGTCAGCGAGGGCTTGTCAAGCCCAGGTCCCAACTGGTTGCAAATGGAAGACAGAGGAGGTTATAAGGCAATATCAAGACTGAAGTAACAAGAGATTGTTGGAAGAACTCAATCAGGAAGAGCAGGCTTTGGATGGGGGATGGCTCCCAAACTGTGGTCAGCAGCCTCTAAAAAACAGAAGAAAGCGATGGTAGTTACAGAAGTAACTAAGATGGAAGAGGAAGTGTATATGCAGGGGTGGGTAGCAACACACTACATTTACTCTGTTATATTTACTTGAGTAACCTCTTGTAAAAGTTTTAATAAATTCGGAATTTATTGAGAGATTTCTAAATGGGACTTTTACGACAGTGGAACTTGCGCTGTCACTCGAGTCCAGTATATGACTGCAGCAGCAAGCGCTCAAAACAAACACTTTCATCAAGCAATGCCTTCATTTTACACGGAGACAAGTGGATATTTCAAAATTAAAACTGCAGCATGGGGAATTTTGGGAGCTTGTCCGTTTCGTGGTGATGGTCATGGTACATTTTATATAAATTCTGCAATATATCAGTGCCTACTGTATAAATCCACGTAAACATCTGCTTTAAGTGTAATCCCTTTTGCGCTGCCGATCACATGTTTGATTTCTGGAACATGAGCAGTCTGCTTGCACAACCGATTTTTGCATTTGAATGACGTGGCCCATTTTCTTATAGACAAAGTAGAACAAGCTCTGAAACACGCTTCCAAACACAGAGATGCATTTCAGTTTACTTTAGAATTTTGAAATAGGGACAGTAGGCATTAATAAAGGATGATCTTGCTTAGTTTTATTCAGCATTATATACACAATTGTCCCTGTGGGACATTGTTCACGTTTTCCACCATAATAATTGCTAGAAACTCGTTTCCAAACTTGTCTTCTAATTGACAGATTCGTCCAAATTTGACAAGTGCCCTTAAAATGATAGTTCAGCCATAAATGAATGCTCCTTAATCATTTCCCCACCCTCATGTTGTTCCAAACCCATGTGACTTTCTGTACTTTGTGGAACACAAAGGATGTTAGACAGAGTCTCAGTCACCAGTCCCTTTTGAAATATGGAGGATAAAAAACATGTAGTGAAAGTAAATGGTGACTGAGGATATCATTCCGTCATTCTGTCTCCATCATTTTGTTCTATGAAAGATGCATGATAACAATTTCCATTATTCATAATAATAATAATAATTATTATTATATTATTATACTATTTTATGTAATATATGTTAAATGTGAATTATGTAATGGAATATTTTTGGAGTAAACATCCATTAAGTTTTATATAGAAGTAACTATTTACTAGCTACTTGAGTATTCTTTTCATTGGATACTTTCTTACTTGTACTCGAGTAATTTTTTAACAGAACTTCTTTTACTTCTACTGTACTTGAGTAACAATTTATTTAAGTAATTGTACTTTCACTTGAGTAAATATTTTGGCTAATCTACCCACCTCTGGGTATATGATTCGAGCAGTCAGCCAGCAGCAGCAAGGGCTCTGGACAGTATGGGAAGGTGCATCAGAGTTTTTGGACAGGCTGACCTGTGGAAGATCCACCTATGACATTCTTCCAACCCCTGGAAATTTGTCTCTGTGGTACGATAAAGTGGAGAGTTTCCCCTCTGCAAGGCTCCAAGAGCAAACCTGCTGCACATGTTGCCTGGGTGAAAGACCATCTTGGCACAAGGATGGTACAATTGGTGGCATGATCAGGTTCTGCAAAAGCTAGCAGAGATCCTTGAGATGTGTAGAATAAAGGCCAACGAAGGCCATCATGCTCCTCAGAGGAAGTACATTGGGTGTATTAAAAAATGCACAGGGCACAGCACAGAAGGAAGAAAGTTCAATCCTGGATCATGGAAGTGATTGGTCATTGGACAGCCATTGGAGGCAGCCTAGGAAAGGAAGAAGCCAAAATATGCTGATCTGGCTGCCGAGTGCAGGGAAAATGGATGGAGGGCTGAAATTTGAGGTTGGGTGTTGAGGGTTTATTGGAACATCAGTGCAGCACCTGTTGAAAAACAGTGGTATCTTTGGATCAGCATTGAAGTCTCTGAAAGAAAATGGCAGAGGGAGCAGAAAAAGGGAACTTCTGGCTATGGTTAAGAAGGATGAAAATTGGGGTGTGCGGAAGTGAGAAAGATGGAATAGGGAACAATTGTGATATGTGGTGAGGTAGCATGTAGAAAAGGAAAGGAGTGGGGAGGATCCTTATCTGGGGGTTTCTAGAAGGGGATTGAGTGGGGGAGCGAAAACAAGCCAAGCTAGGCATTGAAGGGGTGGCCAATGCAGTCTTGTGGCTCGTCCCTCACATCCTATCCTACTTAATCTGTTGTAGGATTGATTTTAGGCAATGGACAGGTGGTAGGCAGAGATTAATAGCTTGTGTTTTTCTAACAGAGGCCTTGGGCATAGAGTAGGTCTGCTCATGGGGGGTTGAACCATGGTTGTATGGTATGTCTTGACAGGAAAGGAGGAATGTGTTGATGGGAAAGCAAGAATGAGGGGCAATCGAAAGGATTGGTGTACAGCTGTAGGGGGTGGCAGGGACATGTCCCTGACTGCTGCCCCACCACCAGGAGATGGTCTGGGATTAATGTGGCGAAATATCCGTGATAGGTGGCTCCCAGTTGATGACCCTGTAGCTGGACAACTGAACAGGTTTTGGCATTTACCTGTGCATCTGATCAACTTATATGCTGCCTTAATGTGCTTTTGGAGCTTCAAAGTATTGGTCACATTCACTAGCATTGTATGGAACAGAGCTATTGCAGAGATATTCTACTAAAAATCTTTGTTTGTGTTCAGCAGAAAAAAGTAACACATCTGGGATGGCATGAGGTTGAGTAAATGAGAGAATTTTCATTTTTAGGTTAACTATTTAAAAATAGGTTCTTTGCATCACCATAGGATGAGCAAAAGCCCTCTTTTCTTTAACAAGAACCAATGTATGCTGTGTAGGGTTTTTGAGTTGGTTATATGATGCTTTGGAGATTAAAAAAGTTTCTTACAAGTTCTTCAGATTAGCATTTAAGTTTCTGGGTTATTGAAAGCACCAGTACATACCTGTACATGAGTTCTAAAAGGTTCTCTTATGGCATTGCGCTATAAATGCCTTATTACTTCCAATTCTAACCTTTATTTTTTAATAAGTATATGAAAATAACTTGAATTCATGTTACTTTATGTACAACCCAAACAAGAATGCATGCACATACTGTACATCATACCTGACATAAAGTGAGATTGGCACCACAGTGTTGAGGATTATAATGTAGGACCAGAATGTGAGGAATGCTGAAAATGCTGTGCTCTTTTCCCTTGGAAGAAAGGCAGTGAACTTTGATCCTTCTTGGTATTCCCAGATCCCATGCCCCACAGACAGAATAATGCACATCAGAGCAAGGAGACCAAAAATCTACAGAACAGACAACACAATGGTTTAAACCATCAAATCAAAGAGTACACACCAACCTGCTACCACTCACAATGCAAATATTGTTCTGTTAATCTTTTCACATTCATGTGATACAACAAATGGCAATTTATTTCCTTTTATTACACATCTTTTTTTTAAATTAAAGAAAACCCAGACACTGAATAAATACAATTTAGAACATATGAAAATGATGACTTCAACAAAAGTATTTCACAACTTTTAGCTTCATCCTGATACTGTGTAATATTTGAGTGAGTCAAAGGTAAACAGAATTAGACTGTGTCTGTGATGGAGGGTTTGAGCACAAGACTTGACCTCTACATCCCATTTAATTGCAATAAAAATAACTAGAAATAAAGGTGCAGTTTGGGGTGGTGGAGGGATGCTGGAGGAAGTATCACAGGAGTGAAGTAAGAAGTCATTTATACACCACTACAATGTTTTTGACAGGATTTTTTTTTTTATATCAGAAGTGAATTGGTTGCAATACTATTGATATAAAAATGTATCATACAGAATCTTGATGTGAAAAGAGTATACTTACAAAGAGCACCAGTACATTCATGAGCCGATCAATGCTGGTCCTCTTAAAAATGCTTTTTCCACAATTTTGCATCAACTTGGTCTCAGAGCCTGAAGGAATTACATATAAAATACCATTCAAAAGTTTTGAAACAATTGACTTGAATTAAAAATCTTTAGATCTGAAAGTGTATGCTTAAAAGTTTGAAATTAGTTTTGTAGATAAAAATATAATTGTGCCAACATATTAATTTATTTAATTATAAACCTAAAATTTGAAAACGTTTTTTGAAATTGATGACTTGGACCAAATATTAAAGAAAAGCAGCCAATAATTGCCCAACATAAATGGGAACTCCTTCAATACTGTTTAAAAAGCATCTCAGGGTGATACCTCAAGAAGTTGGTTGAGAAAATGTCAAGAGTACATATCTGCAAATTCTAGTCAAAGGCTGATTACTCTGAAGATGCTAAAATATAACACAGCTTTGATTTTGTATAGTCACAACATAATTCCCATAGTTTTTTAGATGATTTTACTATTATTGTAAAATGTGTAAAAAAAAATACAAAATTGAATAAAGAATGAGTAAGTATTTCAAATATTTTGACCGGTAGTGTACATAAACCACAACAGTTTTTATTAGGGAAAGCAAAGCAATATAATGAGCAGAATATAACCAATCCAAATCCAGCATGTTATTTAAGGGTCTAATACATTTAGTCTATGGATTGACACATTCTTTGTAGTAATATAAAAGACAAATTGAACAGCTCCAGAACCCCTACTACCTGCAAACAGCACCATGCCAAAGCACCAGTCTGTGTTTCTGAGTGTGCAGCCCCTCAGTAGAATTCGTTCATTGTCCAATGAGTGTTTCTGCGTGCCGGAAGTCAGCGTGCCCGTAAATCGATCCAGACGATTATTAGGAGGCTCGCAACACACTTCCCCTAAAGAAAGACACAGAGCAGTCCAGAGGAAATTTTAATTACTCAGAGAAGTCTTAATGTAGTTCTCAGATACTTTTTACTTAAATATCAAAAAAGTACCAAAAAAAAAAAAAACAAAAAAAAAACAAATGAGACAGTAGTTAAAATAGAGTAAGAGTATAGAACTATAAAATTAATGTGGATAGCTCAGCTAATTTGGTCATGGAAGAATGAAACTGAAACTCCAGAGGAGACACGTGTTAGATTACTAGGGTCTTTTTCTACTTTGAAAAGTATGTGAAGCAAGAAACTTGCAGGAATAGTTCACCCAAAAATTAAGATTCTCATCATTTACTCACCTCCATGCCTTTGCAGATGAGTATGACTTTCTTTCTTCTGCAGAACACAAATGGAGATTTTTAGAAGAATATCTGTAAGTCCGTACAATGTAAGTGAATGGTGACCAAAACTTTGAAGCTCCAAAAAGCACATAAAGGCAGCACAACAGTGATCCATACGACTCCAGTGGTTAAATCCATGTCTTCTGAAGCAATCAAATCAGTTTTGGGTCAGAACACACCAAAATGTACTGTAACTCATTTTTCCTTTATAAATCTAGACATCAGCAGCATCTAGGCACGATTATGATTTTGAGCTCGATTACCCTTCCTAGCGCCATCTAGTGCTCTGTTCATGCATTAACCACTAGGAAGTGTAATCAAGCTTGAAATCATGGAAATCATCAATCAATCACACATACATCATGCCTAGAGACTTTCTCTTTTGGTTGACTTGCTCAAGATCTCACAATGGGACACGCTTCTTGTTAGGTCATCCACGAAGCCTTATGCAATCACGTCTAATAGGCTGCCGGCCAGTGAACCAGGGAAGCCCCGCCCCTTCACTACATAATCAGTAGCCCTGGCACAAAACAGCATCCGCTTCAAGCCCTTTCTCAGTGCACTTACGGTTTATAGATTTGGCTGGATTCAACTGTCTAAGGACTGAGTTACCATTCAGTTAAGGACGTCAAGCCAAAGTGAACTAAGTCATACTGAGACCAGCGAAGGGACCTCCTCTCTCTGGCAGATGGGATGATATTCCATCCACATCTGCAGAAAGTCTGTTTGACATACCAGTTGAATATGACTTCCTCTAGGCCTGGCAAGACAAAGCTGCAATCTTGCCATTGCTCAGGAGTGTGAGGATTTTGTGGATCAGTCAATGCACAGAGCACAGTCACACACACTTATCCCCTGTGTTGATCAGTCAAACACATAGAGCGCTGTCACACACACACTTATCCTCTGTGTTAATCAGTCAATGCACTGAGCACTGTCACACACACTTATCTCCTGTGTTGGTCAGTCTACGGACGGAATGCGGTCACACACACTTATGCCCTGTGTGGATCAGTCAAACGCATAGAGCGCTGTCACACACACATACACACATACACAACCGTTTTTGATCTCAAGATGGCGCCGAGTATGGCTGCTGCGTCGCAAGCTCCGTCAAAACACTGCAGTTTATTGTTTGTTTTGTTTACAGTTTTGTGTTTTTTTGTCTTGGATGTTGTCTGCCTTATTGTGTACGACAGACAAACGCTTTTGGACATTGGTTCGGCAATCACACACCGAAAACCGGACTTCACATTCCTCAATGCCGACCCGCGGTTTACAAACACGCCAGCGGAGCCCTTTGTTTGGGCTGCCCGGCCGCGGAAACGCTGAAGGAAAAGAGGAAAAAGAGCCGGCGTTCTCATCAGATTAAGACGTCGCGCAAATCGCCCCCCGCTACCCAGTATACTACTGGCAAATGTTCAGTCTCTGGACAACAAGCTCTGCGAGCTGAGAGCGCGGATCTCTTTCCAACGAGAGACGAGAGATTGCTGTGTTATCTGTCTTACGGAAACCTGGTTGTCCGCGGAGATTCCAGACTCGGCCATCGAACCCACGGGTTTCTCCGTGCACCGAGCGGACAGAGCGAAAGACCTCTCAGGTAAAAGCAGAGGTGGAGGTGTATGTTTTATGATCAACAAATCATGGTGTGATCAGAGGAATGTACATTTTATCAGGTCTTTCTGCTCTCCTGATCTGGAATTTCTCATGCTTCTGTGTCGACCATTCTGGCTACCGAGGGAATTCACAGCGGTCATTATCACTGCTGTGTACATCCCCCCACAAGCCGACACAGACCGGGCACTTAGGGAACTGTATGGGAGTATAAGTCGGCAGGAAACCGCGCACCCTGAGGCCGCGTTCATTGTTACCGGGGACTTCAACAAAGCCAACTTCAAAACAATAGCACCAAAATACCACCAACACATCAGCTTTAACACACGAGGGGACCGGGTTTTGGATCATTGCTATTCTCCTTTCCGGGATGGCTACAAATCCCTCCCCCGCCCACCATTTGGCAAATCCGACCACTCTTCCGTTCTGCTTCTGCCCGCTTACAGGCAGAAACTGAAACGGGAATCACCCGCCCTCAGAATGATCCAGTGCTGGTCGGACCAATCAGACTCTGCGCTACAGGACTGTTTTGATCACGCGGACTGGGAGATGTTCTGGTCTGCCTCCGATGACGACATCGAGGTTTACGCTGATAGCGTAACGTGTTTCATCAGGAAGTGCGTAGAGGACGTTGTTCCGACGAAAAACATACGGATCTACCCCAACCAGAAACCCTGGGTTAACGGCGATGTTCGCGCGGCACTTACTGCGCGGACCACCACTTTTAATTCCGGGAACGCGGAGGAGCGTAAACAAGCCAGTTATGCCCTCCGTAAATCCATCAGCACAGCCAAACACCAGTACAGGCACAAAATTGAAGGTCAGTTCAACACCACTGACTCCAGAAGTATGTGGCAGGGAATTAACACCATCACGGACTATAAACAGAATAAAAACTCCGCCATGATCACCGTTGCCTCTCTCCCGGACGAGCTTAATACATTTTATGCTCATTTCGAGGACAACAACACCGCCCTCGCGGAGAGAGCACTCGCGGCCGATACTACAGATGATGGTTCACTCTCCGTCTCTGTTGCGGATGTAACCCGATCCTTTCGACGGGTGAACATCCGTAAAGCCGCGGGTCCAGACGGCATTCCGGGCCGCATCATCAGAGCATGCGCGAACCAACTGGCTGGTGTTTTTACGGACATTTTCAACCTGTCCCTCTCCCTGTCTGTAGTCCCCACATGCTTCAAAACATCAACCATTGTGCCTGTACCGAAGCAAGCCAAAATCACTTGTTTAAATGACTGGCGTCCTGTTGCTCTGACTCCCATCATCAGCAAATGCTTTGAGAGGTTAATCAGAGATCACATCTGCTCTGTTCTGCCCACCTCTTTGGACCCATTGCAGTTTGCCTACCGTAACAACCGCTCCACTGATGATGCTATTGCATCTACAATACACACTGCTCTCTCCCACCTGGAAAAAAGGAACACATATGTGAGAATGCTGTTTGTAGACTACAGTTCAGCATTTAACACCATAGTGCCCTCCAAGCTTGATGTGAAACTCCAGGCTCTGGGCTTAAACAGCTCGCTGTGCAGCTGGATCCTGGATTTCCTGTCAGGCAGACGTCAGGTGGTTAGAATGGGCAGCAACATCTCCTCATCACTGACCCTCAACACTGGAGCCCCGCAGGGCTGTGTTCTCAGCCCACTCCTGTATTCCCTGTACACACATGACTGTGTGGCGACACATAGCTCCAATGCCATCATTAAGTTTGCTGACGATACGACGGTTGTGGGTCTGATCACTGACAATGATGAAACAGCCTACAGAGAGGAGGTGCACACTCTGACGCGCTGGTGTCAGGAGCACAAACTCTCCCTCAACGTCAGTAAAACCAAGGAGCTTGTGGTGGACTTCAGGAAGAAAGACAGAGAACACAGCCCCATCACCATTAATGGAGCACCGGTGGAGAGAGTCAGCAGCTTCAAGTTCCTCGGTGTCCACATTACTGAGGAACTCACATGGTCCGTCCACACTGAGGCCGTTGTGAAGAAGGCTCACCAGCGCCTCTTCTTCCTGAGACGGCTGAGGAAGTTTGGAATGAACCAACACATCCTCACACGGTTCTACACTAGTACTGTTGAGAGCATCTTGACTGGCTGCATCACCGCCTGGTACGGCAATAGCACCGCCCACAACCGCAAAGACCTGCAAAGGGTGGTGCGAACGGCCAGAAACATCATCGGAGGTGAGCTTCCCTCCCTCCAGGATATATATAACAGACGGTGTGTGAAGAAAGCTCGGAGGATTATCAAAGACTCCAGCCACCTGAGTCATGGTCTGCTCTCACTGCTTCCATCAGGCAGGCGGTATCGCAGCATCAGGACCCGCACCACCCGACTACATGACAGCTTCTTCCCACAAGCAATAAGACTTTTGAACACTTGATCCCTCACGATCAACAATCAGCACTGCACTTTATTAATCCTCATTCTGTCAATATATTGTGTACATTTGTTATGTAAATTGTTGTGTAGGTATGTGTACATTTGTTATGTAAATTGTTGTGTACATTTGTTATGTAAATTGTTGTGTAAGTTTGTTATGTAAATTGTTTTGTGTAATATGTTGTTTATTGTAAAGTGGTTTATGTCTCGTCACTGTCATTACTGCTATGTTGCTCGGAACTGCACACAAGAATTTCACCTGCTGTTGCACTCGTGTACACAGTAGTGTGACAATAAAGTGATTTGATTGATTTTGATTTGATTGACTTATCACCTGTGTGGATCAGTCAAACACACAAAGCGCTGTCACACACATACTTATCACCTGTGTGGATCAGTCAAACACATAGAGCGCTGTCACACACACACTTATCCTCTGTGTTAATCAGTCAATGCACTGAGCACTGTCACACACACTTATCTCCTGTGTTGGTCAGTCTACGGACGGAATGCGGTCACACACACTTATGCCCTGTGTGGATCAGTCAAACGTATAGAGCGCTGTCACACACACATACTTATCACCTGTGTGGATCAGTCAAACGCATAGAGCGCTGTCACACACATACTTATCACCTGTGTGGATCAGTCAAACGCATGGAGCGCTGTCACATACACACTTATCACCTGTGTGGATCAGCCAAACGCATAGAGCGCTGTCACACACACACTTATCACCTGTGTGGATCAGCCAAACGCATAGAGCGCTGTCACACACACACTTATCACCTGTGTGGATCAGTCAAACGCATAGAGCGCTGTCACACACACACTTATCACCTGTGTGGATCAGTCAAACGCATAGAGCGCTGTCACACACACACTTATCACCTGTGTGGATCAGCCAAACGCATAGAGCGCTGTCACACACACACTTATCACCTGTGTGGATCAGTCAAACGCATAGAGCGCTGTCACACACATACTTATCACCTGTGTGGATCAGTCAAACGCATAGAGCGCTGTCACACACACACTTATCACCTGTGTGGATCAGTCAAACGCATAGAGCGCTGTCACACACACACTTATCACCTGTGTGGATCAGTCAAACGCATAGAGCGCTGTCACACACATACTTATCACCTGTGTGGATCAGCCAAACGCATAGAGCGCTGTCACACACACACTTATCACCTGTGTGGATCAGTCAAACGCATAGAGCGCTGTCACACACACACTTATCACCTGTGTGGATCAGTCAAACGCATAGAGCGCTGTCACACACACACTTATCACCTGTGTGGATCAGTCAAACGCATAGAGCGCTGTCACACACATACTTATCACCTGTGTGGATCAGCCAAACGCATAGAGCGCTGTCACACACACACTTATCACCTGTGTGGATCAGCCAAACGCATAGAGCGCTGTCACACACACACTTATCACCTGTGTGGATCAGTCAAACGCATAGAGCGCTGTCACACACACACTTATCACCTGTGTGGATCAGTCAAACGCATAGAGCGCTGTCACACACACACTTATCACCTGTGTGGATCAGTCAAATGCATAGAGCGCTGTCACACACATACTTATCACCTGTGTGGATCAGCCAAACGCATAGAGTGCTGTCATACACTTATTGCCTGTGTTCATCAGTCAAACGCATAGAGCGCTGTCACACACATAGTTATCGCCTGTGTGGATCAGTCAAACGCATAGAGTGCTGTCACACACATACTTATCACCTGTGTGGATCAGCCAAACGCATAGAGCGCTGTCACACACATACTTATCACCTGTGTGGATCAGTCAAACGCATAGAACGCTGTCATACACATACTTATCACCTGTGTGGATCAGTCAAACACATAGAGCGCTGTCACACACACACTTATCACCTGTGTGGATCAGTCAAACGCATAGAGCGCTGTCATACACACACTTATCACCTGTGTGGATCAGTCAAACGCATAGAGCGCTGTCATACACATACTTATCACCTGTGTGGATCAGTCAAACGCATAGAGCGCTGTCACACGCATATTTATCACCTGTGTGGATCAGTCAAACGCATAGAGCGCTGTCACACACATACTTATCACCTGTGTGGATCAGTCAAACGCATAGAGCGCTGTCACACGCATATTTATCACCTGTGTGGATCAGTCAAACGCATAGAGCGCTGTCACACACACACTTATCACCTGTGTGGATCAGTCAAACGCATAGAGCGCTGTCATACACTTATTGCCTGTGTTAATCAGTCAAGCAATGAGAAAATTAACTTCCCTACAACACGGTTATACAAGCACCCTGTAAAAACCGTGACAAACATCAATCTAGTAATAAACCCCAAAACACAGAAGAAGATCCCTGTGTTTTAACTATTATCGCCACTAGAGGCCACTGTACGACCAGCTATGAAAGTTAATTGTAAGGCCAATCTACACATCTGGCAAGGTGCACAGACTTTCAGTGGGCTCTGAACACAATAGAAAAGCGGTGCAGGTTGCAATTCGCAAGAACCCCCCACATGAAAAAATGAGAGAAGAAATAAATTCTCTTCTCCTCAAAGAAGCAATACAAATAGTACTGACAGAAGAATCACAGAATGATTTCTTCAGCTGGTATTTTCTTATTTTCTAGAATGGGCATCCACCCAGTTTAGACCTCAGATTTCTGTACAACTATTTGAGAAAATACAAGTTCAGAATGTTGACATACAAATCCCTGCCTCGCTCTGGCAGATGGGATGACATTGCATCCACATCTGCAGAAACTGAACTTCTGGCTATCATCCTGTTAGGCGAGATTGCATAGGGCTTCATGGATGACAGTGCAAGAGGCGTGTCCCTTAGTGAGACGTCTCACTTATCTCCCTCAGGGAACTGAGGTTACAACCGTAACCCAAAGTAACAATTTGGTCTGTTCTCACCCAATACCAATAAGATAGCTTCAGAAGACATGGATTAAATAACTGTTCAATGGATTACTTTCATGCTGCCTTTATGTGCTTTTTGTATTGCTCATTGTATGGACAATCAGAGCTAAGAAATTATTCTAAAAATCTTAATTTGTGTTCTGCAGAAGAAAGAAAGACATACACATCTGGGATGACATTTTGGGATATTAAAGAGAGATCATTTGAGGAGGTCAAAACAAAGAGAAAATATAAAAACCAAAGCAGCATTTACTAGATTGTCTGTTCATTCATAATCTAGAGTGACTGAATTTCTTCTCTTATTATGCAACTATAAACTATAACACATTTATAATTAAATTAAAGGTGGATTTGGGGTGGTGGAGAGAAGCAGGAACAATTATTTCAATGAGGCGATGTCAATGATCATTTACTGTATACACCCTCATACAGTCGCTGTGTTTGGTGGGACTTTGGACATGCACTCCCACTTCAGCTCTCCATTAATGCAAAAAACTGAGAAAAATGACAACATGTGCTCTTTACCCTTTCTATTGTTCATTTTACACATTGATAGGGACATTGTGTGAAAATATCAGCATGAACGTTTTTCTTTTTCAGACAGAACAGTCTTTGACCATCAGAAAACTTCTATTAGACATACTGGATACAAGTATCTGAGTAGTGTACCTATGACAAACATACAGTAAATACAATGTGAAATTCATCTGTAAACATGAAAATGTGCACTTCTATACAAGTACACAGTCACAGCAAAATAAAGTGCCAGGTAATACTAGTAAAGTAGTAATTGTTAGTTTGTAAGAAGGTGAAGATTGTATGCAGACCTTTCTCTGTGTACATTTATTGTCACAGTAAATGCCAGGCATGCTTTTATGTAAACTGGGACATCCAGAGAAAAGAATTCTCACCATTGAATGCAGCCAAAGCCTCTAAATTTTCTCCCATGTCTCCTGTTACAGTTAGAGACTGTTTCACCTTCAGGTTGCTTTCTCTGTGTGGAAAAGCAACAGAGAGAACAACTATACATGATATCACAGAGATGAAAGAGCAGCAGCGAGCATTCCACGTGGCTCTGTACAGAACGAAAGGCAGGATAGGTCTACTTCATGATACACAGATGGATCAAATATAGCATCGCTCTATCTCTCTCACCCATCCAGCTCTGCAGTCTCAATATAGACCAAGTTGAGAGGTTCACTGCTGGACAACAGCAGCAGATCTGCCTTTGAGAGAAGGAAACAGAGAGACGATGTGACTCTCAGCAAATTCAGTTTTTTATTTCAATGTTCAGTTACACCTTAAAGTGGCTTACTGTTACAAACTCGTTGTTCTCTAACTTGATGATATCACCCACTTGCACATTCATCCATTTCTCACTTATCAGTCTATTGTGGGAGAGAGAGAAGAGAAACATCTTGCCGATATCAACATGCTGCAATGCTTTTAGGGTGTGTGCATAATGTGTTTCTATGTAACTAATTACATTCATGAATGTATATTCACATGCATACAAATGTGAAAGGAGCACAAAAGCACAATTTTAAAACAACATTATTCCACATGTTTACACATCATTCCGGTAGCCATACATATTGTGCATGTGAGTATGTGTGTATGTTAGTTGTGGTTACTAGAATAATAAAACATGAGTACAGGTCAGAACAACAGGAAGAACCTTTCTATGTCTCTGCAGCTGCTTCCTGTTAGAATTGATTTGTTTGTTTACATTGAAAAATGTAAATATTCTAGACTAATTCAGAGACAGCATAAGGAGGAAAAGACCTTTAATCAGAGGCGTAGCCAAGGGTGGGCTGTGGTGTGTCTGGGCCCACCTAAATTAGATCCAGGCCCACCCAGAATATTAGAGATTATTCTTTGACTAATATATATTTATAGAGTAGTTTAAAAAAGGCGCCTAGATTTCTGAAAGTGTGAAAGATCTGTTTGAATGTGGCTTAAGGACAATTAAGAACAAAAATAAAAATATATACAATGAAAAACAAAAATTGGGCAAAAAATTGGCCCATCCATTTTTTTTGAGGCCCACCTAAAAGTAATTTCCTGTCTACACCCTTGCCTTTAATCATCAATTGTCAAATTGTTTTTTGTGTTTTCTGACATATTCTATTAAAATGTAAGCTTAGTTTTGAAGATTTCACTCATTCCTCATCCAAATAGATGCTATCCTATTGTTGGTATACCACTGAACTCATAATATTAATAACTGCAGGGACGAGGCAAAAAACAGTAAATATTGCAGCCACTCACTTTCCATTGCTGAGCATGTCCACCTTACGGTTATTCACTTGCCTGTCACTTCTGTGGCGATTCTACAAATAAATGAAAGTACAAAAAATTTTGCAAGAATATAATGAAGTAAAGGAGACCCAATGAAACTTATTGATGGAACAAATAAGAAGCAAATAAGAGATGAAGCTATGAAAGATACTGTAAATAATAACTCATATGATAATCAGTGAAGACAGTAAAGAGAAGCCCGTCTTCATTCACCCAAAACTTTGAATTCTGTCATCATTTACTCTTCTTCTTCTTCTTCTTCTTCCAAACTCGTTCACTTTCATTCCATATTTTTCCAATCAAGGAAAATGAATGGTGATTGAGGCTGTTATTCTACCCATTATCTCCTTTCATTTTCCACAAAATAAATAGTCATATGGACTGGGAAAAACAAGAGGATAAGTAAATGATGACAGAATTTTTATCTTAAGTCTGCTGGTATAGAGGGAGAAGAAGACAGGGAGGAATGGAGGAGTGAGGGTGTGTGATGTTCTCAGATTCCCTGATTCTTCTGCACTCCCGTCAGCAGGAACATAAAGGATTATTGTGCTCTGTTATGGTTGAGGTGGCTCATGTTCACTCAATCATACTTTCCAGTCCACTGTGGACATATTCAGACCCATAACCTTTCACTTTACGAGTTTCTGCTGTTCGGAGGAAGTTCGGTTGGTGTATTAAATGACACCCATGTGCCAAAATAAAGGCCATTTAAATTAGTCATATGCTTAGGCTTCGGGGACATGCTGTCACTCTCATTAGGTAAATGCCATTTACTCCCTTAAGATTCACAGCCAGACAGAGGAAAAAACAGACTCAGCACAGTTTGGGTTCTGGCTGAGGGTTCTGCAGCTTCTCTGGATAACAGTGGGACAGCAAAGAAGAGTGGGAGTCTCACTGTAGCCTGATATCAACAATTAAAGTTAAATGCTTTGACAAACCACAATATTACATAGCTATGAGCCACAGCAAAGTAAATCAATTCATATAAGCACAAAAGGCAAAACAGACAAAACAGTCAAGGGACATTCAGATCTGGCTATTTTCATTTAGGATGGGATAAAAAATGTAATATGAGAAAAAAAGATTTAAGATCTTTGTTGCATACAGTCCCATGTGTGTACTTACAATATCATCAATGGCATCTTTGGCTGCAGTCACTGACAGTACCAGCACCAGAGGGACAACAGTGGTGAACCACGACAGAGATGAAATAGCAGGAATAACCTACAACACACACACATATATATATGAACTGCACATACAGTATACAAGCCAAACACTCATGATGTGCCATCAAGGAGCATTAGGAGTGCTGTCTGATGCTGCCTTGCATACATATTCAAATATTGTTTTTTTTTTTTTTTTTTGTTATTCCTAAACATACTTGGGGGACACATAAGAATGTCTCTTTTTCATTGCCTCCTATTCAAATGTCATTCAGTTCAGCTCTGTGATGTTTTATTTTCAGGATTTTCAGAACTTAAAAAAAGCTTAATTCTTTGTCTTAAGTGTAGAGCGGGATAGTGACATTCTAAGCAGATAACTTAAAAGTGACAAAAAAATTAACTGTGCTAATTAATTGTGCTTTGGCAATGTTGGATTGCAGTATCAGAGTAATAAATGCAAATTTCAGCAACATCCCAGAAGCCTCATTACAGCATGAGCTCACCGGGTTATTAAGTTACAGGGGTCATGGGACACTTATTGTGTAAGCAATTAGTAATTTAGGATGTGTGAGTCGTATTTTGGTGCATGATACAGGAGGTCAGGGTCATGTTTTGGTCACATTCTCAGCAAAATGCATGACTAAACAAAAATAGAAAATTATGAGTAAACACCGTCTCACATCAGATATCAGTTCTAAATCAGAATGAAAATGAAAATGAATCATTTTTTTTTCTTCTGAATAATAAGCCAACTGGATGGATGGATGGATGGATGGATGCACACAAACCTGGACACAGCATCCCTGGGCATCACCATTGTTGTAAGACCTACTAGCTAACAATACTATTACAATCTCCAAGACTAAACTAACTAATTTCCAGAGCTCCCCTGAGAAAAATGGGATTGTATGCACCTGTAATATGAGCAAGAAGAGGAAGTAGGCATTGGCAATCCTCTGGAACTGCTCAAACAAGTTGAGGGGCAGAAAGTTGAAGAGGTTGTATTTGGAGGTCTTGATGGCATTGGTCTATAGAAAGAAAAGAAAGAGATGTTAGATATTAACCATATAGTTATTGAAAATGTTTGTGTAGACACCTCTTGACATTTAAAAATGTCATGTGTGGGATATGTTTTTTTTTTTTAATGTTCACACATGATTTATTTAATTTTCTTATGACATGGCATGTACTGTATGTTTGCATTTATGAATAAATATGTTGCTCAGAAAAAAATGCGAAGAAGCAATAACACATACATAATAAGGAGAGTTCAAGTTCTTTAAACGGAACATGAAATCAGAAGAGTAAAAATGAAACACTGTGGTTGTGATCGGTTAAGAGGAAATTGTTTGGGTAGATAAAATGCCATTATGACACATTCAGCCAACTATAAGATCAGACAAAACAAAAATACATACTTATTGCTGGTTTGGATTTTCTTGACTGGATTGAACTGATTTGATACTCACAGCATATTTGAAAGATAAGTTATATTCTCTGTCGTTTGCTCTGATTTTCCTCTCCAATTCTAGAAAAATATATAGAAAAAAGTGTGTTAAAAGAGCACCTTCTGATTTTAAACAATTAATCAATAATATCAACAGCACATTTTTAAGTGTCAAGCTTAAAGAAACAGTTTGTCTCTCATTTAGCCATGTCAACACATGGACAATTTTTTTAAAGAATCATTACATAATTCTTGCATACAAAAGCCCTATAATAATGTGAAGGAATTGTCCATATTTTTTTAATCAAGAGTGCAATATAATATTACAGGCTCGCTAATGTCACCAATTCAGTTGTTTATTGCAAGATATTCCAATACATTTCTTCTAATAATCACAGATGAAGTATATGATCATGTTTAATACTTACTACATAATTAATCAGCACAACTATCCATTTTCTGATTGCTCAGTTACAGTGTGTGTGTGTGTGTGTGTGTGTGTGTGTGTGTGTGTGATGGCAGTGTTTAAATGCAGTAGACATTTACACACTCTCTCCAATTCATACAAACATTGTTATTCCTGTGCGAGTCGATGGTAAACATTACAGACGTCTGCAGTTATAATTACTTTAGACATATGTCGGGAAAACAACAATAACAAAAAAACACCATAAAAGTGTACACAAAAATTGTACACAATATTCCAATTCCTCTAAAGGCTTAAATAGCTTTATGTGAGGAGCAGACTGACATTTAAGCATTTATTCACTAATAATCTTCACCACAGCCAAAGCTTGCATGTAGCCCATATTTGTGTCCAGAATTCATAAATAGTGCACAATGTTCCATAACTACACAAGAAAGGACCAATGCTATTTTTCTGTCAATTTTTTAAATTTGAATGCTAACCAGGGTCAGAAATAAACTGGGGCAAAATACCCCCAAAATTCAGATATTCTGTTTTATTAGTAAAATTTTACTATTTGTACAATTTGTATTTTAGGCCTTGGCAGAATTTGTGTCTGTAAATTGATTAAAGGAATATTCCGGGTTCAAAACAAGTTATGTTCAGTCGACAGCATTTGTGGCATAAGTTTGATTACCACAAAAATGTATTTTGACTCGCCACTCTGTTTCTTCAAAAAAAAAAAAAAAAAAATCACAGTGAGGCACTTATAATGGAAGTGAAAGGGGGGCAATTTTTTAATTCTTTCCATAAGTATAGCCACAAGACATAAACAATAAGCATGTTAACATGATTTTTGTGTGATAAAATCACTTACTAACTGTTTCTGTGTGAAGTTATAGCCAATTTTACAACTTTTTTGCTATGAAGATGTAATGTCAACAAACCCTAAAACCCTAAAATGACTGTAAAAATGTCAATTTAAACAACTTTACAGCTCAAATAATACAGGGGTTTTAACAGAATAATTAATGTAAGTGCTTTTGTAAAATTACAAACTTAAAATTTCTGTCTTTAAACCCTCCAAAAATTGTCCCCATTCACTTCCATTGTAAGTGAATCACTGTAACTGTAAGGACGAGACCAAATAAATGTTTGTGGTCATCAATGTTATGCCATAAATGCTGTTGATTGAGCTCACTTGTGCTGATCCCGGAATATTCCTTTAAATGGGAGTATTTCACACTTTTTTTTTTAAATCATTAGAAAACCTATGATAAAGGTAAAAACACCCCCAAAAATCAAATCCAGGGTTCCTGTTAATGGAAACATTAATTTCTAACACTGATACCGACGTGGGCTACATACAAGCTTTGGTGTAGGTGAAGGTTATTACCAAATAAGGACTTTTCTAGGGAATTATTATCTGTTCCTTACACCAGTTATCACATGACTTTAAAAGATTTGGAATATAGGGCATAAGTTATATGGTGTTTTTGTTTGCCTTTTTCTTTCTTTTTTTTTTTTTTTGACAGTCCACAACGAACTGTCATACATTTTTTTATTCTCTCTACTTTTTAAAAGCACTAGTTTTTGGAATAACATGAGGGTGAGTAAATAAGACATTTGTGTGACTTTGAGGTTTGATGTGAAGCTGTGTGCAATGCTTGTACCTTTCTCTTTCCTCCGCGTACAGTTTAAGCCAAAGAACGACATGGCTTCCTTTTTTCTCAAAAATGAATCATGATTTCTCTGAAAAGAAAATACAATACTGTGTGAGAACCTCTTTAAGGAGGAGTGCGTACGCTGCTTTACACATCAATGTAGCATTTCAACATCAGAAATGAATCATTGCTGAGGGGCAAAAATTCCACAGAATGTGACAAAAAAGCCATATATATTTAAAACAAGGAGGCTAATAATGTCCCAGTAGTGAATTCCACTGGGTTTTTGGTTTTTATATATTTCATGCCTAAAATTTATCTTGTGCAATATTTATAGCTTGTTACAAGGGGCAAATATTGTCCCATAATAATAACACAAAAAAGTCAATTTCTCACAGTGTTTTAATTTAATTATGTATTTCAATAAATTGTATACATCTATGCCACACCTTTATGAAAATAAAAGCACACATCAACACAGACACATACTGTACACCCACATTCAGAGATTCCAAGTTAGAGCATTTGTGAAACCTGCCCATTGGACAGGATTCCAGAGTGACTTTAGCAGAGTTAACTATAGAAACCACATGTGTGTGTTTAAGAATGTGTGTTTTGAAAAGGCACGCTGCATCAGAAGCATGCGTGAAACACACTTGCTAGTGGCACCTCTGTAAGAGCTGTTTTCCGCTGCGACCGTAGCTTGGTTAGCTTGTCCACATCACTTGAATGAAAACCAAGAATAAATATTTAAGGGATTACAAGTCCTACTTAGGTTCAATTTGAAAACTTAAAGGGAAAGTTCACCCATAAATAAATAGCTTCTCATGTCACTCCAAACCTATAGGACTTTCTTTCTTCCATGGAACACAAGAGTAGATATTTTGGACAATGACGAAGCTCCAATAAAACAGTCCACACATACTTATACTGTAGATGTGCTAACATTTTATCTACCCAAGTCCATGATGATTTGAGTGCTATGGTAGAGGTAGAGGGAATACAATGCACAAGTTACTATATTATGGTACTTTTTTAAGCTTGACAGCCTCTGGTCACTCTATGATCTCATTGTGTGGAAAAGAGCAGCTTTGACATTATGCAAGATATCTCCTTTTGTGTTGCATGGAAGTGGGAAAATATTATGTATTTGAAACTACATGAAGCTGAGTAAATGATGACAAGATTTACATTTTTGGATGAACTATTCCATTAACAACTTTTTTTGTCTTTTTAACATTGTAATACTGGATATTATGTTGGATTCTAAATATCATTGTAAACAGTAAACACAACAGTAAACACAAATACATTATTTGTTCAATAACTGCAAAATAAAATTTTGTATGGAGTTCGGTATAAGAACTTTCTCACTCAAAAAAGTGAGTGATGATTTCAGCTCTGAAGCACAACAAATAAAATCACAGCATGTTCTGAGACCATCTAAACCATTTGTGCCAACTTCATAGTTAAGTATGGCGATTTGTGTTAAATGAGGTCTTGAGCATGGAGAGCTTGATCTGACACACACACACACACACACACACACACACACACACACATGTTGGTGCAGCTATCATTATGAGGACTCTCCATAGTCTAGTCTAGTCATAGTCTCCATATACTCTAACCCTACCCCTAAACCTAACCCTCACAAAAAAACTTCCTGCATTTTTACATAAAAAAAAAAAACAGAGTTTAGTATGTTTTTTTAAAAAAAAATAATAATAATAATGGGGAAACTAGAAATGTCCTCATGAAGCACATTTATAGCATAATACCCTTGTAATTACCAGTTTATAACCTATAAAAAGTTCTTGTAACCCAAAACAAAAAAACCACATATTCAAATGTTGAACTGCATGCTTAAAACAGACATGCCTAAACAATGTATTTTGCTCTGCCACCAAAGTATGTTTAAACTGTAACTTCACTGTGAAACAACAATAGTCACTTTATACATAAAAACACAAAAACTATAGGCACTATATGTATGTGTTTGAGTGAGTGATTGTAGAACTAAGGTGTGGAAAATGGTACAGTAAACAAAAATTGGGGAGGGGGGGCAGCAGAAATAGAAAAAGTAAGTCAAAACACAGAAAGACATTCAGGCAAAACTTTCATGTTTACAAATCACTCAAAAAAATCACTCTCTCTTTCACTCACTAACACATGCATACACTTTTAACACCATTCTGAGAGGTTATGATATTGCCCTAACAAATAAATACAATAATATTACTATCACATCCCTCAAGTCTTTCATTCTAACAAATCACAGAAGTTTCAGAGGTAGCACCTCTAAAATCCTCTGGATTCAGTACTCTTATTTCCTCTGTTTAGAGGGAAAAATGCCTGGCGATTTTCCAAACACTCTGGAGTCCATGAGTGAAAACAACTTTCACATGTGTGTGTATACGTTTTCACAGAGGCTATTGTGTGTCTTTCTGTTTTCCAACTTTCCTTTTGACACAAAGCCAAACAACTTTTTGAACCTTTGTTTTGTCTGTCCCATGATCTTGAGTAACGTGATGACAACTCCCAGCTGTCAAAACCCAAAGGGATGTGTGTACAATACAGTGTATGTGTGAGATTGTTATCTGAGTGAATACAGTGTGAGAAATATGAGCGAAAACGGAGTAAAATCCAGCGTCTTTGATCATGTTTAGGGAGGTTTAGGCATTTAGGCAATGCCGCTGAGCTCAGTGTGGCGTCTCAGAATATTTTACATGCTTGTGTGTGATGGCATGCTCTGGTCACTATTGTTCTATCTACAGACCACTTCAGATAATCTACAGGGCCCAGAGGAGTATTTTAAACTTTCTAGGACCATAAATTTTGCAACTCAAACTCCAGTCTGGTAAACTGTGAGAGAATGGGGAAAGCATTCTGATTGGCAACATTGATTAAATGGTAAATGCACAAAATGCAAAAAAAAAAAAAAAAAGCGCTAGGAGAATAATGAAAACGATGAATTTTCACATGTACAGCTTTTCACTTGACCCTCAAGACAGTATGAAACATGCATTGACTTCAAGATTCTTCAGAAAGGCATTATTTGTCTACAGTGCCACTCCAAACTGAAGATGCATACTTAAAGTTTAACCTAAATAAAAGCTATTCTAATTTTTCCAAATTTGGTAAACCGCATGTTCCTTTTTAGTGATGAAAACATCATGTCACGAACAAGATTACAAGACAGGAACTAAAAGGATGGGAAGTATCCTCTCTTTGAAGCTCTGGGTTTGTGTTTAGGGAAGTGTCCCTCATACATGCAAAACTCCTCCACAGAGCTGCAGGAGGGCTGATAGAGCTACTGGCTCTATAATTATGAATCAAGACAGCACAGAGAGCAGACAGCTCATGCTGTGAGACACAACTTTTCCTGTAGTTTTCAGATTAAATGTTTAGAGAAGGAATGTTGTTTTAAACCGGTGCTTTCCAAGAAGAACACACAAATAAACACAAGCACTCATCCAGTACTAATGCAATGGGAGAGTCCTGGATACTCTCGAGAACATCTAGTTAGAGATTAAAGACTAAAAGTGTCATCTCTACTAATGGTAGACCGATATGGGTTTTCAATGGCCAGTGCAGATATCTTGAGCATGGTGGCAAATGGCCAATGTAATTTGCAATACATAATGCAACTTAAAGACTGATAAGTATAAAATTGTGGAAATTAATTACTTATTTTACAGAAATAATTTATTATCCATTGACAGGGCTGTCTGTATATTAGCACATACAAGGGAGCAACTTTGATTTAACATGCAAGAGGAAACAATTTTCAGCTGATGTTGATAACCTGAAAATGCACTCATGTCAGCCAATTAATCGGCCGAGAAATAATTGCTTACTACTAATCACTACGAAACCCATCCTGAAGCAGAACCTCTTTGTTAGCTGAAGGTAAGCGCCTTGGTCTGATGAAATTGATGTGAGCATTACAAAGTTTTTGCTAAATTTTAATTACGTGCTTCATTACACAATTGGCTGAAATGTTTAAGTGAAACGTCCAGCAGGGGGAGCCAAAACTGAGCGAATTGAGGTTGTAATCAATCGTGGTTTTTAAGGTGAATTTTAGATGGAGGTTTTAGTAAGTAAAACGTACCTCCCTAACCTAAAAGTTCACCCTAAACCTAACCAATAGTGTCCGAAAAGATAAATGAGAGTTTAACAAAACAGATATCCTTACCTTAACCAACACCGGACCCTAATTGATTGCATTTTAAAATGCAAATTCGGAAAAAAGACGACTATGCATCAACTGAAACAAACATGTCATTTTGTATCACTTCTATGTCACTTTTGAGCATCTTTGGCTGGACTCGAACTGCTCCCATCAAGCTCAAAATCCAATGCTCTACCTGGTGCGCTACCAATCATATCAGACATTGTAATAAGTGTGTATATGCTGGGGCAGAGCTAGGGGGTGGCCAGGGGTGGACGTGGCCACCACAGATGAAGGCTGGCTACCCAATTGGCCACCCCACTCGCAATTGCCATTTTGGTCATTTTTCGTCTTGGGCACAATTTAGTTAGTCTTTCTACACCAACAACCACCATCCCCCAAACACCCCGTTCCCCTCGTCCGACGATACGAAAAACCCCCTACCCATACTTTGACTTATGATGGCAGCTAATCTATTTTAGGATCCATGAGTTGTTCCTGTCTAATTTAACTAAAGATTAATAAATTAAAAATTAAAACAGATTTTTACAGAGAATGTGAGTGCCAATTGCATATGCATACATCACTACCACAATGCAAGGTTGTTTTAAATGGTTGCCAGGGAATTGTTTTGCTGTTTCTAAAATGTTCCGATTATTTTTTTAAGCATTGCTTAATGCCTTAGCAAGCATCACAAATAATAAGACACCATCATACTAGCTCTGTGCTTTTATTGTTAGCTTGTGATTATTGATATTGTTTTGTTTTTACAATTGTTAGCAATTTCACTTGATTCATAACACAATGGATTTTAAGGAACTGGGTTACTTCTTTTTGCTTTGATTGCAAATTTCCTCATGAGATTTAAACTGATTTCCTATAAAACTCTCAGATGATGGGAACACTTGATATTTCAATTACCTTAAATTGCCTGCGGCCAGCTATCGATTAAACAAATTACATATTTAAAAACAAAAATAAAAACAAACAAGCAAACAAATAGTATAGGAAGGTATCAAATCTATTAATCCAGACTAAATGGAAAATCCATAATACCAGAGCAGACAATGATTAAATAATTCATACAAATCTTTACAACGGTGCTTAGGTAACAGCAAAAGAAGGAGAGAATATTGGCCTCTCAATTTACCAGATAAAGGCATGTAATTTCGAATGACCATTTAATTATTTATCCATTAACAATAACAACCTGTCAAGGAGATAATCATATTTGATCAAACAGAGTCTGCTGTGTGTTGTCACTACATTATTTATCAGCTTTATTTGACATGAAGAGTTATATGGTACACCAGTGGAACTCAGGGTCAAGCTACAGTCACAGATATAAACAAAAGCGATAACACACATTACACAGCACTGAGAGTCATGGACAAACTCAACACCTGAAGAGAACCAGACCTCATACTGTACTAAACAAGACAGTGCTCAACAAGTCTTATCAAACCTGTTCTTAAGAACTCTATGCAGCGAAAAATGGTTCTTGATAGGTGCTGCAAAGAACTATTTTAAGACATTTAGCTGGTTGCAAGAAACTCCTTTAGTTAAGTAAACACTTAGAGACAATAGTTGTACATTTACAACCCTGCAATTCGGCCCTTGTTTTAAGAATTTTAAGGAGTGACAAGTAACAAGATTTTGACATATTCTGCAAAAATTGTGAGTGTTACTTCCTGTGCAAAACTCTCTTATCTTCATCAGGACATAAGGTGATTTAAACTTTTACAGAAGCTTCAGCAGAATTAACATATTGTAAGGATTCTGTAGTTTGTCAGTAGGAAAATGCTAATACTGCTAATATCTGATGGTTTTAAACGGATAGTTCACCCAAAAATAACATTTCTGTACTCATTAACTCAACCCTGTGTCATTTCAAACCCCTTTCACTTTCTTTCTTCCATGGAACACAAAAGATATTTAGCAGAATGTAACGTTCTGACAGCCTTCATGCCACTTCACTTTTATTGTATGGATAAAAGATGCAATGAGAGTGAATGGTGACTGAGACTAACATGCTGCCTAAAATGTATGTTCGTGTTCCACTGAGGAAAGAAAGTCCTAGAAATTTGGAACAAAAAAAAACTATCATTGTATCACTTCATATCTGACTGACATACACATAGAAAAAGATGCAAAACAGTTTAAGAGCTGTCAGAGATAATGTATAAACACCCTGGCTCAGACATGCTCCAAAAAAATCTTCACATTAAAGAGTGATTAATAAAGCCCCCGGATTAAGAGGGGCTTAAGACTCTATGCTAGTCTCTAGTTATTGCTCATCGCTGGTGGTGATGTGATTAAGAAGACAGACATGAAAAGGTCAGTTTCAGGTGTGTTGTAACATAATAATAATCTACTAAAATGAAGACACCTACAGCGAATGCAGGAAGTGATTCAAAGATTTCATTTATAATGTTATCACGTTTGCTGCCTTCAAAATAAAGTCAAGTCAAGTGGTTTTTATTGTCGTTCAACCATATACAGTTAGTACAGTACACAGCGAAACGAGACAATGTTCCTCCAGGACCATGGTGCTACATAAAACAACATAGGACAAACACAGAACCACATGAGACTGCACAGACTAAATAACATTTCTACATAATATTTCTACATAAAGTGCACGTGCAAATGTGTGCAAAAGAGTACGGGACAGTACAATAAATTACTAAAAGGAACCGGACAATGGGCACAGTGAGAGACAGTGCAGCGCTGACCAGTACACATTTGTAATCGAGTAGTGCAAAAAGATGAAACTTTCTAAAAATGTAAACATAAGATACTATGAAATAGAGTTCTATGGACATAGCAGTTATTGAGGTAGCAGTCAGGTATAGAGTGACAATGAATTAAAGTGCAACTATGGACATGTGCAAAAGTTGGATGGTGTACACGTGCGTGTGTGTGTGTGTGTGTGTGTGTGTGCGTGTGTGTGTGTGTGTGTGTCAGTCCAGTCTCTGAGTATTGAGGAGTCTGATGGCTCAGGTCAAGTCAAGAAATAACAAAACGTAACATAATATTAATCTTAAGGGCATAGTTCACCCAAAAAAATGACAATTCTGTCATCATTTATCTATATATAACCTAGTCTCATAGAATGAACGTTACTCTATAAACATGTACATTTTTGCAAAACGTGCCACTTTCTAAGTTTTTCTGCAGTCTCCTTATAAAATTAACACAAGAAGCGCTACAACAACTGTGTGGTTTAATCATTGTCACACAAATGACGAGTACAATTGATGATTTTGTCTTTATCAAAACTTATTTTTCACTCTATTGCTTTCCATACAATGAATGTGAATGGTGACTGAGCCTAACATGCTGAACAATACCTCCTTTTGTATTCCACGGAAGAAAGTCTTACAGGTTTGGAACAGCATAAGGGTGAGTAAATGATAAATTGTAATTTGTGAGTGAACTATGCATTTAAGGATATTACACAAGACAGCAGTGGTTCAGAAAGTTATTAACCTGCTGTTACTGTAACACTAAGCACAAAAAAGCAATTTCATACAGCTGAACTTTGGCAACAGAATGCAAATGTCCAAACCACCTAAACTAAAACGCAAGTCTATTGAGACAACTACTTTAGAGAACGTAGCTGTAGCAGAAACTCACCCAAGGTCTGTGTATCAACATAAACTGCTCACTCTTTCCACCTCCCTTTCAAAACTCAGCTAAGATATGGGGGAGAATGAACAAGTATCTCACTTTCACACCCGCTATCTAACTTCCTGAGTTTTTCAGGACTGTTTCCCGATTGCCCCCTCCTAACCTTGACCTCGGCGATACCCCTAACCTTTAGCCTTGAGATCCTTACCATAAGGGTCCTTCGGTGACACCGCAGTGTATGTAGGTCTAGCCAAATCCTTACTACAACCAGAGATCCCCAGAAGTCATCTACGGTCTCTTCCTCTTTGTCCTATTTTCTTATTCTCCTCCTTTCTCCCACATCACAGTCTCCCATCTGCTCTCACTTTGTGTTGATTGGAAACAGGGAGTGCAGGCATCCAGCATAGACTCATTTACACAAACACACACACACATAGACCCCACCACACACACACCCAAGATAAACAAGGAAAAGGGGCGGTCGACATGGACACTGTCTTCTGTGTGTTAAACTTTCTTTCTGTACTAGTGTCACATTATCTGTTTGAAGTAATATTTACTTGACGTGTTCCTGTGTAGCAAACTCTGACTCTTGTCAAACTTTTGTCTGGAAGACCACACATCTCCCCCTCTCTCACACGTAATTGCAAAGTATTGATTTACTGCATGCCAAAAAAGGAAGAAACCCTTTTTTCTTCTCAGTCCACAGAGAACAGCAATACTGAGCATGCTCTCTACAACCACAAGACCACACAAAAACACACAGAGAGTCATACAGAAAGCTAACATATAATGGCCTCAAGTCACACTTAATAAAATATACATGTCTTTGCATTACAGTATATTACAAAATTGTTGAACAAAGTGGCTTTTATTTTTAAGAAACTTAGCACAAACACATTTCAAAGAAAATTTAAATTATAAAAAAGATTTTAAAATGATAAAGCAATATGTATTATTGACAAACATAGCATGTGACTACACCTGTGGTTACTCTGCTAGGTCGCCAGTGTGAACTGACGGGATCTGAATTCATTTATCTCTGAAAAATCACATTGAGACCAGTTGCATGAAAAGTGTAGTTCTGAGAAAAGGTCTAACGTCATTTGTTTGCAGATACCACTTGGTTTGATATTTTGTATCTCATGCAATAACATTCAGGCATTTCAAATTGTGAAAATGGTAAATACTTTTAGGGGCAACCGCATTTAATAAAAGGCAAAGGTTATATTGAACAAATAAAAAAAGAAAATAAAACATGAGAAAAGAAAGGTTTGAGACCATACCTTTATCCAAATTCCTAAAAAAAACACTCATAGACATACTGCCACACTCACACACACACACACACACACACACACACAAAACAGTGTCCAAATCCCTGCATATTTATATTAAACATTTATAAGAGCATTCATGCTTATCCATGTTGATTATACTTCGCATAAACAATTCACCATCTGTCAGAAAACCAAAATTAAGCTTTTTTATTATATGATTGTATGAATAATGAATATGGAATTATCATATGAAATAAATAAAAATACATTGTTGTTTATAGATTGGTGACCTTAAAATTCCTCAAAAATGTGGAAGTGAGAAATAAGTTGAGCGGGACTCAAAAATGGCTATACTTATTATACAAATGTCACAAAATTACGTTTGCTCTTCATTTAGTAAATATAAGCATTCAAAAGGACCAGCATTCAACAGAAAGCAGTTTTAATACAACAAAGAAGGCCTTACCTCTGGTGCAATAACTCTTAAAAATGGTCACATCACTCAAGGCAGGGGTCAGGGAAAGGAAATGTTCAGGTGCTTCCAAACAACAAGCCCATTAAGGGTGATACTGCCATACCTGGATCAGATTTCTCTGGAGAAACCTCTAAAGAGAAGAGGAACGCTTTCAACTGTACTGCAACTGACATGCTTCCTCTGCCAGAATGGAGGAAGTGATTTGAAAGGAAGAGCCAGAATCATGTTAAGAGGTAGAACGACAAAGTGGAAATGAAAAATAAGAAAGGGAAAGATCTTCTCCTGTATTTCAGTGCACTGTATAATTCCCATACTTCCATTTGTCTTATTTCATAGTTCTAATGACTTCACTGTCATTCGAAAAACAAATGATTAGGTGTGCCCAAACGTTTGACTGGAACTCAAATCTGATCTCTCTCTCTCTCTCTCTCTCTCTCTCTCTCTCTCTCTCTCTCTCTCTCTATATATATACATATATATATACACACACAAATACAGCACACATTTTTTGTTACACTCATTTTTCTGCTTATTTGCAGCAGTGATAACATTCAAAATCAAAGATTTTATGGAACAAAAGATTGGCTATTTATTCAAACAGAATCACAAAGAGATTCAGCTCATAAACAGTTTATAAACAATTCCAAATATCAGTTATATTCGATCACTATGATTTTGTCCATCGTTTAAAATAAACAAATAGCTTCCCACATTTTGACAAAACATTAAAAAAAAAAAAAACCTTGACTAAAACCCTGTTATTTTAACTTTTTACAATGAATACATGCACACGTAGTAGTCTATTTTACAGATTATGTGCACATCTGTTTGGTTGTGCATATTGTATATCCAAAAGAAAATACAAATCTAAATGACAGCTCAATTACACCACAACATAAGTGAACATACAAACTACTTGGCACAAGGTAAACAGTTTCATGACTCTCTTCTCATTGGCTGGCACTACTGGTTGGTCTATATATGTATTTATTGAGTTATTAATTTTTTGGCCATAATTGAACAAATAAAAAAAATCTGTTCCAAGCTAACAGAAATTGACAATTGTATTTAGTTGAACAGAAATATCTTTCAAAAAAAATCTTTCCATCTAAAGATAGCTAGTGTTTTCAAGATATCACATTAATATTAATATGAACTTAGGAGCATATTAGTAATAAGACCAACGAAAAATAGTGTGTTTCTAAATGTTTCAAAATGTGCATAAGTGTCAGTCAGAGGTTGAGCAGCCAATGATGAGATTAATGTAAATTATGCTATTTAGACCACTCCCCCTTCTATAAGACTTCTCCCACTTAGAAGGCCACAACGAACAGTGTGAAATGAGCCCATAGACTCATGATTTGGCAAAACATCTCTTGGACGTATACATTATCTGAAATCACAGGCATGATTCAGTCACAAAGCCTTTCGATATGCTTTAAATAACCTTAAATTATGTAATTCTTTCAAATGAATACTCTCTCTTCTGCTAATCTCTTCTCATTGCAAACATTTCATCTAGCATAGTTGACGTCATAAGCATAGATGCAAAGCCAGTCAAACAGTGCATAACTCAAAGCCTTAAAACACAGTGTGGGTCCTTTTGGGTAGAGATTATGACTGTGTATATTTGTCTGTCAGTTATAGTCAGAAAGTCTTAGAATATGTCAGTCACACTGTCCAGTATTATCAAAATCTTATGTCTCTCTCATCCTTTCCCTTTTTTGGTCTATTTCAACATGTTAGTTTGTATCATTATTAATGATTGGAGAGGTCAACTTTCTTCACCTGCCCTCCTCAACTGGTCTAGTCTCAGATTTTAGTTTGACGAACTCTTTGGCAACCTCATCAGCTGAGCGCTGAGAGAGAATTCGCAGCGTGGTGGTCCCAGTTTCGTCCATATTGATGCGTGGGCCCAAGGGGCACCAGCACACGCAGCTCTTCCGGTCTACTGCATCACGCAACTGCAGTACTGCGATTCCAACCACCCGGTCAGCGCGGCCAAAACAGTAGTCCTTTACCGTTATCTGAACCTCATAACAGTCCAGACTCACGCCTTTACCCAACACACTGAAAAGGAGAGAGAGAAATTTGAGGTTGTGATAAGAGGGATAGAATACACTAGTGTGTCATTCTTAGTATTGTAACTTCAAAAAGACGAGTCATTAGCTGACATTAATGTATACCATTGTTATTGTCTTTTCTACTAACCATGTAGGTAACCATACAATTAATACACTAACTAGTTTAAATGAAGTGTGTAATTTCTCAGCCATTTTTGTCAACAAACAGAATTGCAAAAACTTTTTCAAACAAGTTTTAGATTAGATTTGTAAACCGGCCTACCAATGGTCAGTCAAAACAGATGATCCTGCTCCAACCTCTCCAAATGAAAATTCTCTCATCATTTGCGCACACTCATGTCATCCCAGATGTGTATGACTTTCTATCTTCTGTGGAACACCAAATACAGTTTTAAGAAGAATATCTCAGCTCTGTAGGTCCATACAATGCAAGTGAATGGTGATCAGACCTTTGTAGCTCCAAAAATCACATAAAAGATTCATAGAAGTAATCCAGAAGTAATCCACAAAAATCCATCTTCAGAAGCAATATAATAGGTGTGGGTGAGAAACAGATAAAAATGTAAGTCCTTTTTTTCTCTAAATCTCCACTTTCACTTTTACATCTGAAAGTCACATGTGGTGCCTGTTTAGTTTCAGTTTCACATTTAAATTAAAAGTTAAAGTGATTTAGAGTATAAAAACACTTCAAAATTGTTTTGTTTCTCACCCACACCTAGTATATTGCTTCTGAAAAAAAGATTTAAACACTGGAGTCATATGGACTACTTCTATGTTTCCTTTATGTGATTTTTGGAGCTACAAAAGGTCTGATCACCATTCACTTGTATTGTATGGACCTACAGAGCTGAGATATTCTTCTAAAAATCTTTGTTTCTGTTCTGCTGAAGAAAGAAAGTCATAAACATATGGGATGGCATGAGTGTGAGTAAATGATGACAGAATTTTCAGCTATCCGTTTAAGCTAAATCAAATAGGGCAATGTTCTGATATTGCCACAGAGCAACAAAAATGTATAGTTTACATTTTAATTATGCATTTTACAGACAAATTACTTTCACCTGCTGAAAAACCCCCCACAACTTTACCATGAATAACATTAAAAGTTTAGAATTTTCACTCACAACTGGAAAGCTTCATTATACTTTGCTGTCCAGCTGTTGTTTTTCGATTTGGTTGTGAACTTTCGTTTCTTCTCTGTAAGCTGTGGGCCGACCAGGTTGACCTCAACAAATGGGCGGAACATCCCTGAGGTCTGCCATTTCATGTCATTTACTGCAATCACTGGGAGAGATAAAGAAACTTCCAGCATTAGTACTCCTAGAACCTTCCTAAATTTAGCTCTTTCATTGTTCTGTATTGCTCTTACCTCTGACATTGAGTTTCTGTTCAGTTTTGCCAGCAGGGGGCGACAAATCCAGCTGGATCACTGCCTCCCCTATCAGCCGCTCAACCCCAGAGCCTGTCAATCAAACCAGTTCACTTTAAAAATACTGTCCATTCAACAAGGAGGCTCACAATCATCATTAGGCTCACAAAGGATCAGTGTACTTTTTCTGTGCCGGTTGTGGTGGAAAATCTACGAAATGAACTAAATATGCCAAAATGTGCTGTAAAAAAATAAATAATAGTAATACATTGCATCAGATATAATAAAAATCAAGCAGATAGTACTACACTTGACTGATAGTTAAAGCATTATCAAATTAGCCAAGATATTTATTAAACAAACATGCAAAGGAAAAGGGGATGTGTCCCTTATGGAGCTTTCTGCAGGTACAGATTTTGTGCAAGACTTTTCTCAGTGTACTTGTATTACAACAAAATGCTGATAACTATCATAAAACAGCCAATAATAAAAACCTGACTGATTTTCTATGATATTTTGAAGTTATCTGTTTTTGCTCCAGCCTTTAAGATTTAAGATGTGTATGTGTACACGCTCATTTAAAAAAATCACATCAAGTTAGAGTGCAGATGCAAATGTATTGTGTGTGTGAGACAGAAAGGGATCTTCATGCTTCAAAACGTAAAAGATGAATTAATATTCAGCCCACCTCTATCAGGTCGAACATTCTCTTTGGGGGTGATCCTTATACCCATTCCATTTTGAACTGGGTGAGAGAAGAAATATGTTTCATTTTAAAATATATCAGCCAGGCAATTGTTAGAAAATGTGTGTGGGTGCCAGGTTTGACAAAAGTGAGCAACAGGATATTTGTGTGTGTGTATGTGTGTGCATCTCACCCTGACCATGTTGAGTTGTCACAAATGTCTTGATAAGAGCATCTGTGGTCTGTGTGTAGAGGGAGAGAGCATAACGCAGTGACGACAGCTCAGGGGTCTTCTCCAGATATGCTTTCTTTAAACCATTCCCACCAGCGTGGAAGAACAGCTACCCAGATATGAGAGACAGAGAGCGGGTACAACGTTTATTATATTTTCTTCAGTAAAATCAACAATCCATGCTATATTCATCCTGTCTAGCAGTTTTTCATTAATCTTTGTTTGGAATAATTGAACAAATTCCAAAAATTATTATGAGGGATGCATCTAAACCACTTTTCCATAACTACAAATTTCAGTACAAAATAGAGTTGACAGAAGAATTACATAAAAATTTGTAGACCATTGAGAAAACCTTTATTTGTTAATTACTGGATAATGCAGCAACAAAATTAACAGTAATTCCAGTGAAAATCTTCAGTGTACATAAAAACAAGTCTATTGGCAAATTGTTTTCACATGTAATTAAAAAAATTATAATAATAGTTATATTATACAATAATAAAATGTCCGTCTTAATTTCTTAACTTTAAAACACTCTTGCTTGAAGCAGCGCATCATAATGAGCGCATCACAAGCAGTCCGTATTATGTTTGTGTCAGCAACAGAGCAGTGTTCATTCACTGAAGTATGTTTACTTGTTAAACGCATCCTTTTGCAATTCACAAAACTATTGTATGGCTTCAAGAGACTTTGAATATAATACATGAGTCATATGGACTACTTCAATGGTGCTTTTATGCTTCTTTAATGTCATATTGGAGCTTGACAGTATCGACCATGACGCATAATAACATAATTCCTGAGCACTGGAAAATGCTCTTTATTAATGTGCTAATTATGAAGAGAGATATCACTTCACCTCGTTTTGATGAGATGGTGACACACCATACCAATGAAACCAAACACTCTGTGTACAGTATGTTGACTTGGCATGACAGTTCTGTTAAAAAGCAGAGTCACCAATAAACCATGCTGTAACTCAGTACGCATGCCAACTCCATCAACACACCTTGATTGTGTCCAGTGCTGCCTCCATGATCACACATTGTCTGGGTGACAAACTCTTTGGCTCCACCCCTCCCTTCGACAAACATAACGACAGACAAGGATTAGCCACACCCACTTGCTTCAACTATAGATTATAACTGTTAATAGAGCAGCCTGTACATATTGTTGTTTATGGTTTTACCAGTGTATTTATGGTTGACTGGTTAATTTTAACTAACGTCTCTCATTTTCTTCTTTGGTCTAGCTTGTACCTCTCTAAGCAATTTTGTAACTTTGTTTTGCCTGCTTTAACTTCTAGCACATTCTCATATTATTGCTTCCTTAGGAAGAATCAGTTGAAATGTTGAAAATGTTGTATTTCTCATTGGATGAAAGTGTCTGCTAAATGAATAAATGTAAATGTAATACCTTTAGTTTAGAGAGTTCCTTTGCAGCGGTAAGAAGCTGAGTTCCCTGTGGTGAAAAAGCAAACATTTCTGACTCCAAAGATTGTTACTGAATGAAATCAGCATGCTATTAAGGTCTAAAGGGACTGTGTTAGTATATTGACACAATTTAAATATTAGCACTAGCAAAGTAGCAAAAATTGTTTATGGTGTTGTGGCAGCAAAAGAAACCTTTCCTAAGAGTGTTGAGGGCAAATGAACACAAATTGAGTTCTGCTTTGTATTTGTCAGTAACTGTAGTCATTGGAAAGTTGTGTGTTTAAAGAAACTCACGATACTGTCGCTGCTTTGAGGCAACACAATGGTTTTCTCCATGCAAATCAAAACGTTTTTCCAGAGGTCTTTCAGCACACGCTTCAACACAGTCTTCTCACATATATCCGCAAAGATGCTGAGGCTGTATATGCACACATGCAACAATCATGCAGTTATCCATCAAGAGCAACATTATGACATTTTTACATGTGAAATGTAGAAGTCTGGCGCATTCTTTAGAATCTAATGATAAGTTATTTTATTTAGCTTCTTTCGTGAAACGTGCCAATAAATAGAAATAGGCATACATGACAACACATTTGAAACTGAACTGTACTAAATCCAATTGAAGGGAGTTGAACTGAACTGACCTGGCATCGAGGAACTCCATAAGTGGTCTCAAAGCGTTATCCGCATCAGCCTCTGCTGTGTTACGAGTGTTCTGATTCAGAGGACCTTTTATCTGGTACAGGATGTCCGCCATCTGCCGCATGCACACATTTATACGGGCCTGGAAACTATATACATACAGACAGAGGGACAGGGTTATGGGAAAATTAAAGTAGGCCAACAAACCATGTGGCAGTAACAATTTTCCTAAAAAAAAAAATGGGAAAAATCGTTTTCAGTAACACTTTTTATAAAGCCTATATACTGTAATTAATGCATTATACAGGTTGTATTCATGGATTACAAAGTTATTCATAATGCCTTTTAATACACATTATAATACTGTACATTATTACACAGCTCCCTGGGATACTTGATTCTGATTGGTCAATCGCTACATTGTGTGGTCATATATTGTCATATAATGACAGCTAAACTGCATATTTGATTGTTGTCCCTGAAAACCAATTTCCTACACTATTGTGATAGTTTCATGTCTCTTGTTTCACACTGCAATCTCATTCTTATCATAAAATAAATTCAATTCAACTCACTAGTTAATGTCCATTTATTTAAGTATAATGAATAGTCATTTGGGTCCTTGTATTGATTATTTTGCGAAATGAACTGACAGTAAAGAATTAATTACTTGCATTTTTTCCATAGTTATAATGCATTCATTTATAACACGGCATATCGCATGAAATGTTATGTTGAGTGTAACATAGAAATCCTAAAAAAGCATTAACATAGAAATGTAAGTATTATAATGTATTATAACTGTAGTTACAATTTATCACGAGAACATAAGATGTATTATAATGCATTATGTATACATTATAATGCATTAAGAATATTTTAATAATGCACTTTACAGTAGTTACAGTATTCTAAATACTTTGGATTCGCCAGTACAGTAAGACAAAATACACATGTTAAAAATACATTCTCTGAATAACCTAAATATCTTACGCAGTGTTGTTTCTAAAACAAGATAAATCAAATTGATCTTATTTTAAGGATTTTTAGATATTTTTACAGGAAACAATACAAAACTTATCATCAGGAATAAGATTTTTGCCCTAATATCAAAGTTCTTAATAGATAAAAAGAAATTATGATCCAACTTGATAAAAAAAATATGATCGTGTCTGGTAACATGTGCATGTAAAATGGCTAGAAATAGCATTTTAGCTCAGCGTAAAGCTGACAATTTACACAAGGTTTATTTTTATTTCTTCTGCTCCAAACTTCAAACTACTTCTCTGTCTGATTGTATGAATGTAACACATCATAAGAAAGTGTTTCACTGCTGTTCAAATGCACTTTGGATCACATCATATATATATGTATAAATGTTTTACATCTGAAAGGACTAAATATTAAATGAAACAAATGACAATAAAATGCAAAGTAATCTCTTAATAATAAGCAAAATATTTTTTTGAACGTATCTGTATTCTAATTTCCAATGATTTAAATTGTACCTGTAGTGGAATACAGTTACTGATATTTTGTACTTTAAATACATAATCCCGTTACATGTATTCCGTTACTCCCAACCCTGCTGTTACCTAGTTTCTCAAAAAACTACAATGCCAAATTAACATTTGTAAGCAGTGCTTGAATGAATATTGCGATAATGATATTAAGATTCAGAAAATGAGTTTACCTCTTGGCAAACATGGCACTCAGGTTATCTAAAACAGAATTAAGCTTCCCTTGCAGGTCATTGAGGATGTCTGCTGCCTCTGTGTCAAGCTGTTGAGAGAGAATAACACATGCACACAGGAATTAGTGTCAGTTTGATAGAAAAAGAAAATGGTACTTAACTGGAGAGGTGAGGAGAATATAGAAAATCACTTTGTGTCTTTTTGTCATGGTTCAGCAAAAAACATTAGCCTCTCGAGGTGAAAAAAATGGGAAACATTTTCTATTAAAGCTATTTTTCAACAGTTTGGAAGAATACTCAGCAATATATCTGTCACATTCAACAACAGTTTAATTATAGCAGGAGTAAAGAATGCCCATATGAAGACAGCAGTAGTAATGGTTTTATTGTTATAATTAACAGTAGTTAAATTTGGTTATTCAGTTCTATGCAGTTAAGACCGTAGGCCTAGCAATGAAATGGGTAAATCTCACTAAGACATGTCCAGGCCATGTTACACCTTAAAATCAAAAGCAAAAAATAAGAACTTTATTTTTAATGTAGACAATGAAGGCTGTGTTTGTATGTAACAATTTATACAATGTGATATTATTTTCATGAACTAAAAAAAAAAACAATCTATATAGATACAATTATTTTGTTGAATTAAAATCAGCAAAAGAAATACTTCCATTACATAAACAAAATTTTTTTTTTAATTTATTCATGATGATATCTTGATAAATCAATTTCAAATTAACTTTTTTCTCACATTACAGTAATGGAATTATTTTGGGGGGAATATGCTTAATTAGCATGAAAATAATATCACAATGCATACATCATAATAGATCTAACAGGCTTTATTGCAACCATATGCAACCGTGATGTAAAAAATCAGGTCCTAAAATAGGATCCTACAAAAAGGCAAAATTATTTTCTTTTCTTTTTTGATTTTGGGGTGAAATATGACTTGGGCATGTTCTTCACAGTTTTAATGAAATTCAATAAGTAAGTAGTAAGTAAGTAATATAGACTTGTCCTGACAAACTGAGTAAAAGTTAGAAAGGAGAAGCCTTTCAAGTAGGTCTTGATTGATTAGTGTATTCTAGTTGAGAGATTTTACAAGATCTAAAGCAGTAAAGCATGGATAAATCTTTTAAAAGATGCATTTGCATTCTGTCAACATGTCCACACAGAAGGAGTAGACCAAAGCATAGATGCATGTGTCTCTAAATGTGTATTGTTAACACAGTGATAGGGAAAGTCTCAGGAGGAGGGAATACACAGTCAGACTTCAAACAAAACTGTATGACTATATCACTTTCTCACTCACACATACACACACTGATACATATGCACACCCACACAAATGCTTGATGATTATCACACCTTTTTTGTGTTGAATGTTGCTTCATTCTATCGAGAGACCGATTGAAAATAAAATAGGAAAACAAAAGAAAAGGCATAGAGAGGCAATTGATAAAGCAGAGGAAATCATCAATATGCTCAATAAATAATCCTTCAGAATGCTAGTTTTGAGATAAATGCAGATATGGTTGACGCACCTCTTTTCCCTCATCTTGAGGCTGAAGAATAAGATAAAAGAAGGTATATGAAGGGGGAAAACATTCAGTCAAGCTAAATGCAAACGTGTATTTTGAATATCTGACAGTCCACTAGTTTAATAAACAAAGCCACCTGCTGATAGCTTTGTTTATTTGCACATGCTATTTGCATTGATTGAGCATCCAATTCACTAAAGGTATTATGAAAATCAAGTAATGCCAAAATCGCCCTAAAATCTGTGCTGAATTCAATTTTCACAGCACAATTCCACATCTTGCAGGCCAGTTCTGAGTGTTAGGTTGTGTAGGACGCAGCAGACTACCGTGATTTGGCATAATACAACCCAGGCAATCGGCCCATCAGGGAGTTTTCCCCCATGGTCTATCAACTATTTCAGATAAACACCCACCCTCAACCTGAAGTAAAAACAGAATGAACTGTGGTTGGTTGCTACATAGCACTAAGTAGGCAGATCTTGGCTAAAATAAGATGCAAAGTGGACCAGACCAAGAGTCAAAAATCTGGCAATGCAAGACTACCTTAACTCTAACCCATTCTAAAATCAGAACTAAATGGCAGGTTGACAACTAATTATTTAAGCTGTAACTTCTAAAATCAGACTGGATGATAGGGGTGTTGTTCCAGGACTGACAAGGACGTGGAACAGGATTCTGGAAAATGTCCTACTTGGGTAAATCTCGATACGCTTTTTAAACTACATGGATTGCCCTAAAGTGATCTTGACATCTGCACTAGTAAAATGTGGAATATCAGTCTTGCATTAATTTCTGTGCTCTAAGGCGACAGCAGAAAAATATAGTTTAATAAGCATCTGTTAATGTGTTTACCAAAACAAGGATAATTTATTCACTGTTACATCATATTACTGTATATGCCTAAAGCAAATAATTATTTAAGCTCTGAATAGTGGATAATGTTTTCTTTTGTCATATTAGATCACAGTTGGGCAGAATCAAAGCTCAACACACCAACAAACACATAGCACGCATACACACACACACACACACACACACAAATCCTTGAGCTCTATCAGACTGTATATAAACTCTCAATCCTCAGACGAATGAGAACTTGTTATATCATATTTCAGAAGAAAAGTACATCACACAAGCACAAACAGAGCTCATATATCAGCTTATTACCTCGGCTCCATCACTCACCTCTGTGGTCCTGTTCTCATCCTTGAGACAGAGAAACAAAATTACATTCAGTATCACACTGAGCTCTGCTGATCTAGAGACTATGGGGTGAAATAACACTGTGTATGTGCAGTGCGCACAAACCTCTTTCTCTTTGTCTTTCTTTTCTCCCTGGTGCCAGAACATGTAAACAAACGTATAAGTCATTTTGAACACACATAAACAAAGGATGTATATGCACACATAGGTTGACTTTAAATGAGCACACTAAGGTTTCATAACGGCTTATAATATACATTGTAATACATCTTAACTAATAAATACAAATAACTGTAACCACAGTTGTAATACATTATAATAACTAATATTGATATCTTTAAAGATCATAATAACAACACATTACTTTGGGTGCTGGTCATGAGTTTTAATGCATTATACACTGAAATTATGAATAAGGATAGGTATTTTTACATAGTCTAACTGTGGCTATAATCATTCATGAGAACATACACCTAATTACAATGTGTATTATAAAGCATTACGAAATAGGGATGTGCATTTTGGTCATTTTGACCAAAAGAGTACTTTTAAAAATGCATCTTAAGGGCCTGCGTCCTGTTCAATTCTGCAGAGCAATTTTGCTGCCTCATACTGAACATCACTGTGTGCAATATCGGTCACAGCTCTAACCAACTGGACCACATACTGCCCAAAATGCCACAGTAGCCAAACACAAAATTAAAAAATTACAAGCTTAGAAATAAAATAAAATAACTGCACTCGGGTTTACGTTGCCATTCCTACTGAAGGAATAGTTTAGCCAAAAATTAACATTCTGTCTAGATCTATGTCATATCATTTCAAACCCTAATGGCTTTATTTGGAATGCAAAAGGAGATGTTTTTATGAATATTACATTATCTGTCTTTTCAATACAATGGCAGTGAAAAGGACCAAAAAGTATGCTAAAAGTAGTCATTTTCATTTTTGGAACTATTGTATTAAGAATACCTTTATAATGCATTATTACCCAAACTGTACTTTTAAAGAACACACCTTTTCCTTCTTTGAAACAGACTGTAAAAGAAAAAGAAAACAGGTCAGTAACAAAGAAACAAAAAGAAAGACGAACAAAAAATAGCTTATGAAGCTACCACGATTCCAAACAGTTCCGCATACAAAATTGAAGGGATGGTGGCATCTGACTAGCCAAATAAATCTAGATCTAAATCTACTGGATAATAAGAAACTACTTCAGTAAGACTGTCACACATCAAACTAAACCACAAGCTCACACAAACCCACCTTCTGCTTGTTGAGCTGTACATAGAGGAAAGTAGAGATGAGAAAACAACAGTGAATATCGAACGGATGGATGAATGGAAAGAGGTGAGGGAAGGAGAAAAGGAAGCTGGGATTTTAAATAGGAGCAGCAAAACAGAAACAGCTCATGAACTGTGCCTAAGAGAATTCAATGTGATGTGTTTAGCTCTCTCTCCATCTATATTTATTTCTCTATTACAAGGCTCTCTGGAATACTCTATTCTGATTGGTCAATGATGCCATCCAATAGTCCGGGGATTTAGATGTATCAGACCGCTCGTTCAGGTTCTGCAAGCCATCTCTCCTGCTTTTCGGGTCAATGCGCAATCTCTACAAGTAAGCTAATAAACTAATTGCAACCCAAATCAATGTTTTATGTGCATTTATTTATTTATTTGGCAAGTAGTCTTGTAATTGTCTGGATAATGAGGAGTCAGACGGACATTTTTACAGAGTAAACACCAACAAAACTTAGACGCAAACCAGAGGTGGATTTCAGCTAATCAGCTATTTATTCCTTCTCACATGATTACAGAATTTCAGAGCAAATCTATGTTTCAAGTCCATTTTATTTTTTTATTTGGCAAGTAGTCTTGTAATAGGCTGAATAATGACGGACGAGTCAGATGGACATTTTTACATAGTAAACAACAACAGAACTCTGATGCAAGCAGGAGGTTGATTTGAGCATGTTCAGTGATTTTATATACACTACCGTTCAAAAGTTTGGGGTCACTTGTCTGAAATTTTTCTCATGATCTTAAAAATCTTTTGATCTGAAGACATTTGCTTAAATGATTGAAATTAGTTTTAGAGACAAAAATATAATTGTGCCAATATATTAATTTATTTAATTACAAAACTAAAATTTTATTTAAAAGAAAAAATATGTTTTTGAAATGGATGACCGAATAATTAAGAAAAACATCCACTAAGTGCCCTGCATATAGATGGGAACTCCTTCAATACTGTTTAAAAAGCATCCCAGGGTGATACCTCAAGAAGTTGGTTGAGAAAATATCAAGAGTGCATGTCTGCAAATTCTAGGCAAAGTGTGGCCACTTTTAAGATGCTAAAATATAACACAGTTTTGGGTTGTTTAGTCACAGCATAATTCCCAAATTTTCATTTCTGTTATTCCATAGTTTTGATGACTTTACTATTATTATAAAATGTGAAAAAAAATAAAAATAATAATAAATAAAGAATGAGTAAATGACCCCAAACTTTTGAACGGTAGTGTATATATATACAGTTGAAGTCAGAAGTTTACATACACTTAGTTTGAAGTCATTAAAACTCATTTTTTAACCACTCCTCAGATTTTATATTAGCAAACTATGGTTTTGGCAAGTCGTTTAGGACATCTACTTTGTGCAGGACACAAATTTCCAAATTTTCTTTACAGATTGTTTCACTTTTAATTGACTATATCACAATTCCAGTGGATCAGAAGTTTACATACACTTACAATTAACTGTGCCTTTAAGAAGCAGAGACGTCGGTGCACTTTATCACATGGCTTGTTGTGCGTGTTACTGCGGAGACCTAGCATGTGGGGAGGCTTCACGCTATTCTTCGCGGCATCCCCGCACAACTAACCACGTGCCCCACCGAGAGTGAGAACCACAGGAGGCGACCACGAGGAGGTTAACCCAACGTGACTCTACCCACCCTAGCAACCGGGCCAATTGGTTGCTTAGGAAGCCTGACTGGAGTCACTCAGCGCACCCTGGATTCGAACTTTCGACTGCAGATTTGGTAGTCAGCGTCTTTACTTGTTGAGCTACCCAGGCCCCAGCGACATTTCACATTCTTAAAATAAAGTAGTGATCCTAACATGGAATGTTTTCTACAATTAAATGTCAGGAATTGTGAAAAACTGAGTTTAAATTTATTTGACATAATATATATATATATATATATATATACACACACACACACACATATTACGTTACAACGGAGACTGACAGACTAGCAACACATGACTCACTCACACACACAAAAACAAGGACAGCAGGAGATTTGTCATCAGTTAACATGGCAACACACAAAAAGATGTATATAGTATTCACATATGTGCATGGGTTTGTTGTGTTAAAATCTACAAACGCACACACACTTAAGCCAAATGCTTCTGTATTTCTTTCTTCTTCTTTTTATTTTTTTAAAACCATGTGCACGTTTTGAGCAGGATTCCTTCCATCAAGTTGTCATCCGTGTTGGCTCAAAACTAAACTTCTGTCCCAAAACTAATCTGGAAAGAAGTCAAGACCTATATGGCAGAAAATACTGGGTCCTGGAAAGTCATTCAGTTGTACCTTAAAAATAGTATTGCCACTAAACTCTTTAAAAAACTGATAGAATATAAACCATAGACAACAAACACAATCGAACTCTAACAGGAGCTATGATAAAAACAGCAACTGACCAGTGAAAGGTCCACAGGATACAAACACTGAATAAATAGGGGTTGGAACAAAACACATTTCATAAGGTTAATAGGGGACTTTGTTGGTCAAAACAAACCTTATTCTCCTTCTCTTTGTTGTCAATCTACAGGTAAAAAAACATACATATCATAGATTTTAAAATTAGAATCCAATCCACTAACCAACTAACACAATAATATGTTAAAAGCAGACGAAGGCTACAAAGATTTTCTTGATTTTAATACGTCAACTCCAAACCACACTTTTAAGACAACTTAATATCAAACAGACACAAAAAATGATTACTAGCGTAAATCAGTCACCATATATACTGCTCTATTTAAAGGGGTCATTTCATATACAGCTCTTTTTTTTAATTAAATTATACTAGGGCTGAAATAATTAGTCGATGTTATTGGCGACAAAAAATTGTTCATTAGTCTTTTGATGTCATTTAACGTTGAATGATATTGTATGAAACTCTAATGATGGTGCATGAGAGCAGCACTGAGCTTGCACTTGACAGAGCAGAGAAAAAAAAAACACAGCTCACAGTTCAGATACATTCTGAACTTTCACAGCATCAGGTGATGTACATCGCAAAGTATGAGGGAATTATACAAAAATACCAAATAATTAAATACAGAAGCACTCTCGTTGTGGAATAAGCAAATCCGGAGCTGCCGCTCCGCTAAAGCAAGACTTGCGTGTCGAGCATCTTAGAAGGAAACACCCCAGCATTACATCTTTAATGCAGTTATACTTCATGTGTTATAGATTTATTAAAGTTCAAATAATAAGGAAGCAGGTCATGTAAATAACTACAAACTCTGAAATTGGCATTTCTCTGCGCGGTCAGCACCTCTTCTATGAGTTGCGCGAAGTGTCCCGATCTAAGGGGGAGAGATTGAAACTGCACCGGCTGATGCATACTCTGCTTGCAGCAGCTAGATTATAATGTGATGGCTCGTGTCTTATTGTATCATAATACAGTATATGTGTCACTGTGCATTTCTTATCATGAAGAAAATTGGCAATACGCAGCTTTATTAATAAATTTATTTTTTTTTGTTAGTTGAAGATGGATTTAAGAGAACAAAAATTTGAGAGAGGGTCATTATACACCATTATACTCTGCAAAAAAAATATGTTTTGATTTGTTTTAGTTTTAAAACAACACACATTTTCTTTAGTAGCTATACTACAGAATAAATAATTGTTGAATATCATATTAAAAATATAAATATTTTAAAATATCTAAAAATCCTTAAAAAAAGATGCATTCACCTGAGCAGCAGCATATACAATATTTAGAGTTGCTTTTAGAGAATAGACCTTAATATAAGTATATTTTGTGTTTACTGCACTCTTATATGCACAAATACACATATATACAAATACATTTACATTTGTCTCTTAAAGCAAGTCTAAATATATTATATTTTGCTTCTCAAGTAATTGTATCTTTAGACTATTTTAAATAGAAAACAAGACAAAAACACTTGATAACAATAGTATTTTTTGCTGTGATTTTTTTTTACTGAATTAAACGTAATAAAAAGTATTTTTATACTTTTTATTTTATTATAGTTCAGTGAATGTAATTTAGAGGTATTTTTAAAAGATGATTTTGTCCCCTTTATTGTTATCAAGCACGTTTAATACAATCGTTTAAGTCAGGACACAAGCTGAATAGTCAGTTAAGAGCTAATGATTAAACACTGAATTAATTGCCCAAATAGTCTAATAATCGTAAGTTTAGTCGATTATCAAAATAATCTTAAATTGTTTCCCTAAATTATACTTTCTGTATTTTTGTTATGTTAGGGAAGCTTTTTGCCCCAAAATATTCAATTTAGTCAGGACCATTTTTCACCCACTCAGTAACCCTTTGAATTAAACAGTGCATTCCTTGTTGCTATGCCTTCAAGACTTAAGACAAACATACACCGGATGAGAAGAGAAACTGGTGTAACTGGACTAACTAAACGATTAGAAATGGCCATTTTTATTATGCAATTTTTCTGTATGAATAGGTTTTATTCAAGCTGTCAAACCACAAAAAGTCATACTTGTAACTAAAATACATAGTGTTGGCAATTAGAAAGCTTCATATACACAGTATATGATTGCTCAAGTACATAGTTTATGCCTTTTGATAATGATTTGGGTCAAATTTAACAGAAAACAATGCAAGTTGCACCAGGCACGTCCGGTGTGCAACCTCCATTATAGTTTTAAATGTTCCACCATACAAAAAGAGCCTCTTTGCAAAGTCTGCATTAGATTGTGACAGGTTCACAAAATAATCCATGCTAAAAATACAAACTATTTAAGTTGGACTAAAATGCCAGGCTGTTATTATAAATACGAATTCTGATCTTAAGTGACTTCCCTGGTTAAATAAAGGTAAAATAATAATTAAAAAAATTATGTCACTCTTTCCTATGCATATGCAGACTTGTAGGTGCTGCACACAGCCAGCACACGATTTGACAAACTTTCTACTGACATCATTCTACAGGTGTTTAGGAATTTTAGCTTTATTATCATGTTAACCTATCCTACATCCTCACTACCTTACAGTGACAGGTCAGGCCAAGTTTCTGATCCCCCAATATGCGACATTAAAGTGTAAATTAGGGCAGCCAAAGGTTTGTTTCAGGTTTCTAATATTAGTATGTCTTCTCTTTCATCTCAAATATAGAGGAAAATGATTCCACATGATATGTCCCCCTTGATATGGACCAACAAGACAATTCATTGTGAACTGCTATAGGTTACTTAATATGTGGGTTTGTATATTGTTTCAATTAACTTATATTTAATAATGATACTATTCCTAACCCAGCTGTCATCATTGATATCACAGCTGGATTCCAGAACACATGCACACCAACTCCATAGGACATATCACAGAAAACGCGCACACGCAGACGCACGCACACGCGCACACACACACGCACATACGCCATATACATCATGTACATCTGATTCAATTAAGACCTGTATAAACCAAGCTAATATCTCTTAAAATATTCAATATTTTACTTTGAAGACTTCATCCAACATCAAAACTAACACATTACTTTCCTCTTAGATGAAAACTTGCTTTAATTCAAGTACAGAGTCCTATTAAGGCACAAACCGCCACTGCAACATCAAAAGCACATGATTCCATTTAAAGCTTTAGTACTACATTTAATTATCTCGTCGTGATTAACAGGTCAATTAAGCTTTAATGCGCATAAAAGAGTGTGAATGCAATCCAAGGAGCCGTCTGCTCTATTGTGTCACATTTGCTCTCATGCAGAGTGAGTAAGGAAACCAAACTGATAAATATATATTAGTCCTGTTTTAAATTTTAAAGCATCCTCTAAGGAGCATTAACATCACTGATTAACGTACCTCTGATCCTTCCGAATCTGAACAGCCAGACTGATGGGAAAGACGCAAAAACAGTGGTCAGACAAAACAGGAAACAAAAAAGAAAGAGACCAACCAGCAAACTAAAAACAAAAATACACATAAAAACGACAGACAAGATTAATATGAATAGTTAATGCAGCAAAGCTTATCTACACTAATGAAAAGACCAGAGTAGCTTGTCACCAACATCTGTTGTGTTTTAGATTCTGGTCCTCAGCATGGCTTGCTGGTGTGCTGGTGACCCAACAAAGCTCTTAACTAGCTAAACCAGCAAGCCTTCTTTGAGCTGTTAGGGATAGTTCACCCCAAAAAAAAAAAAAACCTCATTCCATCCCAGATGTGTACACCTTTCAGCATAAAAGTAATCCATACGACTCCAGGGGTTTAATCCATGTTTTAAGAAGTGATATGATAGGTGAGGTTGAGAAACAGATAAATATTTAAAGTCCTTTTTTACTATAAATCTCCAACCAGTAGCTGGCTGAATGTGAAAGTGAAAAAGTGAAGATTTACAGACAAAAAAAGACTTAAATATTGATCTGTTTCTCAGCCATACCTATTCAGTACTTTTATGCTTTTATTTTACACCTTTTTGGAGCTCCAAAGTTCTGGCCACCATTCACTTGCATTGTATGGATCTATAGAGCTGAATTATTCTTCTAAACATCTTAATTTGTGTTCTGCAGAAGAAAGAATCTTACACATCTGGGATGGCATAAGGGTGAGTAAATTATGAGAGAAATTAAATTTTTGGGTGAACTGTCCCTTTAAACTTACCAGCACTAACCAGCATGATCTAACCTTGACAATCATGGAAATGTATACTGTAAAAACTGTCCTTTTTAGCAAGATATATTGTTAGTTTAAAATTACACCAACAGCGATTGATTGTTGGATGTCACAAGTTACTAAGCATTCCTACTCGACTGCAGAAACCAACTGTATTAGGAGGCAGATCATGTGGGCTTCACTGCCTGCACTGGCACTGGAAGTTGCTGCATGTTCGCATAAAGTTGAACTCTGATCAGTGTCACCTCAAATTGCCTCATTGATTGAAAATGAATGATTTCTGGCTGCTTTTATGAATAGCATGAATAGCCATGTATAATCATTCATAAGTTTCATAAAGACCTTTATAAAGAAGCAGATCAGTTAAGACATATGTCTGTTTCTCACCTTAACATCTGATTCATCTGACTATTAAAGACATAGAAAGAATGAGACACAGAGTTAGAGAACAAAAATTGAACAAAACAGACAAAAAAGTAATGACAGAATTGTTTCACTGCCTGGTTGATTTGCACTAAATAGCTTTGCTAACACACACACATGCATGGAATCACACACTCCTCTCAACAGCACTGTTGAGTGTACAGACCTCATTGCCTTCATCATCAGTAATGGCCTGAACAGAGGAAGACCAAAAGAAACAGATTTTTATGTTAATGTGACCCCTGGACTGAGAAAAATGCTTCATTATTAACATTTAAGATAGGTTAAAAAATGTTTCACTGGCGCACACACACACACGCTCTCTCTCTCTCTCTCTCTCTCTCTCTCTCTCTCTCTCCTAACACACCTCCTCTTCATTGTCCTCCAGCTCCTCCTCATTCTCCAGCTGAGAGCGAGAGCAGAGATCAAAGTTAAAGTGGTTTTAGGGATTTTATACATTAGCACGACACTACGGAGGGATGAACCATATAGGCTGCACTAAGGTGGTGCTACAAGGGTGCCTAAATCTAGTCAAATGGCCGAACCATCTACATAAATAACACAAATGGACACACAACCACTCACACACAAACTAAGAAGGTTGGGGATTGTGCATCTGAAAATACTTCTCTACACCTACCAGCTCTTCCTCAGCAGTGTACTAAGCAAAAAAATACACACATGGTTAGTTCTGCTGTCATACAAACTCACCACAACACATAAATACAACCAAACAGAAAATGTCAAAGAATGACATTCCCATGTTTATTAGATGATGATTCACCAGAATTCAAAATAGATATTAAAAATCCAGTTTGGTCCCCATCACAAATATACCAAGCACAAAGAAAACAACTTGACAGGCCAGTATGCCCATCTCCCATAGCAACAAAACCATATGCTTGAGTTCTTTATTCTTATCCCTGCTGACAAAAAAAATAGAAGAAGCTGGTTGTGTTGTGTTTTAGCTGCTGGTCCCAAAGTTTTGGTGGTGAACAACATGGCCGTGCTGGTCCACCCAGTAACACAACGTTTTTTTAGCCAATCACCTGAGCCTCAAATGCCATGCAACAATTATGAAGCTGCAGTGAAATTATGACAACGTCAAAGGCAGCACACAAGGAAAGAATCCAAAATTCCAAGTCCAAAAAGACAAGGCCATGTTTTAAGATCCCTCCAAAAACTAGCAAAACATGTACTATAAAAGAATGAATTATTTGTGACAGAATGGCTACTTTTGAATGGCAGTCAATGGAGAAAGATGCTTCTTGGGTACAGATGGTGTAGTTACAGCATCTACCAGCAGGGGCCAAACCTTAATACTAATACCAAACCAGCTCTATTCAGCAAGAACGAGCCTGGACCAGCATTGCAATTCATGCTTGGTTCTTTTTTTTAGCACACTTCCAACCAGTTAAAACAACGGGCAGTGTGCTAAAAAGTATCTGGAGTATCAACTCATGCCATTGTCCTCTGCGAATTTCACATTCGTTTCCTATCTATAACCACATCATAAGCGGTTATCCTTCATATTCCACTCACCTGTTTGGCCCCCATAGATTCAAACATCTTTTCCAACATCACACGCATCTGTTGAATGTTATTCATCAACACACAGGGCTGCAGGAGACGCAGGAGTAAACAAACGTGAAAAGAAAAGAGAATGAGAGAGAGAGTGCTTAGAAATAACAGTTCTTAGCAGACATATACAGTACAGTGCCTAAGTCTTAGGCACATAAGATGTTTCACAAAAACATTTGTCTTAAGATGGTTATTTATATCTGCTACTTTAGGAATTACTGTATACATTTTATACTCCCAAACATTCCTTTTGCAAATTGAATAGAAAAGAAGAACAGGGAGCCCTGCAACAGATGTCATGGCCCACACAGAGCCCCCCACTGAACATCGGGTCAGTCTGAGATTACACGAAGAGACAGAAGTAATTGAGACAGCCTAAATAAATAAAAGAACTGTGGCGAATTCTCCAAGAAGCTTTGAAAATCCTATCTGCCAACAACCAAGAAAAACTGTGTCCAGATGTAAGTAGGAGAATTGGTGCTGTTTTGAAGGCAAAGGTGGTCACACCAAATATTGATTTAGCTCTTTTTCTGTTTACTGGAATTTGTATGACATTAATTGATTAATGAAAACTATGAAGTCATAATTTTTTTAAGAAATCCTCACTTTGAAAGTTTTTCACAAGTGCCTAAAACTTTTGCACAATGAAAATGTTGGCGCAAAAATAGCGATTGTTTTGTCTTTACACTATTAAATACTGCTTTTCTTGACACTTACCGTCTTCTCTTTGTCACAGTAGGAAGTGAAGCTCTTGGTTAGAATAGTACAATACTGCAGGAGCACTTTGGTGATAGTCTGACAGGGAAAGCAAAAAAAAAAAGTAAAATAAAAGAAAGAAGAAACATTACTCTAAAAAGTTATGTGGAGTAAATGGACTACACATTGTACTGATCTGCCAATCTGGAATGGCAGATAAACTGATTACTGTATGTTCTTGAAAACGGATCAATATATTATGGGCAGATGCATTAAGCTCCATCTTTGTTCCCTTAAATAGACCTAATTCTGCAATTATTATCATATTGTCATAGCAGGAAATTCCATTAAAGATACAATGAAAGTGTTGTGTTTTCAATACCTAGCGAGCTGCTTCCGTTGGCAGCATTTTATGGCTTTTTAGGCATGCTCCCAAAGTGAAAAGCGTACCAAATGGTAGGCATCTTTATTATGTTTCCTTAGATGCCTTGTTTAGGGCAAATTTTAAAGCAATATTACATGTAACATTTACAGAGAAAAAAAATGAATCCAATGTGGTGGACTAAGCAAGAGAAATTTGATTTTAAGCAAAATACATTCAATACTGAAAAGTATCATTAAAGTTTCTTCCTCTGTAGAGCATTTAAAATGAGTAAACTACGAGGTTCCATATAAGTTAAGATGCTGCCTTAGAAGACAGCTGCCTATGTAGGCAGAAGACAGTAAGGCAGCACACTAGCTATTTATTCACTGTCCTCCCTAAAACCTAATTAACATTTCAGCATCTACAAAACTTGTGTGGGCCTCTACAAAGATGTCACTATGTCAGACGTCTATTGTAAGTGAAAAATTACTCACATATTAAAAAACAGATGCCGATGGTTTAAAGACAAACATTCTCGGTGCTGGCAGCTTATAATTTTCTCGCCCCCATTCTGTATGTTCTTTATGTTTCTGAGACTCTGCCTTACAAAATCTTATGAACTGACTCTCTCACATGAATGTAGTATTCAACAGTGTTTCCTCACAGCAAGTACCAAAAACTGTTTTTGCCTAACTTCGAAACGAATTTGGAGAACGTAAGAAAATAAGTGTTAATTCATCAGACTGATTCAAATATTTAACTTGTGAGTTCATGAGTCTTTTTGTGTGATCACTAAAAGAACTGGCTCATAAGAGTAATTAGTTTTTGAATCGGTCATGTTGAATGTTTGTTTTTGAGAGCAGCTTGCGAACACGGCACAACTGATAGATGCGTTGATTAGTTCACCTCATCCAATTGAAATTCAGACTGCAAGCTCACAACTTAATTTCATTTGCTGTGGCACTGTAGATTCAGCAATGGCAGCGTGCCATCGTTGAAGAGCGTTGGAGAAAACACTGGTATACAATGTAGTTTAGGTTTGCTGGTCTGCACCTTGGCAAAACGTCGGTTGTATTGGGCTGCAACAACAGAATCAGGACAGTCTAGTTTCTTAATGATCTCAAAGCTCTGGTTGAGCTGAGTAAAGATGTCCACCACTGAACTGGAGAACAAAGCATGTTCAGATGTCTGCTGGAACTAAAGAAAAGACAGGACAAAATATTAGTTTGTGGTCAAAGGGTCTTGGAAATGCTTAAGAATAAGATTTGATTGCTAATTTTGTTATTTAGCTGACAATTTATTTAAAGGATCAACAGTAAATTTTCACAGGACAGCCTCCCTTGGGTAACTTGGACTTAAGATAAGATAAGATTCACCTTTATTGTCATTGTGCAGACTACAGAGCCAGTGAAATGGAGTTGTTTTCGCATATCCCAACTAAGCTGGGGTCAGAGCGCAAGGTCAGCCATGAAACAGCGCCCCTGGAGCAGATAGAGTCAAGGACCTTGCTCAAGGGCCCAACAGTGGAATCTTGACGGTGCTGGGGCTTGAACCCCCGACCGGGAGTTTCGGCCAGTAACCCAGAGCCTTAACCGCTGAGCCACCACAATGTGTAAGGTCATGTAAATGCATTAAAAGTGTTCTTTTATCAGGGAAAGGTCAGAAACGTATCAATCAAAACCCAATCGACACACCATTTTGTCATATACTGTAGATTTGTGTTGGGGGTTTATTTATTTGCATGTAAACCCAGGTAATAATATAAAAAACGGTCATAATAAGCAAATTTTTTATATGATGTGATTTTAAAAAACCAGCTGATGTTGAGATGACTCTGTTATGAGCGTATAAGTAAACACACTCAAATGTTATGGATCACCACTTGTAGGTTGGTGAATACCACTTACAAGTGGCATTCTAGTTTGTGCAGGTTATAGGCCACAAGGGATGCCATACTGTACGGATGGCACCAAAGTTAACTTTTCATTTACCAACCACTATCTTTTGGCTATTCCACCGCAAGTGATAGCAGTGAAGTTCATACCAATTAAATGCAAAACTCCAGACTTGTTCACAGTTCAAGGAGGTCCCAGTGTACCTCTATACATCTACAAAATTGGTTAATAAACAATAAAGAACCTCCACCTAAAATATTCTGATAGCGGTATTTGAAGTCCATTATGTTACACTAATGGACAAATTCAGAGCAAGCGGCCATTTCTTTGACAAGACATTGCTTTAAAGCCTAGTAAACCAACAGAAAATGAGCCACATATAACAGAGAGGGGACAAAATAGAAAGGTTTTAGTTTCCGAAACATACTCCCTCTCTTTTATCCCTCTCAAGAGCTCCATGCATAAAATCCATTGACACTTCCTCATTCTCAGCCAGCCATTGCAGAACAAATGGCAGAAACCACCTACATATGGGAAATAAAGACATACATAGAAAAAATAGAAGGTAAAATCAGGACGGCAGAGAAGGAATAAGAGGTCAAGAATGTTTAAGCAATAAAGAGAAAGTGTATCTATGTACTAAAGATGAGCAAAGACTTTTTGGGAACTGTTTAGTGATGACTGTATATGAATGAGAACCTTAAAACAATACAAAAGGAGGACTAATGGCAGAATATTTGAAGAATAAGAGAAAACTTCAGCCAAACAATCTGAAAGAACTAGAAGTGGAATGACTCACGAAGGGTACTCTGGGACAGCATCAGAGTAGGCAGGCAGGTCATGGACATACTCATTGTAGATCCATTTAACTTTAAAATGCAGATTCATGTAGTCAGCGCTTTTACACAACCTCATTTTCTCATGCTCTGGGGAAACAACAAGCACGAATCATCACATTAAGCTTTGCTTGACTATCGGCAGAATCGTGTGGCATGTGTCAAGGCAACGTTACAAAGTATTCCTTTAACGTATGGAAATAAAATCTAAAGGTGGGTTAGAGATTTTTTAGACAGAATGTGCTCTTGGTTAAAAAATCCTAATGAATAAAGCAGATCAAATGGTGTCAAGAGACACGGTTTTAAAAGTTGAGCTTCTTTTAACTTGCCACAGCATCTTAAAAAGGTGGCACTTGTGCACAAAACATTGGAAAAAACAAGTAGTACACAACAAAGACGTTTGACTAGTGCATGTTTACACGGAAAATTAAAAACAATGTTTGAAAAATGTTTAAATGTGTAGTCAATTCAAAATTTCAAACAATCATGTCATTCTAATGCACCATCGTCACAACTAAAAGGATACTAGGCACACCGCACATGGCTTCAAGACATGCTTTGACTAGATGGTCATGATACAAAAAAAATTAAAAAACATACTGAAAGGTTTTACACTGGAGTGGTAAATGAATGTACATTTTGCTATGAAGAGAACTAAGCGAGTAAGGTTTCTCTTTCCAGTGAGTGGCGAGCGACCAAGGAATGGGAAATGGAAAACCTAGAGTGGAGTCAGAGACAGATTAGCAGAGACGAACCACTGCTATTTAAATGAATGGGAGAATTTGGAACGGCCCACGGATGTTGAAAAGGAAGTCCCGCCTTTCATATTGCTATCAATCCACTTCACTCACATACTCAGATTTACAATCTTTCTGTTATTTATTCATCCACCGGTCTAAAGATCGTATTGCTTTATCGTCTGATGGTCTCCAGTTGTGTTCACTCAAGGAAACTATCGCTATCTAAGAAAATGATAATGAAATGTATTTATTTCTCACAAACACACACTTTCACAGTCACTTAACCACATGTCTTACCAGCATAAAAATCAAGTCTGCGAATATGGAATGTGGCAGGGGCTATGAACACAAGAAAATGAGGCAGGAGAGAAGGGAGACATGAGGGATGAAGAACACTTGAGAAAGAACAAAAAAGGTTGCAGTTGTGCAATGAAAAGATGGTGGCATCAAAAATAAAAGATAATTTGGTCAATGAGGGGTTTATATACTAGTTGCATTTTACGCCTACCTTGCAGATCTAAAGTAAAATCAGAGGGTTCTATTCTCTAGCACTGTTGAGGAAATGAGAGAGTGGGGACTTAAGACTGAAAGAGTGCTTTCAACCTTTAAAAGGGGTAAAATAATGGAAAAACAGAATTTGCTTTGCTCTTTTGAAATAAGAGTTTGCTGCATATAACAGAGCTCATTTACATAGAAGTCTTAAAATGTTATAAGTGGTAAAAATAAAGTGGTAAAAATAGTGTAGGATATTGCTGTTTTAAGGATACAAACTGTACAAACTGTATAGCACATAAGAGACTATAATTATATCAGCGAAAAGTATGTCCACTTCACACTCTCATGACCCCAAAAGGCATTGTAACCTTTGACTTTTACCATTCTTCCAGTGTTTGAGGGTGATGTGTTGAATGACTGGAGTCCGAGAGAGAAGCACGAAATGATGGAGAGATCAAGTGATGTTTAGGAGTAAACACAATTCAATTTGTAGTACACAAACATACAAAACTATTCATACACAAACAAGCATAAATATTTGCATGCTCCATACCTTCCAGGGCATACTTGATGTCCTGAGCAAAGAGTGTCCACATCACTTCAGCACTGACCTTCCCCACATTCAGCTCCTGAGGAAACCTGCAAAAGAAAAGCAACACAGGTTAAATCTAACAGTCTAACCAGTCAATGCGTGATATTATGTGTATCTGTGCATTTACTGACTGGTTTATTATAGGGCTGTAGAAGTTCCTGTCCTCCTCTATGATGGACACTATTAAGGTGATGAGTTTGGGCCAGAAGTCAAGGTTCTGGATGCTTGGTCCTGGTTCCTCCGTGGTAGCATTTTCCTCCTCTTTCTCCTCCTCCTTCTCTACCCCTTCTTCATCCTCCTCTCCCTCTTTCTTTTCCTTTGGTTTCTGCTGTAACAGAACAGAGGGAACTTATCCTAAGGAAACAACCAAGGGTTTAGAACTGAGCGATCAGCATTCATGAGAAACATTTTTTTTTAAAATGAATATTATGTTTATTTAGAATACCCACAAGGCATCATCAATGATGATGGGGCACACTTTTTGTAAACTTTGTCGAAAAAAGTATTATCGGAATCTGTGCTGATCATGATTGTAGCAACAGCGCAGCTCCCTCACTCTCTCTGCCTCTCGCTCGCTCACTCACGCGTACGTGTGTGTGCACACAAGATGGGACATGTCTTTTGCACTCTTTGTAAGGTGGAATTGAATAATGACCGTAGCTCAACAAAATCACCCATGAGTGCAACAATGGCATGAAACACGAACACCTGTGAAGTGGTAGGTCTACTGGTCTCTTACATTATTATTATATTTCATAACAGCATAAAAAAACCTTGTACATAATTTTATCCATTTCACTTGCCATTGTTTTTCCTTGCACCTAATAGGAAATACCTGGGGGGGGGGGGGTCATATTTTTGAATTATACATTTTTTATGCATTCAAAAATCAGTTAGGGATGGCATCAACGAACTATAAAGGTTTTATATGTATTTATTTATCTAGAAAAATGCCCCAACATCACATTCTGGTCCATCAAGTCAGACAACATGCTGCCATATTTTTCGAATCATTTTAGAAAAGAAGCTTAATACCATGATACCGCGGTGCATTTTGTGAAGGTTATCGTACTGTGAACATTTCATACCATTACACCCCTAGTGGTTGCTGTGTGGTTACTTTCTAGCCCAAGACACAAAAGCCCACCAAAAGCCTCTGTGATATTCTGGTCCCTACATTTGGCTTGGGGGTCCCCCTTCAATGCAAGTCAATGGAATATTTTGGCCTGCTTTATTGTTATCTAGATGAAATCTTAAATCTGGTCCCTTAGAAAAACGAAAAGGCCATTCTTATCTTTATCACAAATGGAGTGGGACAAGTAAAATGCCAGAGTTCAAAGTACACTGCTTTGATGGATGGATGGATGGATGAATTCAGAATCTGTCCATCAAGGTAGAACAGACAGAAAGAAATGCAGATGGATGGATGGACAGATGGATTTAAATCAACAGAAGTTACACTGACAATAGATAGTTTAAAAGTCTACAAATAAAACCCAAGATGATACTGATGATTCACATGGGCCTAACCTGTGAACAACCCTATGTGTATGGTAATATAGGTCACTACTACCAATAAGTCATTCACCCACTACAAACACCATCAATTCCACCCCTGATTGTCCGTATTTGAACATACTGACATACAAATATTTGAGCAAAAGCAATTGTATGTATACAAACATGAAGTGGTTGTGAATATTCACTCACAAGCTCTGCAGCCGGCTGGAACTGCCTGTTGTACAGCTCTTGGCAGTTGTTAAACATGTACTCATATGTGGAATTGAGGCAGGCTTTCACACAATCCCTGACCACATGAGCCGCACGAGGGGGAGACTGCAGTTCCAAGACCTGAACACAGGGAGCATCAGAGAAACCAGGAGCATTTCATTGCACATTCATTTCAACAGTAACATTTTGCTTAGGCACACATTGACACTCTCTCTCTCTCTTGCTTTCCTTCAGGGTCATAGAATATACAAATTATATAACTCAAGGTCACTAACGGTAAGCTGTCTGATCAATAATGACTAATCTCTGTCATGAAAGCCGGAACAAAAGCTTCTCCCAGCATAAACAAATCAATCTTCATCTCATGCTTTCTATTGTTCTTTAATCCTACACTTCTTTGAGACAGGCAGAGAGGCACGACTGAGCATCCACTCAAGACTATATGGATCACAATTGAATCACTCATCTCTACTGGATCTGTCTCTCAATATCTACTGTAAGTATAACAATAGAGGCATACTTCCTTGTAACTCAAATATGAAATATAAAACAGGATGGGGGCAATACGGTATGCCGTTGTTTTATCTTTAAATGATCTTACCTTGAGTCTGAAGAATGTAATGCTAGTTAATAAATCCACTGTGGATTTAAGATCGGCCAGACGAGGTTTACTGCTTGCTGGGAAATTATTCTGGATATCAGAGGGAGAGAGAAAATCACAGGAGGCTTGTGCGAGAAGTAAAACGGCTACTTGAGGGGAAGTAGTTGTCATTAGAAAATCAACAATTACACAGTACCTACACAGATAAAGTAGGGGAGACTAAGTGTCACGCTTTTTACACCAATAAATATTGCCAGTTTCTTTATATAAAAAGAATATATATAATATATATATATATATTTTAAATAAATGAAAATTTAACTGTTGTTGCCCAGGATAAAAGCTATAGTTCATTTAACGCACATTGACATTTTGGGAAACGTGCTCTTAAAGGGCAAGTTTGTCACAATGGAAACAGGTAACACTTTATTTTAAGGGTCCACAATAATGCACTAGTTAAGCATGAACAAGACAATAATTAACACATATTTGAATGTAAATTAAGGTTGTTTTAGCCATAATTTTTGTGTGGAAAGTAACTGGTATTGGCTTTCCCATGGGTTTGGTGAGAGGTAAGGACCCAAATGCAGAGTTCAAAAAACAAAATACTTCATTAAATCAAACGAGCAAAACAGGAGGCGGGGTGTGACATCAGAGCGAGAAGCATGCAGTGGTACAGAAACAATAACAAAGCTGTGTGCTCTCACAAGCATGCAAAACAACCGATTGGCATGAGCGTACATCGCAGAGACAATGACGCGATATACACTCATGCCAATCGACAAACAAGACGAGAACAGACACTTGTGTGAGAGTTCGGCCACACACAAACCCGACACCTTACCGTAGGTGATATTTATAGTTTATTGAACTTTATTTTAAGTTTTAACAATTCACTACTAACAATTTAGTGAGATTAATATAGTCTTAATAAAGGCAATCTGACTCTTACTTACACAAGTTAATCATTTGTTTTACATCTATTAGGTAATTACAGTATTTGCAGTAAGCATAAATACTGGATATTCAAAGAGTTTTATTGTAATAGAAAATCTTGCACTTTGGAACAGAGGGTCAAATTGTCTTTTATAGAATATTTTTGTAATTTATAAGTAACAGCTTTGTAAAGCCAATACTACAGAATATACCTTAAATAATGCCTTAATTTTGTTTAGTACTTTATGTGCTCTGAAATTGAGCATTTATTACATTGCTTTCCACTCTAATGTTTGGGTGTGCTGGGAATCAAGGAGATGGGAGACACAGGAGTAGGAACTTTAGATCCTTTAATAATTAAAACGCTGGAGTAGGAACAAACTTCACAAACCAAACATTACTTGTTAACACAACATTCAAGGACTGACCCAGACAGACAGAACTAAAGGATATTTCTACACAAGGAACTAAACGAGGGAATGACAGGCAGGTGGGGATAATGAAGGAGTGATTGAAACAGTGACTTATGGGAAATGTAGTGAGGGAGAGAACTTCATAATAAGAGACCATGAAACAGGTTAAGACAAAACATGACATCCATACAAAAATGAGAGGATTAATAAGTTGTAAATTATGGCAAGAATCCCTTACTATGCATTAGGTTAATAATTAATTACTGTCTTATTCAGGCTTAACTAGTGCAATATTGTGGATCCTTAAAATAAAGTGTTACCTGGAAATTAATTGACAATTGAGAAGAAAGTATTTCCTATTTCAAAAAAGACAATCTAAAGTAAACCAATTTACAGCAAAAATTGTAATATGGGAAATATATCTTAAACCATTGTTTGGGGCCAAATTAAATTGTAATTGATGAATTAACAAACATGTGACAACTTGCCCTGATATCAATGTGACAACTTATCCCAACTTGACCATTATGCTCCTGCTTGTCCTGAGAACGCAATAAAACCTTTTGGTTAAAACCTACCTTCATTATTATAATTATTTATGCATAAGAAGTATGATTTATTGTGCATACTTGTTTTCTCAAGAGCGTATGCAAAAACTTTAGAACTTTGGAAATTTAGTTTGAAGGATATATAATTCAACATAACTCAAATTTAAGAAGATTTTGAACTAGGTCTTTGAAACCAACATACAAATCCACTGCTAGAGTAGAGAATGCAGTACAAGCAATTGTTCAAATTAATATTTAGTGACTATAACTCCTTGGGCAATTTTTTAATTAAGTTAAGCCTGTGCAGATCAATTCTGATTTGTGAATATGGAACATAAATAATACTTACTCTGTATGTTGACAGGTCAATTCGGAGAGAGTTGTGGAGCTGATCCAGCAGTCTAACAAACCTATCTTTCTGTATTAGCATATGAAAAGAAGATGACAAATGAATGGTGGATAGAGCCAAAAGAAAGTTCATTCATTCTTTGTCAATTATTACTGTAAATGAGACAGAAGTTGTGTATGTACAGTATATGCAGAAAGGTTGTGAATGTTTTAGTTACAGAGTCAGAGTATAATTAACCAGTAATAACTACAAACCCTCTGTACAATTTTCAGAGTCCCACAAGTGAGGTAATCTGCTACCAATCTTCCTCTGAATAAAATCTAGACCCCAGGCCAAGGATGTGAAACGGTAAGCCTTATTACTTGTACACAAATACATGGGAACAAAGACCAGAGGCAGGATTTTAGAAACCCTGCTCATTGTGATGAGAAAAGCTATCCTGAATGCGAATCAAATGATCAAGGGCTCTGACAACAACTCACTTATTCGCTGTGTGTGTATTTTTTCATATCACACAAAACACTGTGTATGGGCAGGTTCAGGTCTTTCAGCGGAATGGCCCAGTACAAAGAGGGAAAGGAAGATTTAGCTTTCAGCTAGTTTATTTTGCTTTGATAAAATCAGAGGCTACTACGATCTTGTTGGAGCCTATTACTCAGTGGCTTTGGGATCAAAGGATGTATCAAACTTGAATAGTAAGAACCAAAAAGTCACCACCATTTGGTAATCAAATGTAATATTACAGCTTATCTAGCTATAATTCCTTTGTTGTAAAATGTTTTACAGGACCAAGACCATTTTACTTAATCTGTCACTCTGATATCTTAACAGGATTATTCACCAAATAAATTACAATTTGGTCGTCATTTTATGTTGTTCCAAACCCATTCGACTCCTTTCTTTTCCATGGAACACAAAAGACAGAATGTTAGGGTCTGGCAGACTCTGCACCATTGGCTTTCATTGCATCTTTTTTCCAAAAAACAAAAATAAATGGTGTGAGGGTGTCAGTCCCCTACCATTCTACATACCTTACATCACCTTTCCTGTTCCACAGATGAAAGAAGGACATATGGGTTTGGAACAACATGGGGGTAAATGATGACAGACGTTTCACTTTCTGAACTTTCCCTTTAAACAACAACTTCATTATGTAATCTAATCTCACCAGGTAGAATTGTATTAATGTTAAGTGGTTGAACCTCATTTCCTCTATAAAGAGATATAACATAGGGAGTTTTTTTTCATGTTGGTGAACCACCTGTGTGCAATGCTGAGTTAATGTTACCCCAAAGTTGGAGGCAGTGAAGCGGTCACAAGCGGAGACATTGTTAACTGAGGTGGGGTGAGCGCAGAATGCATTGATGTTGGCCAGGAGCATGCTCATCACCGCTGGGACACCAGTTAACATGTACTTAGAGGACAGACATGCAAAGTGCCTATGAGTGGGCAGAGAGGGAAACAGAGGAAATGGATGAGAATATTGTACTACAACGGATATGTAATAGTAATAAATGTCATTTATCAAAATATCTGACAATCAATTCCTTTAATAAAATGTCAATACATTCACTTATTTGTGAATTTGTAAATAATAGCCTGTCAAGTCCTTTCATTGCGATTCTCTACTCTTTTATAAAATCATCACACATGTCCTTCTATTTAATCTATAAGTGTCTGGCTCATTCAATTTAGCATTTGTTGATATAACACAATTATTTCTAAGCCTCTGTATACCAATGCAATTTGTAAATGACTGATGCCGATGGCTATATCTACAGAACAGTGTTTCTGATATAATACCAGAATATCTGCAGTATTTTCACTCAAATTATTGGCAAAAAATAACATTTGCATTATCCATGACAAGGAACATTTTACATTGATATACTTAATAATTGCACAGTTATTTAAAAATGGCCAAATATTAGCCATTAATCTGGCCAAAATATCTGTCCCTCTCACTATCTAAGCATTCAGTCCATTTAATCCTTATGATGTTTTCCGGACATTTTGACCCGGATGACTCTTTTTCTTTTCTCTCTCTCGTTTTTTTTACTTAATCCAGCTGGAATAACATTTTTTCACTTTGTTCACATATGGTATCTGAAAACAGTTTCTTAAAATGTTATTGCTTTTATTTCACTTTGTTACGCTTGTGTTCCCAGTCAAAAATGACCGGACATTGGAGAAGAATGGATTAGGCTACAAAGTACAGAAAAATTAAATTAAGTCCTCAGACATGTGCACACACCTACACACAGGCACACACACACACACACACACACACACACAAACACACACTCTGTTTGATGAGCGTCCTCTCGTGCATCGTCTTCCCATGTACACTCTTTGAGTAATATTTCAAGATCTACTAACTGTATCATATTATGTTTGGATTTGTTTGAATCAGGATGGTCTGCTGTAAGTCTGATGTCATTGTCTATGTTATATGTATGTTTCGGAAAGTAATGAGGAAAAACGTGACAAAAAGACACTTCTGGTCAATATATTTATGTGTGTCAGTGGGAAATTCACTTCAGTTTGGCCTATGAAATGCTCATTGCATTCTACTAATTGAGAACTTTCCAACAATATATTACACATGGCTATCTCATCTTGTTCAATGGTTTTACAAACTCGGAATTTAATTCTTGTGATAGAAAATGTGCAAATGATGAAAATGAAACCGTTCTAATTTGTCAGCAAATTAAAAAGCATTATTTAAGAATGGGTGGGATCAGCAATATGCATCGTAAAGTCCAGATTCTAGGCTTTAAAATGACCAAGCAAGTGGTTATTTATTAATATATTAGGTAATTATTTATTTATTTATTTATGTTTCTGCAGGGAGTGCCCTGCTCTGGCCCATATAAGCTCAGTTCAATTAATCTTTCTATCAATAAATATATATATATATATATATATATATATATATATATATATATATATATATATATATTTTTTTTTTTTTTTTTTTTTTTTTTTAAATATGTTCAAAAAATTACTATAAAGAAGTTGATGAAAAGATCTAATGCAATATCTTGTGATAACACACGCAATATGAGTGACTTCTAAACAATCTTAGTGGGCCACTCATTTTTCACCGGGAACACAACACGTGTTAGCACAAAACGAACACAATACAAGGGTTAAACACTAATTTAAGTAAAAAAAATGTTTATAAAAACTTAAACCTCAACACTAATGTTCAGTGTTTATTGAGAGCATAATGTAACAATGTGAATGTATTGGCTTGCTTAATAAAATGTGGTCCTGGAATATTGCCTACAAACCTCCCTGTCAACAGCAAAGGACCTAGAGTATAGAGACATTTAGAAAATCCCAAAGTATACACAAAAATCCAGAAAGCTCCAGGGCTTACGTCATGGCTTGATAGATGGATTCTATTCCGTAGCGAATGGCAAACTCATCTACAATGTCTTGAGCAACCTCATCAAAGTAGACCTTCCAGGCATCATCTCCACGAGCCGCAGGCAGCTTCACCATGTCCTGCCTTTCTACATCAGTTACATAGTGAAAGATATTCTACAAACAAATAGAAAGAGATTTTTGACTTAGAAATATAATTTTCTGTGTTTTTGAGAGAGAGAGAGAGAGAGAGAGAGAGAGAGAGAGTTTGACTTCCTGCTAAAAGACCCCATGAAATCTACATTGAAGTTGTGTCTTTTAGTCAATGTCTATTAACTTTATTAGCTACATATTGATCAAATTCCCTTTTTGCAGATATGCATTTAAAATTTACGGCCTTTCTCCTCTGGGAGCACTTGGACCAAATATGATTGGGCCAAAAATATTGATGACTCAGCCTGCACTGCAATGATTTTGGCCAGGTCAAGTTCTCTCAACACTGAGAATGTCCCACACCCTCATACCACCTGTAACCAACTAGCAAGTAACAAATCATGGTTTGTAACCGTGAATCAGCTAAAATCTACTGGGTATTTTAAAAAAGGGGGACAGGCCATTCAATATGCCCTGCACAAGCTTCCTATTTTAACAGGAAACACAGGTTACTCAAAAAAGAAATGAAAACGGCATTCATCGAGCAAATTCTCGAGGTTTTCAAGTGTTTGCTGTCTTTGACTTTCTTGACTTTCAGATGAAAATAATAGGCATTTGTCAACCAAAGAAATTACAATTTTTTTGGATGTATGTGTATGGGTTTACCTCATGCAGACAGGTGTACTGAACATGATATGGAGCCACCTTCTCCTCCCCTTTAATTTCCACACTGATCTGCAGTCTGATGGCCCCTGACACTGCTGACTTATCTGTTCGCTTTTCTGCAAGAGATTACACATGGCGACTATAGATGTATCCATTTGCAAACATCTAGCAGAATGACTATTTGCACAAGGCATATATCGCACCTGACACACAGCACAGCTATTTGTACTCCAATAGTCTGGTGGAAACAGACAGAACTGCACCCCTAGTGTCACTGCAGTTGCATGGGGTGTAAAAACGATGCGGTTGTACTTTTTTCATTCAGATGACATGGGTTCGAATCAGCCATTTGTACCACTTTATCCCATCCTGTTTCCTGTCTCCACTCCTAACATTTCCCATAATACTACTTACAATAATAAATATACTAATTAATGTAAAGGTTGATTTCATCACAATGATTTGGTCACGCTGAAGATCTAGGTGTTGAAAGGAAGATTTGATCTGGTTAAAATTATCCATGGCTTTACTATAGTAATATTGTAGTAACCATGTGTTTTTGGCGGAAGCCATAGTTTAATGCAATTCAGCATGGTGTTACTATAGTTATATTGTGTTAATATAGTAACCATGTTTAATTTTGTTGTTACTATGATTTTACAACAAAATGCCATCGTGATTCTATGGTTACTGCAGTAAAATCATAGTAACGTTTTTGTAAGGGTTGGTGTGGCACGGTGGAGGACGGGGCCGGGTCGTGACTCAACACGCCCGGTCCCGTATTAGGCTAATCAAGCCTCCGAGAGGGTTAAAGGCCGATCGCGGAGGACATGCCTGAGAAAGAGATCGTTCACGGACATGTCCGTCGTCCTATGTGTTTGTCTTTTGAGTTTCACATTAAAACTATCATTTATATGTTAAGCCGGTTTCTCGCCTCTTCCTTGCCCGTGAGGGCGAACTTCTTTACAGTAGGTTAGGGTTAGGGGTTGGGGTTGCTGTAGGATGTCTGTGGGAATGGACAGGGTGTCCCAGTGGGACTTGACCGAAGTCTTGATGACTCCTAGCATATCAGTTACATTTATTCAGTTGGTCGTTTATTTTCTTTTAGCGAAAACAAACTGTATGTTCAAGTTTAGAGATCTCACACACAAGATTTTAGTCTTGCAGGATATTTGTCTTGCATAACATCAGTTTTATAATCAGAATTTTTGAATTTTCTGCACTAAATATTTGATCGGAAACCATTTCTTTGTAAGGAAGCTCTTGATTGAGGAAGAATGTCTCACTGCTATAATATTAATATGTAAGGAGGGAAAAGTCATGTGACCAGAGATAAGCTCCAACTGACTCTTACAGATACAATTTTATTTCTTTATTTTAAATGCATGCAAATTATTCCATTATATATTTTCACAAGCTTATTACAACATTAAAATGGAATAAGATCTAATATAAGAATGGTTCCAACTATATTATTACAGATTACAGTTCATATTTTAGCCATAGATTGTAGCTTTAATGTCCTACCGTGCACCAGAAACTCTTAACCAGACAGATGGTTTAATTTCTAGTGTGACATACAATGGCTCACATGAGTGATACTTTCATAGCCCAGGATAAAATAAAGTTAAACATCAGATAAATTAAAAAGTACTACAAAAGCAAACACAGATGTTGTAGAACTTACCAAGGTTATACCAGACGTCCATTTCTCCGCTGAGAGTTCGGACCTCAATGATGCTCTGACCCAAAAAGTCATCTGATTCCCTCTTCAGACGCTGCTTTACCCGAGACCTTATATCATCATCTTCATCCCATACACGCAGTTTAATACGGTCAGATGAATTGTGGCACTCGCTGGGGAGGACAGAGCAAACTTGTGAATCAACCAAAAGACGTTTTATAAAATGGATAGCTCTGGCTCTAAATCTGATCTGACACTTTTCAAAATCACGGTAAAATATACAATATTCGCATATCTGTCTCGTTACTTCAAATTCAATATATATGCATTAAATTAAACTAAATAAACTAACATTTTGGTTTAAGATTGTTTTTACTGTGATTATTGCTAACAATAAAGTTAATTACTAAAGTATGGTTTCATGAATGTTAGTTTTTTTTGATGTTGTTGTATTGCTGTTGCTGCCGTTTAATAACAAACTTTTTATTTCTCCCATGGTTTAGGGCATTTTAGACACTCCATGGCCATAGCATACTGTATCATGTATAAATGCAGTGCTATTTTCCTGTAGCATTACATATTATAACATTAAATACTTAGAGATTTGGTCTGGTTATACTAGTAAGAATACTGTAAGCATAAGAACAGGTCAGTGAAAAGATAGGATTCCAAAAGAACAGAGAAAATATGATATTGTTTCAGACTCACAAGTTGAATGTTTCCTCCCACACAGGGTTAAGGTTACCATAGATGGTTTTGGTTCTCTTCTTGGTCTTTCCAACCTGAACAGTCACGTATGGATCACTGGAACCAGTTCTGTCTTTAGCCTGCAGACCTTGAGCACTCAACACTGCACACATGCACACATGCACACACATAGAGTAGTTTGATATCCAGAGCCTAAAGAAAACAATTGACCTTATTCATGCTAGCGCCATCTTTCTTTTTTTCCATTTTTAATGGGAATGACAACAAGGCTGTGAGGGATAGACTTACAGACACTTCAATGGGCTGCACTGCAGTTTATAGTGTTTTTGGATCATTCTGTAGACAAAACAGTGATAAAATATCTGTCCAAGAACATTCAGTATACAAAGAACTCCAGTCAACATGAGTTATGGAAAATCAAATGTGATCTAGGAACTTTATACAGCATTATACCGCCCATGCCTTTGAAGAGAGTGTAAGTCTATCCCTTACAGCCTTGTTGTCATTCCCATTAAAAATCAAAGATGGCGCCAGCGTGAATAAGGTCTTTAATTTACATGACCATTAAAACGAAGCTAAATATTGACAATGAAAGACTCAAAGTCTAGTAGCATTTACTGACAGTGTTTCATGTTATTAAAAAACACTATAAGCAAAATAACTGTGATGACACAGTTATTATTTGAATTTGAATTATGAATATAATTATTCCTTGAATGACAATGTATGAAAAAAGAAAACAAACGAATAAAACCATCAACACTGACTCTGCAGATGTTACAATCATCATTCATATGGAGTTCAGAGACAATAACAGCTTCCCTTGTTGGTTCCTGAAAGGCTTCGATACCTGTGATTGAGATCTTGGCAGACCATTTAGAGGTTCCATCAAGCACAGTCTGTTTGATGGCCTTCATCTGATGAACATGGTTTGGTTTGGTAACAGCGAACACAAGCCTGATCATCTCAAAAATCTCTGGCTTGTTTCTCTCTCTGATCTTCATGCGGTCCTTCATGGCTGAGATGATGTGCTGAGTTCTGTCCTCAGCTCCTGTTTTGGAGCTCTTCTCAGCAGCTCCTAGAAATCGTATAGAAAGGTGTTAAAAGGAGAACGCAGATGAGCAAAATCTCTGCAATACTAGTGGCACCAAAATAACTGAAAAAATATATATTTTTTAAATATAATGTATGTTAGCACACATTATAAAAGAACATGTATCATTACTATTTTTATGTCTTGTTTTGAGAGAAGATAACTTGAGAAAAAAATATATAACTTGTATTCCAAAGATTTCTCATGAACTTTTGTGATCTCGAGAGAATAAGACAGAAAAACGACCCATCCATAATGTATATTCTTGCATTATAATGCAACTAAATAAAATACCTCTTTAAATATACTATTTACATGCAACAAAATGTACCACAACAATGTATCTGACACAGATGAATAGCAGCACATTAACTAATGAAGTAAAATTTTAAGTTGTGTTTAGCTCTGCAAGGCCTCTAGGTTTGAATGATCAATTTGAGCATAAATACTAAAGTAACAAGATGTTTTGTTGTTTTTCCTGTGTTTGGTTTGTGACTCACTCTGCAAACAGTCAGCATTGAGGAGCTCCTGGCATTTTTCATGACATTTGACTCCACACTCCGAGCAGCGCATGCCTTGCCGAGCAATACCCCATAATAAACCTTCACACTCGTAACAGTAGGTGGGTGTGGTGGCTGTCCATACATCAAAGTTATGGGGTGTCGTGCAAGAAATAGGATAGATCAGAGCCTGGAGGGTCTTCTTGTACACGTGACACTTCTATAGAGAAAAAAGAGGGATGGAGAATGTAAGTTTCTGGCAGAAATGGGCCCTTGATGTAACCCTGAAGAAGTCAAAATTTAACTTTTCGAAACAAACAAAGCCCAGATCACATGTAGATGTGTTGAAAAGGTAGAAAGCTGTTAATAGGGCTGAAACAGAAAAAAGGCTAAATGTGGTGAGAAAAATGTTTGCATAAGCTTTCTACATGTTTTGAGAGTAGGCAGACAGATGGCACAGTGACGACCAAAGTAGTGGGAGATCAGACATCAATCTAAATAACAAGGTGTGGGTTGTACACCCATTTTTTGCTTGTTTGGCAAGATAACAATTGAATCTACATTTTGACACTTTTGAATAAATGCAAGTGGTGGTTGCCAGTGCAAAACTCACATTTGTTGTCACTCTACCCCACAATGCTAAGGTGTGATAGGTGGATGCCAGGGTGTTGCGATACAGAAGCTAAGGAGCTCAAAGTGGTTTTTATTAGAGGTTGACCGATGGTGGATGTTGCCGATACTAACAACTAAGGTGGTGGAAAAGGCTGATAACTGATAAATCAGCAGATAGTTTTTTTTTAATAGATTGTTAAATAATTTTCTTCATCTTACCTTACTATGATGGGCACAAACATATAGAGGCTACAAGAGTCCAAAATGAATAAATCAAAGATGAAGGATATTGTTTAAAGAAAATCCTTATTACAACCAAAAAAAAATAAGATTTGGTAAACTGAACAATTGATTATCTAATCAAAATAACAAAACATGCATTGATGTGAGGATAAAAATATGCAGGAATATTGTACAGATGACTGTAATAAACTGGTTCCCTTCAGAACAACCTGAAATCGCTCCCTATTCTGTGACATTCACTCTAAAGAGAATTAATTAACAAGTGAGTGTTTTCGTTCACAGCCAATGTCTGCCCACCAGTCACATTTATTTATTATAAAATATAATTTATGTATCACATTTATTATTATATTATAATTTAAGCCATGTTCTATCCATTAAATTGTTTTATGGAGAAGTTACACATTTTTTGTAGATCTAAAACCAATATTAACATAATATATATTAATCGGGGAAGAAGGCAACAACAATAAGCTTACGTAGTTCAAATGGATGCAAACACTTTTGAATAATGATACAGAAAGCCAAACTTGGCAGTATTCATCCATCCATCCATCCATCCATCCATCCAGCCATCCATCCATTCATCCATCCATCCATCCAGCCATCCATCCATTCATTTTGTCTTACAGGTTCATGGGATAACTCAGCTGCCTAAACTTTCTTTATTTCAAAGTGCGCTTTCTTTCCCATTAATCTCGCTTGCTCCGCTCTGTGTCTGTTGCGAGAAGGTTTATGTAATACAGTTGAAGTCAGAAGTTTACATACACTTTAGCCAAATACATTTAAACTCAGTTTTTCACAATTCCTGACATGTAATCGTAATTTAATCGAAATGTCAGAATAATAGTAGAGAGAATTATTTATTTCAGCATTTATTTCTTTCATCACATTTCCAGTGGGTCAGAGGTTTACATAAACTTCTTTAGTATTTGGTAGCATTGCCTTTAAATTGTTTAACTTGGGCCAAACATTTTGGGTAGCCTTCCACAAACTTCTCACAAAAAGTTTAGCCCATTCCTCCAGACCGAACTGGTGTAACTCAGTCAGGTCCTTGCTCGCACATGCTTTTTCAATTCTGCCCACAAATTTTCTATTGGATTGAGGTCAGAGCTTTTTGATGGCCACTCCAATACATTGACTTTGTTGTCATTAAGCCATTTTGACACAACTTCGAAGTATGCTTGGGGTCATTGTTAATTTGGAAGATCCATTTGTGACCAAGCTTTAACTTCCTAGCTGATGTCTTGAGATGTTGCTTCAAAATATCCACGATCATGATGCCATCTATTTTGTGAAGTGCACCAGTCCCTCCTGCAGCAAAGTACCCACACAACATGATGCTGCCACCCACATGCTTTACAGTTTGGATGGTGTTCTTCGGCTTGCAAGCCTCACCCTTTTTCCTCCAAACATAACAATGGTCATTATGGCCAAATAGTTCCATTTTTTTTCATCAGACCAAAGGACATTTCTCCAAAAGGTAAGATCATTGTCCCCATGTGCACTTGCAAACTGTAGTCTGGCTTTTTATGGCCGTTTTGGAGCAGTGGCTTCTGCCTTGCTGAGCAGCCTTTCAGGTTATGTTGATATACTTGTTTTAGTGTGGATATAGATACTTGTCTACCTGTTTCCTCCAGCACCTTCACAAGGTCCTTTGCTGTTATTTTGGGATTGATTTGCTCTTTTTGCACCAAACTATGTTAATCTCCAGGAGACAGAATGTGTATCCTTATGTGGTTTATACTTGTGTACTATTGGTTGTACAGATGACTGTGGTACCTTTAAGTGTTTGGAAATTTGCTCCCAAGGATGAACCAGACTTGTGGAGGTCCACAATTTTTTTCTGAGGTCTTGGCTGATTTGGTGACTGCTTACTGACCCAATTTAGAAGAGCCCACCCACAAACCTCTATGATATTCTACTGTCTAGAAATAGTTTAGCCCCCATGCCAATATAATTGCCTGTTTTTGTTTTGTCCAGGTGATAATGTAATGCTTGAATAAATGTAATAGCACACCCTGCAACAAGTTTGCAATGCCTGTTTTCACTGTCCAGGTGATAATCTAATGCTTGAATAGTTAGAAAATAATAGTGCACCTCTCCTCAACAAGTTTGCGATTTGAGGTATCATTCATGTCCTATTTTTGAATGAGTATTAATAATCATGATTCTTACCTTAGCACACCACTAATACCTTGAGTGAGAAGCAGATAGAGAGAGATGTTGATGTGCATCTTGCAAGTCTTACCAGTTCTTCATCCTTCATTGAAGAGCGTACAGACAATGCATGTGAGATCCCTGCTTTCCTGGACTGCACCAGAGACTGAGAGAGAGGGACAGTGGTCAAAAATCAACATCAGCTTAATTATACTATTATAAGTTGTACCACTTATTATATCATATTTGTTCTGTTTATCTGTGCACATGCAGTGGGCTTTAGGCTAAAGTAATGAGGACAGCAACATTGTCTGCGATGTTTCCTTGAACTCTTTGCAAATGTTAGTGCATGTCTGTTTCTAATAGCACTCACATTACTATGCTAAACACTATTGGCCCATTAAGGGCAGTGTGGTTGCTTAAATAACATTTAGAGTTCCACTGCTAACTTGAATTTCCATATACAGTACCAGAAGCATCAAAAACACACAATATGACTAATATCACATGTGAAAATATTCTAAAGGACTATTTCAAGCAGACCAGTAAACCAAATATATAATTTATTTTCCATGGGAGCAAGGGTAAGAGCACAATTTAGCCTCTCATAGTTAATAAAAGCGATTCAACATAGATAGAAAGCTTTTACACAAAGACCAACCACCACCATCTTTATCTTTCCTCTGGCCATCTATTTTTTTGTGAGTCGAACAGGGTGAGGGGGCTAGGGAGGTTATGGCTGAGGTTCAGTCAAAGACTGTCTGTCCTCTTTTACAATGAAAAAAGGCCTGAAAGCTAAATACAAGCATCAATATTATATATCTAGGAGAATAATAGCACAAAAAACAGTGCTTCTACAGATGTAAATAATAAAACATTTATGTTGTAATACCTTAAAAATCCTATAAAATCTGTAGAGTATTTCTTTCGCTTCAACTTGAGCATCTACAAGTAAAACCCATCAAAATCATCCAGATTGCTTCATTTTAAAGTTTCCATGGGTAGTTGAAATACATGAAATATGTTTGGGAAGTTATCTATATCTAAAACTATTTTAACGAGTATTTTGCCAGTTGTTTTGTAATTAATATGCATGTAGCTTTTATGACCACTAATTTATCTGTTAAGTGAAGACAAAAAGGAAATTAAAAATGGTGATAAAATTTTCATTATATTCCTGTACTATTTTTTTTTCAGGATAACAATTTTAGGTTAAGCTTTACTAATTGTGATCTGTTTGAAGAGTGTGAACTTATGAATATAAACAAAGAGCTTTCAAAATTAGAAATGTTAGTTGTCACGAAAACTGTTGTGCACGTCAACAGCTACTCAAATCAAGTTTGTTTTTATTTTTTATTTTTTTATGTCTTCTTCACAGCATGTCAAATGTTTCTGTGTGGGTTTCAGTTTGTTTGTGTAACAACATAAAGCCTGATTGATGAAAATTCCCTTTTTCTGACTCATGGCCATGTCAGTGAACTGAAGGAGAAGAAAGACCAAATTTAATACAAGCACAGCTCGGTTTCTCAACCATCTGTGTAATTGCTTGCTTTCAAGACACCAGCCATATATGCCACCTCTCTTTAAGGCAAGAGAGAAGACGTTCAATTAGTTTACTGAGAAATTACACTAAGGCGTTTACAATGTACAGCTACAAATACAGTCCAAGGCCTCCAAAATCCATTATAAACAAAAACAGCCTACTCAGCCTTGTAATATCAATCCCTTGTGTTACTGCTCTACTAGTATGAAGAGCACAATTTTGGATGAAAGATACACCAATTATGAGACTGTCACTCTGTCACTCAGATATTGTTCTTACTGCTACATACAATTACACCAGAATAGAGCTGTAAACCGAAGCTGATGAAATCGAGACCTTGATAATTAAATTGAGCACAATTAAACAGACTATTTTTTAATTCAATATTCTTATATATATCCATTGCATGAGGCATTAACAACTAAAACAATGATGTCATACTTTTAAAAAATTACACCTTTTCAGTCTACTTTGAGCTAAAAATCAAACTTAATCATAGCGAATAGTGATGTATCCACTAATAAGAAGGTTAACTTACCATAGCCTGGAAATGGAAAGCATAAAGAAAAGCATTGAAAAAAGTTGATGTTTATTGAGTTTTCAGTTATATGTTTATTTATGGGAAAAAAACTCAGAAAATAGATAGACAGAATTAGGCTAGAGTAAGTTTAAAATGTATGTCTGACATTAAAACAAGTATAGAGGGAAATACAGTGTTACTAAGCAATATGACTATATGAATATGAATATGAATATGAATTGTGTTTCTATGTTTGTGCTGTAGTTTGCACAATTATTTGGGAAGATAAAAATAACACTCACCACTATGCTAACCAAGTGAATAGGCTTCTTCTTTCTAAGATCAGGCATGCTATCAATGCCAAATATTTCTCCTTCACTGAAAATAAAGGGAGAGATGGATACATGAAGAGATACTGAAATAATAAAGGACAAAACTTGAAAAACAACTAATGTGTAAAAACTTTAGAGATCATACCCAGGTTTGGCCCATGGATGTTTCTTCTGGTCTCCATTGATATTCTGTTAGAGATTAGAGGTTGATCATGCGTTATGAGAACGAAAACTTTTTATGGAAATAAAACAGCAAATAATAAAAATGGGGAAACAAAGAGTGAAAGTGGGGGGTAGAGAAAGTCTAGCTGTTTGGTTGAATGAGTTTCACCACTATATTTATGACTACAATCAGCATCTCCAAGTCAAAAGGATGCTTCTGTTCAAGAAAGGCTCAGTACTTAATGAATTTAATGTCCACTTTTTGTCAAAAAATTTCAAAATATAATTTACCTTTCAGACAAACGATTAAATCTTGAGTCTAACATTGAGAAATGGTGCTAGATTTTTGCTATGGATGCAAAATGAATACAGAAAGCTGTAGACGTAACTTTAAGCAAAGAAAAAAGCAATCATGCCAAAGATATCAACAAATGGCTAGTGAAAAAATATATGCTATAAAACTTTGACTCAGCTACTTCAGCAATAGGCCTTATGATTTATCTGCCATCACAGTTTCTATTTTATACACCATATTTCTTTAAAACCGGGAGGGAAACTTTTAAAAGTAATGAGCCACAATCAATAACATGGACTGAAAATATGTGAAATATTTACAATGCAACATTGTCTGCAAGCCATGAGAACAAGTCAGAACAAAATGTAATTACGCAATGACACACATAATTCAACACAATGCAGTAAACCTAGATCAAAGGGCTTGTTTTGCACCATGAACATTTAAAGGCCTTAAAACTGTATTATTAATCTTTAGCATTGCAAACTTCAATAAAACATCAAGGCATTTGTGGACAATGTGAAAAAGACATAACCTGATCTTCATCCTGGATGCCATCTGAAAACAACAAATAGTACATAAAGATATCTCACCATATTTAATCAGAACCAGACACCACATTCTAACCAGACATAAAAAACAATTAAACTCCCTGTCCATGAATATATTTGCATTTGCAGTTTAATAAGCTAGTCTATGTACATATATACATACATACATACATATGGACAGGGAGGCAAAACTGCAACTGTGGTGACTTAGCAACTGATCTATACAGAGTTCATAAAACTTTCATTAAGATCCATTCATTTTATAATGACTCCAAAATTATCCTTAAACTCTCCTTTCATGTCAGGGTTGCTTTCTTTTCATTTAAATTAGTGTAATTAGTTTGCCCTGAGCCAGGGGAATATGACTGGTTTAACACCCAGCAGGGTGCTTGTTAATACATCTGCAGGAAAGGAACAAACACCCACTGGCTACACGAGTCAGCAGTTTTTTTCCACCTAATAACAAATGTGATATCTTACAGACAAACTTAAAATAATTTGCATGAGAACACATCTGACATGCATGGCCATGGACAAAGTAATCAGAATAATTTACTTTCTGAACTGATGGTAAATTTGACATTTATTAAGTTCCAAGAAACTACTAACACTGCAAAAGGAGCAAGGTTTTAGGCCTCAAAACAGAATGTACCTGAATAAAAATCATCCTCAGAAAATGTTGACATCGTCACCATATTGAGATGTCTTCTGGAATCTTGTTTCTCTCTAAGGATCTGTTGGAAACTACTGAGGCACTTGAAATGGCATGCATCTCTCTGACTTAGCTCTGCTTCACTACATCCAGCTTCAGTAGAGGACTTAATGGGAGGCTGCATTTCCTCTGCAAGTGTTCTCTGCTCCTTTTCAAATGTTAGTTCCTCAGGGGAGATAGAGGCAGGGCTATGGTCTGTGCTGAGGCACTGTGGTAAGTGAGTGTCTGTGGAATTACTGGTGGTTGAGTCCAACCTTGGAGATTTTGGATCTTCTGAATCTCCACTATTATGCTGGTGAGGAGAGGTTTCACTGTCTCCAGCATACTCTAATTCTGGGTTCGTTTGAGTGGAGATGCATTCAGGTCTCTCTACAAAGCCATTGGCTGTACTTGTGGCTTCAGTCTGCTCAGAATTTTGTGTTCCTGTATATATCTGAGGTTTCTCTCCATTTGGTGTTCCAATGCTCTGGACATGTAATATTCCTTGTTGTTCCCCACATGGGGATATGACCTTTTCACCAGGCAATGTAGCAGTAGGTCCGTCCAGCTTCTTTAGTGCACCCCGCAAGGCAGATTTAATGTCAAGAACTGCTCTACCAAACTTTTTTACATTAGAGGCCATATAACTAACATCCGTAGAGTCTGGCTCCCAAGGAGGGTCATTTTGATAACAGAGTGATGTGTGTTCATATAGAAGGTTCTTGTCCATTGCTGACGCTATACTGGATGGCTCAACGGTCACACTTTCTATTGACTCACTTATTAAGGCAACATTTATTGGGCAATTCACACAGGAAGAAAGTTCATGAAATTCTGCTTCAAATCCAGAAGAAGTTAAGTTTTTACTTAGACACACAGATGATTCACAGACTTTTTTATTCCCATAAAAGTCAGAGCTCTGAGGACAGTCACAAACTTCAGTGCAATTATGGTAGCTCAATAGAGGTTCTTCAGGGAGCATTTCCACATTGTACTTCATCAAAGTCCTCCAATTGTCTGTTCTGCAAGAACTAGTAGGGGAATCGTATTGCTTACCAGTTAAAATAGATATTTGATCTGAGATGCCCATTGTACATGCATTCTTGGCTCTTGCTGTGTCCCAGCTGCCCACTTTACCTGTGCAGCACTCTGCCTCTTCAGAACTGCCTTGTCTGGAGCAAGAATCATGTTCACTCCATCCAATCTCTCCATTCCAACTGTGTTTAAATGGCACTGTGTTCCAGTTCTGGCCTGCAACCCCTGTGTTGCCTTTCTCAGAGTGGAGTCTTTCTAGATCAAACTCAGACTTGTAACTTTTATCCAAAGATAGAGAACTGGTGCTGGGAAAGTCCTGTCCATTCTGGGACTCAAGGTAACCAAAGCTGAGCTTCTTTTTCCCTGCCCCTTCAGGTACATCTGACATTTGATCAGGTGTTTTTTGTGTGAATTGATTGGGTTCATTGTGTTCTGAAGCCATAGCACTGGTGTTTGTGTGCTGGGATCTAAATGACAGATGTGATCCCCTAAATGCAAATTCCTTGCTTGGTACATCTTTGCATTTTCCATCAAGAACTTGATATTCAGAGAGTATATCAACACAGCTATTTGATGATTCAACTGTGTTAGGCTTGCAACAGCCTTGAGTAAAAGTATTTTTTGATTTGTAATGGTGGGAGGGCCCTTCTGTGCCACCCATTGCCCCAGGCCAAGTCTCCACACCAGATTTCGCTCCAGACCGCATACATTCAATCTCCATTAGGACGGCATCTACACAGCTTGAGACCTCCTCAACAGAACCACGTACAGATGACAGGTACTCTCTTAAGTCTGAAATCTCCTCTTGAATTTTATTGATCCCTCGCAATTCCTTAAGTATGTGTTCAATGACGGCACTTGATTCTTCCTCTTGATGGCCCTCATTATTCCCCTCAACAATTTTACCCTGCATAGTCATATTTAACCTGTACATAAGTGAGTCTTTCTGTCTTTTAAGCTCCCCATTAATAAGCCCCCTCCCTGAACAAATTTCAGTTCCATTTAGACCTTGTGTCATTTGATGCTGAACCACAGCCAGACCACTGTTGTGCTGCAAAGTGCAAGGAATCCTTACACCTCCCTCTCGATTCAGTTCCACCTCCCCCACACATGGTGCCCCAGAAACTGCATTCAGCCCATGTCCATTTGGAAACTGAGGTGAACAGCACACCTCTGTTGAAACCAGTTCTCTCCTGTAGTAATTCTGCAACTTTTCAACATCTTCTTCCCCCTCCTTATCCTCTTCTTCAATTCCAGTATAGTAAAGCCCAGAAGGCTGGAGAGTATGATCTGCAGATCCCTGCAAGAAACGATGTATTTTCCCACGCAACACCAGAGCAACTCTGGGATTTGGCTGCCTTCTCTTTGGCACCGCAGTTTTCTTTTTTGGCCGAGGATACTGAGGGGCCCCTGTGCCGTCCTCTCCATTGTATCGGTTACGGGAGAACATCTCTGATGTTGTGGTTAAAGTGATTGGGCAGGAAGAGGCTAGCTCTCGTTGCTGCTCTGCAAAGAGCCTCCCTACTCATGTGCTGTGGAGCTGAATCACATTACTCAAGCTTGAAGAACAGAAACTGAAGATACAAGTGATAGACTTGTCAGGCTTCCCATATACAGGGCTTATTCCATGGCTAAGGAGGAAAAGGACATTTTATAGAACCACACCAGTATAAAAACACTAATTCAGTTAAGAAAATTTTTAACTGACTTGTTAAATGTGCTCTGCTTTAAAGAAAGAAAACATTTATTAACTCTATGCCCACAAAGTTTGTTTAAAATAATAGTTATCCTAAAAAATTAAATTTGCTCTGTGCATGCATCAAGCGAGGAAGTGTAATCTAGCTTCAAATCATGATCGTGCAGAGACTGCAGATATCAAGATTTGTAGTGAAAAACGAGTCTGTTTCTCACCCAAAACCATTATATCTTTTCAGAAGATATGGATTAAACCACTTGATTACGGATTACGTTTATGCTGTCTTTATGTCCCATTGACTTGCCAACAGACATACACTCCTGGGCAATACAAATGGGTCAAGTCCAAAATGACAAAACATTAAGATTTTAATGGTCTCCACAACAAATCACTGGCCAGAAAATTAGCAAGAATTGAACAAATAGATGAAGTAACTTAGAATGGGATAGATTTTCCCTTTGGTTTCTTTAAATGTTTAAGCCTTGTGAGTAAACATAAGCACAGCTTTTTACAGAAAGAAGAGTCAATGTTGTTCCACTCAATGTTTCAATGTTTTGAGTTAATTGTGAGACCAAATATACTCTATTGGGTTCAAATCTGGATTCTGACCAGGCCAAAACATGAGCCTGATGGTATTGTTGTCAAGCCACTTCATAGTGGTCTATGCAGTATGGGCAGGGGTATCATTAGAAAACAACCTTTCAATTGTGGGAAGAAAGCCTTTCTGCAATATTCTATTGTACTCCAAATCATTAACTGACTTTTCACAGTGAAATAGCTCAGCAGTACCAGCAGCTGAAATGGCTCCCCACACCTCTTCCTCCATGCTTCACTGAGGTAGAGATGCATTGTATTTCTCACCAGATCTTTACCATGCAATACAAATCACGATTCATCACTCCACACAAATCTACTGAATCACTCCGAATCACACTTTCCATATTCTGCCAAAAATGTAATTCTGTCTTTGATGTTTTTTTGAGACAACAATGACATTTTTATTCTTCTGTTTATAGTTCTTCTTGAAAGAGTCTTCTTTTCTGAGATTTTTTCTTGAGTTTTTGTACCCTTTTTTCCTGTCTTTGAGAACTGTAAATTTCAGCTGGTGGTCATCCCTGCATGAAGAGGCCTTGGGCCTTCCAGATCCTTTCTTTTTCGCAACATCACCTGTTGTTTCAATGCATTGACCTATTCTCTTAACAGCTGATAGAGAAATAGGGATTATCTCTGCCTTTAGGGTATTGTTAACTTAAGAAAAGCTACAGCAGTCCTCACACAGACCAGTTATTTGGTTTCTAAAAGCAACCCCTGCATGACATTTATCTTTTTTTTGGAGCAGATTTTCTCTCTCCTTTAAATTGTGACTCATAACACTGCACACTGTAGATCTCTCCCTGCTCTGTCACTCCTAGTTCTATTTATGAGCTTGTTATCAGGCCTTTGATGGGCTGCATCAAATGTGGCAGATCACCAACTAATGATGTAAATTAGTTTGAAGTTTATATAAAAATTTTTAATTATCATCATGATTTTACCTTTTACATACAAGACGACTATATAAGTGAATTTCCAAATTTTCCCCAAACAGTTCACTGCAGCAAAATTTAAAGAGCAAATGGTGGCACAGAAATGCACCAGGAGTGCATTTGTTTAATTCTTGCTAATTTCCTGACCAATGATTTATTGTAGAGACCATTAAAAGCTTCATGTTTTGCCATTTTGGGCTTGCCCATTTTTTTGCCCAGGAGTGTATATCATTCAAAATATCTCTGTTTTCATTCAGCAGATGAAAGAAAGTCATTCAAGTTTCATATGGAATAGGGTAAGAGTAAGACATTGATGACAGAATGATAATTTTTGGGTGAACTATTGAACTATTCCTTTAATTTTCAGGAAGTTCCAAGTCAATACCTCTCTTATCAAAGTTTTTGTTTTGCAAAACATCATAGCTTCAGACACAAACACACACACACACACACACACACACACACACACACACACACACACACACACATGGTGGTATATCCATCATTATGATGACTTTCCATAGACATAATGATTTTTATACTGTTAAAAACTATAGATTCTATCCCCTAAACCTAACACAACCTCTGAACCTAACCCTCACAAAAACGTTCATTTTTACATCATTTAATCTATTTAAGCTATTTAAATTAAGGAGACACAAGAAATTTCCTCATAAACCACATTTATAGCATAATACCTTTGTAATTACGAGTTTGTAACCTAAAAAATTGCCCTCGTAAACCACATAAACGTGCCCACACACACACACACACACACACACACACACACCAAAACTTAGTTTCAAACCCAGGAACAGTACTGTGTGAATATATATATATATATATTCACACAGTATATTCATATCTGCTGGAGAGAATACAATAGATTCAGTAAGAAACGAAACAGAAGCAAAACACCTGCTAAGAATGCTCACTTGAATCCATGGCAACACAAAACCAATAGAAATCTGCATAAAATGGACATCCATAAAATAATATAAAATAATAAAAAAGAATGGTAATGTAAATACTTAATCTAAAAAATTTAACAATAATTATATTTAACAATAAATATGTAACAAAAATTATATATTAAATATTATATATTATTTATTGTTTGAATACATTTATTTGCTCATTTTTAAAAAGCCAAAATGTGTGTAGTTTTTCATATGTAAGCAAAAGGGACATTATAACTGAAATAAACCCATATGAATTCGGAATCGAATCGAATAATTGAATCTGGAAATCTATATCAATACCCAGCCCTCATGCAATTCACAATTATACATATGTAAACACGTAACATTTCATAATACATTATGTGGAGTTTCAGTTGCTAGTTCCTACTACTAGTACTAGTACTACATGCTAGTACATGCTAGTTCCTCAGCTCCTTCTACAGTCACAATTAAACATAGAAATTTCACATGCTAGTGCAAAATCATGTGACACAGGAACAGTAGCTATGATAGCCATGTGCTACCCGGATTCAGTTTGTCAGTTTTTTAGATAGCTCCATGTAAACATGTCAATTAGCTGCTAAACATTTTTTTGTTTCTTTATATTTCTCCTTACTTTCCAACTAGTGCTGTCAGCTTCCAAGCATTGGAGGCTTTTACAGACTTTATGAGACAAGTTAAACAGGCAGGAATTGTAGAGAGGCTTATGGATGCTAAGCCAGCAATTGTAGAGAGGCTTTTGGATGCTAAGCTAGTACTCAAGATAGACCAGCTCAAAAGAGAGTATCTTTTTCTGTGACTTTGCATGCTGCTTTTTTTTATTTAGCTCCAACTTTTTTGTGCCAACCACATTATTTAGCATACTCTCATGCATGAGTACACAACCATGTACTGTATGTCCCTCTGAGATGGTGTTGAATTGGACAGAGAGGCTGAGAGATGATGAGTAAGCAGGGTGAGGCAATTCAGTTGAGCTCATAACAGGTTTAGAGTGTGGGCTGATACAGATGTCACACATATGTGACACATGCTCTCTTGATTCACATGCGTTTTCTTTTCCTTTGGACCTTATTCAGGGTAGCCACCATTTGTATCTGACTAAATTGAAAACGAGGCTATGAGGGATACCTGTACGTCTGTGGCGCTGGCTTTAAGACTACGGCTTCTCCTAAAATTTTATAAAAGATGCAGCAATTATTTTTTAATAGAAGTACAAATGATTGAGGCGATCTATATAAATTGCACGTAGATTTCAATAAAAAAAAAGTGCAAAATATCACACATCACACAATGTCCATTGAACACAGTGGATGTACAGCTCATAGAGCACCACTGAAGCCATGCTGTCCATGGCAGATACCTGTACCATAAAAATCATTGACACAAAAGATCAATGTTCATTGATAAGAGGCTGTAAACACTACATTTGGGGTACCACCTGTATTATGAGCATCTCTGGGAGTCTATGCCATCTCTGTGAATGCTATTTGCATTATATCTGCATCTAATTGCTTATTGGACATTGTACTTTCAATCATTCAATGTATGTTTGATCCACCTGGAAGCATCTCTGTATGATGATTGGTCAAGCTCTCAAATGGGTGGAACTTTGCAACAAACGGTCAATAAATTAAATGGTGATGTATGTGATCAAGAGGCTATGCAAAAGAACCACTGCGGCTCAGAGATACACACGTAGTTATTTGCAATCTGAAGCAACATTTATTCAAGCTTTTATAATTTGGATATTTTGCCTATTTTGTTGCAAAATGTTTGAGCTTGGTTAATTATTTCCATTAAGAAATTTCACTGTTTGAGTAGTTTGAGCAATTTTTGGGAGCAACATTGCAGACACCAAAAATGTTAGTCTGTGTTTACCTACTTATGAAAAACACCAGTGGCCTTGAGTATGACTTGTTCCTGGATCAACATTCCAATCAACCAAACAGACTATAGAGTTGGGAAAGGGTAAGGATTACAGTTAGGCTTAGCACTGAGTTTAGAGGCTTGACCAACATTCTTATCAACCAATAATTCCTTTAGGGGTAGTTAGGTATATGGACAGTGTTAGGACTATGTAACTTTGACAGAAATAATGTTTCTGGACCAACAATGTATACATTTATGCAATAACATGTCCTACTAGGCAAAATCATGGTGACCTAGATGTAAAGCTTGTATGGGTTATACTGATCTGTAAATAGATGTCGATTGTTCATCCACTGGGAAAATTCATCTTTCGAAATACATTTCCAATGGATAATAAAACTATGTGAATGATGAAATACTTCAACACAGTACGCCCCATGAAAAAACGTAACATCAATACCTCACAGCCTAGTTTTAATTAGCATAAAACATTTTTATGGCATCTACCCTGACTAAGGTCTTTTACTCTTTCCATCTTGCTCTCACACTTGCTCTCACACTAGCAACAGCAAGAGATTAGTTTGCCAAAGCTGAAAGATTTTATGTCATGAAACTTTCTGTTTACACAGTCTTCCACTTCAGTTGTGTCCATGCATCTTTCTCAGTCTCACCCTTTCCTTTTCTCACTCTTCTATGTTCCTCTGTCTCTCACTGCATAGAAGAGCGATCAGTGGTGAGTAACTCACACGAGAAGGGTCAAAAGCATATTGATGTGGCTGTTTGAGATCATTGAAGCACAAGAGCTAAAAGTGAGACTGAACATTATCTGTGTGTTTGACAGAAATTTACCTTTGTCTTTTTGTCTGATTTTCAAATCATTTTTGCTTCAATACATAGTTTTTAATGTTGTAATTCACCTCAAAGCTGGTTGGTTTGGTTCAGGGCTTAGAACTCTTTTATGAAGGGTTTTTTGAAAAGTCTATTGAAAAAATGCATAGATAGCTGAAAAAGTGGGCAGGTACTGTTGGGTATCTGTTCATATGGCAAAATGAACTGTATCTGTGTTTGAATAGAACCAGATATGGACAGGGATTAAACAGGAAGTGCATCAAAATTATACGAAACACCAATTTATAAAAGTATACCTATTAGATTTATAGCTTCCATAAATAAAATTTTACTTGTATATGCCTAGTCATAAAATAATAATAATAATAATAATAATTATTATTATTATTATAATTATTATAATAATTACTAGGCTATAATAATTTAACTATAGTATTATTTAATTATTTTTTCTTACCAGATGAAGCTTAATATATGGGTTACACTAACAGTGGAATATATTGAGAACTATGATTTCTCGTATTTCTGACATCTGCTGAAACAGAATTTTTGTTTATGTCTCTGCGTGTACTGTATAACAATGTTATTCTGGAGGCACATTGTGTCAAGCTATTGTGAAATGTCAAGCACACATTTGCAGGGGCTATTAAATACAAACATTAAAAGAAATGAGAATAAATCAATATAGCCTACAAATAGGTCTATAAGAAATGTTTACGATACACTTGAGGTTGGTTTTTTTGCACACATATTTTAATGTAGATGACGTCATTATTTGGTTAAATTACATGCGCAGATTTAATGAAAGTGGAATAAATGGCAAGAGAAACCTTATTGTATTTCCAAAAGAGAATAGCAGAAGAAAAATAATGGAAAAGGATGAGCTTTAGTGTCTCCATAATAACGTGTGTAAGAATATTCTGAATAGATGTACATTCTATGGAGCTATTACATTTTTTTTTTTTTTTAATAAAGGCTTAACCAGATTATTACCTTAATCGTTGATGTGGATATAAATGTGGTCAACTTTAAAGGACTGACAGACGAGCTCCGATGTGATCTCATCACTTCAGGTCAGGAATTTAACGGGTTTATAAATACATGCATTCTAATCATTACTTGTGAGTCGTGTAAAACATTATCATAGACGTTTCAAGAAGTGGAAAACGTCTACCACCCCTGGAGTTCACCAGTTCGAATCCCAGGACATGCTGAGTGACTCCAGCCAGGTCTCCTAAGCAACCAAATTGGCCCAGTTGCTAGGGAGGTTAGAGTCCAGAGTCACATGGGGTAACCTCCTTGTGATCACTATAATGTGATTCGCTCTCGGTGGGGCGTGTGGTGAGTTGTGTGTGGATGCCGCGGTGGACAGCGTGAAGCCTCCACACACGCTATGTCGCCAAATTAATGCGCTCAACAATCCACGTGATAAGATGCGCGGGTTAACGATCTCAGTTGCGGAGGCAACTGAGTTTCGTCTTCCACCACCCGGATTGAGGCGAGTCACTAAACCACTACGAGGATTTAGAGTGCATTGGGAATTGGGCAATCCAAATTGGGGAGAAAAAATGAAGTGGAAAATGTGCATGATACAGTATCTTAGTTAATGTTACTCTCAACAAGCTAAGCTTTATGAGAAGGGAAAAGTAAACGTTGACTGATATCAGAGTCAATATTACGGCCATCCGATTTGAAATGACTAAATAAGGATTAAACTTTAGTAATACTGGCTTCATAGATGTTTATTTAAAATATTGCTTTATCCTTATGCTTTTTGGATAGTCTAACGAATAATGTTTATTTTATTCGGATGAATTCGCTATTCATTTTGAAATCGTTATTCATGCCTATCCGAATAAGGTATTCGGCTTCGGGCATATCCTTAATATATAAATGCATATTAAAATGCTAAATAATGGATACCGTGCTGTAATGAGAGGCAACAAGACACCATTTTCCTGAAAGTTTATTAGTTGGCCTGGAAACAATGTCATGTAACAATGTACTGGGGGATGGAAAAAGCACATTTGAAGTGAGTTTGCAAGGTTTCTGGCATCAAATTTGTGAAAGATATTCAGTGCAAGTAAACTAAATATCCACAAGCAGAACTGTATATTATGCTTTGCCTGAGTTATGTCTCTACAAAAATCTGCAGTTTATGGTTTTGTAACAAAAAAATATTTAATAAATTCCTGGATCTACACATATTTTCGGCAAATTTTTATTTTCCATGACAGACTATTGTTTATACATTTTCTGGACTTCTAACGCGTAAACCTGCTCTTGTGCACTTCTTTACAGAGACTTCTATAAAGGTGATGTGTTTGCTTTCAGTACCACTAGCGTCACCAAACAGGTTGCAAAAACAACTCTTTTCAGATTTACCAAACATTCCCCAATTGTGGTTGAATCAACGAATAGCACCAACCCAAACTCACAACAATGGTTGGGTCAATGTTGTTGGTCGAGATGTTCAAGCAAACAGAGCCACAATGTCAACTTAAAAATTAAGCCTTTGTAATTGTTTTTTAAAGTATTGTAGCATCCAAAAAATTATGCAAGTCACCTTTTAGTGCACAAACATAAATTGTAATTTGCTCCATCTACAATGTCTTTAGTCAATAAAACATGAGCACTAGATTGAGATACACAAAACATTAATAAGACTACAGGCTTCCGCAGTGCTGCTTGCTTGAAGTAATCAGGAGCAATAGGCAGAATGTGCCGAAAGTGTTTCAAGACAGCAGTACAACAATGTCGATCATTTTTTGCAAACTCAATATGCAGGGTAATACAGAAAACCAAACCCCTTCAACCGCCTGCTGAAGTCTAATCAGGCAGGCTGTTAACTGCATTTCAAAGACTTATTCTGGCTGTCTACCACATGGGTCAAGCTGAACTGATACACACACACCACACATACAGCCAAAGGCACTATATTCCATTTTTCTACTACTCAGTAATCTGCCTCCCAATTTCTGCCTACTTCTGTTGGTGTATTCACGTATTCATGTATATGCATAAGGTCAAGGGCTTAGCAGAATGATAGGAATGAAAGAATGCCTAAATAATGCACAATATCATTGACCTCTCATCAGCTGGTCAATAAATGCAACAAGACCATCATAATTTTGTGTATAGTACATACCTTATTTATGATTAATTGGGGCTTTATGCTTGAGCTGAGAAAAAACAAATCTGCTCCACCTACGTACAAAACTGAAAACTAATCGTGATCCTGGAACCACAACCTGTTGACAATCATCAAAGCAAAACAAATAGAAAGATACCGACTTGAGACAGAGACCATCAGCCAACTATGCCTGAATAATTCAACAGGCACTAAATAAGTAAAAAGAACTGAAAAAAACACAAGCACAATTACATGCAAACTTTACAACCAATGCAAGGCACCTTTGATAAGAGAAGGATGCTTAAATATTTGTATTATTGCCCAAACATATGTGTACAGACTATAAAATTCTGTATACACTTTATTTTTTCTATATGAATGAAAACCAATCAATATCTGAGGAAATTAAGAGAAGAGCAAAATCTCAAAATTGTGTCCATTTTGTGAAATGTATTTATAAATGTTTCAAGAAAAAAATGTCTTTCTTACTTACCACGTTGAAACACAGATGAGCTCTTGCTCTCACCACAGGTGTACGTGTAAAATATTGTGCAACTTTGCCAATTAGATAAAAATTTGATAAAAGATTCCACATTTGGTTCCAATGTACAAACCACATAAGAGAGGGACTGATCAAAACATGGATAAAATATATGACCCAAAAAAAAAAAAAACGTGAATAAGCCAGCAGCTTTGATAAACCTCCAGGCAGCTTCCACAATAATCCAACTAGTTAACCTAAAAAATGGCACTGTCAGTAGCTGACATGCCCAAATTTACATTGTTTTAAACAAGTCTCTGTAGTCCTGACAAGCTCTTCAATGCCATATTTCCATTAAAATGAACAGACACACTATAATTAATTCAAAGATGCGTGCAATTATTTTTCCTTTTCTATCTATCTATCTATCTGTTTCTCCAGTCTTTTGCTCCTACACTTCTTTGGCTTGTTGCTAAGAACACATACACCCTCAGCTATGTGTTAACACACACTTTCACTCCCCTCCACTCTCTCTCTTCCTCACACCTCTGCCTTTCTACTCTTCTCCATCCATCTGTTTCTCTCTCTCTTCCACCCCCTTGCGGAGACTCATACACACTCCACATCTCTCCTGCAACTCTGACTTCTTCCTCTCACTACGACATCATTTCAGCACTGTGTCCAATATGCTAGATGAGTTGCATCATATGCTGCAGATGTTTCTTGTTATTTTTGCCATTACAAAGAAGAAAAATAGCTTAATCTGCAGAGAAATAACTCCTGAAATCTTGTGTTTTTCAAATGATGTTTTGATGACATATTACACAATATATCAGGTTTCAGTAATATTCTTATTATAATAATAATAAGGCTCTCATACAGTATAAATCTATCCAGTTAGTTCTAATGATTAGACATGCTGCTTTCCAAGATTGCTGACACTAATTATGACCGTTTGTAACACTTCACCTGTCTGTGTTTACAGCATTTTATACAGACTTCCAACCTGTAGGTTGCTCGGTAACATGCAACAACTGATCCTGCTTCAGCTTTTTTTTTTTGCAACTACTTTCATTAAAAGAGCAAAAAGGTCAAGCTAACTGGGCATATTGCTTTTTTAAAAAAAGTTATTAAAATAAGCAATATCACACTCACATTTGTGCTGTTGTATCAATATAAGAACAGCTGTGTTTACTGGTGCCCAAAGTACAAAGGCACTTTTACTTGTGCGAAATTGCTTAAATGCAATTGAACTAAACTAATTAAAAAAAAGAAGAAGAAGAAATATCTCTCAATGTTCTGCACTGCCTAATCGATGCACCATCAACTGAATGCACAAACGACCGGGTGGTGCGTAGCCACCGTTTCACATCAATACTTCTAGGAATTGTCTTTTTGAACTCCTGATTGGAGAGACAACGATGGAAAAGCAAAGACTCTGTCACAGGTTCCGTGGACGCAGTAGGGAAATCAGCAAGAAGATGAGGTGAGATTGGGAGGGGTGAATTTCTTTAGTGACTTTCAGCCAATGTCATCCTCCAGGCAATACCTTGCAGTTAGTATTCTGTGCATAACTCACCACTGCTCTTCCTTATCCAAATCATTTGCTCCATTCTCTCTCTTTCTCTATCTCTCAATCTCCCTCTCTCCATCGCTGTGATTCTCTTTGACACATCCTCTCATACTGTTTCTCTCTAGGGTTTTACGGCTCTAAGGATGTCTATTGTAATGGGCATTGTGATGTGAAGTCTGAGCGATATTAATGTCTGCCCGGTCTGGAATATAAATAAATATATCCTGTTCTCAATACCACAAAGAAAATATAACTATGGCCTACACAAAGAGAGACCTGTGTTCCATACAACTCTCCATATATAATTATGTTTTGCATATTAAAAAGAAATATAAAAAGGTTTCAGTAAATTACAAGGCAGTCTACAAAGTACAAGGACTTAAATACAATATTCTTGGGGGTGTTTTTCACTTCTTTTGGTTTACATGGATTTTAAAAAACACTTTTTTATTTGATGTCAATATTATACAGTAGTGCATAATAGTAAAACACTTCACACTTATACTGACAGGTGACAAACTAAGAATTACTGAGAATCCTGATAAGTGAAGTGTGTATGTTCTGTGCCATTAGCATCACTAAATGCAATAGCAAAAATAAGGACCATTTTCAAACAGATTTCAAACAATCCTACGTCTTCCACTGGTCATACAAACAGATTCAACCATTCCAAATTTGCGTCATTGGTTGAGCCATCGTTGCTGTCAGACTGGTCAGCATGTTCAAACAAACAGAGCAATGCTTTGAAAGCACAACAAAGCCAAAATGTTTATGCATTGCAGTGAAATCAAGTTACGTAATTTACTTATAGTTGTCCCTGCATATTAGGCTGGGATAGGAGAAATTATTTAAACAAAAAAACAAAACAATTGGCTTTAGTTTTAAACAAATTAGCACTAGATTTAAATATGCAAAACTAAGCTACTCTTTTTGTTTCCCAGTCACAAGAAGCTTTAGCACGCACTAAAATATTGGCCTTAAATTGTCAGAATATTACACATTTGGTAGTAAACAGATTTACAAGAACAGAATGATTACAAATAATCTTTATTTGTATTACTGAATGGGCAACTGGCACAAAGTCATTAATCATCTAAGAAACAGTCCAGCTGATCCAACTCCTTAGAGGAAAGTGGATGTGTGTGTGCTTTTACTAGACACGCTGCTATCACTTTAGTGTGTTAAGAAGAAAAGTGGAATTTCACACTATGAGAGCTAACAAAAGAAAGGAACATCCACACTTTGTGCAAATATGCCTTTATCATTCCACTGTTAAAATTTCAGTGTTAATCTCACAGGACAAAACTGATTCCATCTCATGTCCTTTAACATTTTCATGAATATAAAAGCAACACTCCTTTTTTTGTAAAAAAAAAAAAAAAGAAAGAAAAAAAGAAAAAAGAGTGCTGCTCTCTAAGGTGCCAAACAGAAGGTATTATTTCCTGTCTAGGAAAAGTGGTTTCTGGTCTATAGATGCCATGAGTTCCAATTAAAAATAATAATACTATACCAGACTGTCATGTTTATTCTGTTGGTTCCTGTTTTTCATGTCTCTTATTTTGAAAAGTTCATGTCATGTGTTTCCCTAGTCATGTGATGTTCTGTTTTCCCTCCATGTGCATGTGTCTCGTTTTCATTGGTTCATTGTTTGACTACCTTGTTATTAGTTCTAGTTTGTAATTGCTTTTAGGTTATTAGTCTTGTTTAGTGTTCTGTTTGATCATTGGTTTATGTTCTCCCATGTCTGCGTATTTAAGCCCTCATGTTTGCCATTGTCTGGTGTCTAGTATTGATGTTTGTTTGGTAGCACTTTCAAAGTTCATGCCATGTTTAAGCCATGCCATGCCATGCCATGCCATGTCAAGTCAAGTCAAGTCAAGTCAAGTCAAGTCAAGTCAAGTCAAGTCAAGTCAAGTCAAGTCAAGTCAAGTCTAGGTCAGGCCACATTTATATTTAGCCATGTTTAAGTCATGTTTATGTCTAGTTTAGTTCTCATTTTAAGTTAGGGTTTTGTATTTCACTTTTATTTAATAAAACTGCACTTGGGTTCTACACATTGTCCTCGTCATTGCCATTGCCAGCTGCAACGTTACACAGACGTGATCAACTGACTCTCAAATTCTGATTAGACAAACTGTTAAAACCATAGTAAATTAGCAGTTATAAACACCTGCTACCACACATCAGTTCGATTCTATATTAATATGCCAAGTTGTAACAGTTAGTTAGTGTGTGTGATTTTGAACCCTAATTATTTAACCTCATGCCAGTTTAATATGCAGAGACAGTTTAAGTAAACCAGATTTGTTGACTGGCTTCCCGAAAAGCGCCAACACTGTGGCACAATCAAAACTTTGCACTATTTGTTTGAGTACCCAGACCAGCCCGACACCGCAACACTGGCTCAACCAATAGTGCAAGTTTTGGGCAGGACTATCTGTTTTCTGTCTAACAACAGATGAGAAGAATGTTTGGGAATCTGCTTGAAAGCAATCACTATTTTTCCAGTGGTCTAACATGCGTAATAAATACATATGTTTTCCACCTGTTATTCTCATTCATGTATTTTCAATCGCCTTCCACTCCTAAGTCATCTACAAACGAATGGCAAAAAAAATTAAAAAATATTCCTTGATGCTTACAAGAAAAGTGTTATGTCTGTTTCACACTGCATGCCATAGCAGCACTTGTTAAACGAAGCAGCACTTGAGTCTGAGCTCCACCCCGTTAGGCCTTCAGAATTTTCACTAAATCCCTCAACAGTGCAAGTTATTGGACATCTAATGTCAAATTGTCAGATTCATCAGCCAATCAGATTGATATATTTGTTCTTGGTGGGTGTAGTTGGAAGTCCCAGTCAAGGCCTTATAGCTGGCCTTTAGCGATGAAATCATGCGTTGAGTGATGGGCGTAATTCAAAAGTGAAGAGCACGAGAGGCAAGATCAAGACAGAGATGGCTATCATCACTCACTTCTGTTATCGCCATTGAGAAAGAGATCCTTACGGATTTATAACCCGAGACGTTCTGCATAACCGTGTGATCACATAATTTTCTAAACAGGAAGGAGGGCTGATTTTGACTTTAATTAAATTGGTAAGTGCTTTGTGCATTGTAATAACAACATCCAAGAGTTTTCAAAGTGTAAATTAGAATGTCTTGAGCATTCAGTGAAATTTATTGCATGCAACAATTAAATCACAAATATTATCAGTAAGCTTTTTCCATGTATTATAGACCGCCTTGTTAGATTCATATGAAAAATAATGATTTTTGAATTTCTATTCGAGAGACTTATCTAACAAATTTTTAATAATATATGCCGCAGTTAAGATTAGGCTACCTTGAGCATTCAGTGTCGTTTCACGTTTTGGCTTTCGTTCGTGGACGAGTTTTTAAAATGTCAATTGGCATTATTAGTTGGCTGCAACGTAATGTATGATGTCCATAAGGTGTCTTAATCATTGTGAAACGGTGTTCTTAGTGGCATGAATCGCACTGAAGGCCTAGACTTAAAATGCACAGGCCACCACTACTATTTTTTCACCATTAACTAACTAAGGTCTAATTTTGTTGCTGTTGTTTAATTAATGCAAAACACCACTCATTTCACATTGGGCCTAAGAACTCCCTATCTGTAGTAAAATCACTGTAACACATGCTGTCATGGCTCATTGCTTTATTAGTGCAGTAAGCAATGTTAGCCATTCTAGAGCTTTCACCAAACTTGGCCATTAAATTAAACACACCCTCTCTTTCAATAGACACACACAAATACAGATACGCTGTTGTTGTAGACTGATAGAATAAGAGATGGAGCAGACGAGCATCTCAATGTCACACGCAAGAATAATAAATATGCAATTTGATGTCAGCAACTCAAATTGTTCCACTAAACTTGTACAGTTAGGACAAACCAAGCAATAACCTTTGCTAGGTGATATAGTTTTGTGCTAAAAAAATCATGGTTGCCAATAAGTCAAGAAATAGAGAGTTATTACAATAGCATTTTGCCCTTGAACCTGTCCTTTAAGTTACCGCCATGGTACTATCCTTAGAATTAGTGTACTACAGCTTGATTTGTAGGGGGAAAAACTCATGTTAATGGAAGCTAACTGTGAGATCAAATTTGTCTTTGCAAGAGTAATTAAAATGTATTTATAACCAGCATTAGGCACACCAATTTATGGTTTACAGCTGTTAACAGCAACGTTAAGCCTTTATGCATTAGGCAATGCACCTTTATTCAGCTATGAACAGAGCACTGCAAACAGTATGATTTTAAAAGTTCATGGTTACCACTTTCAACATTTTCCTTGAAAAAAAAAACTGGATACTAACAGTTACCACAACAACCACTGATTGTAATTACTGTTCATTTGTACATTCAAGAAGAGAAAAAAAGCTTGAGTCAGTCAAAATCTTATGTCAGCTTGTATTCTGTACAGATTTACTATAAACTTGACAACATAAAGGCATCTATCAAACTGTCTAAAAGGAAAATCTAAATCTTTTTTTATTATTATTATTAGATCACTCCTGTACAAAACTGCCAGCAGGGATAAAACTGACTAAGACTGTGGCCAAGCTTTGTTAATAATGGATTTGATTCAATCTTAAGACATTGGAAGTAATTTTAAAATAGAGATTGTTGTCTGGTATTTTATGTCTTTGTCTGGGTTAATTCAAAACTAAAATAAATATACATAAAAAGTGGCCAAGGGTGGCTCCATGAAAATCATGCAGCAATCAAGGTTGTGTTTCCATAGCAATTTCACTCAGTTGCCATGGCATATTTTGTATTGTTGAGGAAAAATGGTTATTTTAAACAAAAATATTTAAATGCTAATTTCCAGTTTACTTAGTTTGTTTTACATGTCCATTTTGACTTTTGTTTCTTGTACTTGTAAGGCATAAAACCTGCAATGTAATACTTTTCAGAAATGAACATACTGTAAACACACATACACATGCCAAAGAACACACCCTGTGCTTCAGATCCATTCATAAAGAAACAAATAAATACGTGCAAATACATCAAACATGAAGTGCAGAAGACACCATTTAAACTGTCAACAGAAAAATAGTGATCATTTGGAAATTACTCTCACACCCAACACTTTCCGTCTCTGCCTTTGTATCAACAGATCAATCACCCTTAAATTCAGATCACCAATCCCCATGGTTCCCCCCTGTAGCAGCTGTGTGCATCAGAAGATGCAGTTGGTGAGGCAGACTGTAAAGATCAATGTAGACCACAGACTGAGGCTTCTATGCATAGCTTCTGTTTCAGGTGGATTTGAGAATTGCAAACAAGTGAAAAATCTTGCCTTCTCCTTTCATTGTCTTGAACTTGCATCCCAACATGAACCTATGAGTTAAAACTAATGTTTTTATCTTGTTTAAGGCCATGTCCACACTAATAAGTTTTCATTTGAAACCGCAACTGCTATGTTTATGTCTCACATCCACACTGGAATGGTATTTTCCTCCACTGACAACAGATTCCTTTTTACTTGGGTTTTTACAAATCGGATTGCTATCTGATTCAATAAGCACATTCCATTTACACATTGCCACATAAACACGTCTCCAAAAAGATAAACCCAATCTTCAATTCCTGTGCTATATGCAAATAAAACAGAGATCACTTCTATGATTATGCTAATGCCGGGCAGCAAATTGAAAAGATGTGATTTATTATTTGATTCCATGTGACTTTGCCAAGTGTGCGTGTGTTCGTGCTGCGTGTCAGATAGTTATCTGATCAGTAAAAACGCATTAAGTGACCTAGTGTAAATACCTTCTTAAATCCTTGAGTGAACGAGTGAAGTTGAATGTGGTGAGGGGAAAAAAACTCAACAAGATGTTTAGATAGTGTAGAGAGAAAAAACTTGGGAGGAAACAGATTTAACTGGCGAGGCATCCTCCTCTTGTCGTTATAATATTCAAAGAACATCTGCAGTGATCTCTGGTTATCATGTGCCTTTGATGTACCATCTAGACCAGAGGTATTTAATTAAAGTTTCAAGAGGTCCGGTCTCTATATTTCCTTCCCAGAAAAGGTCGGTAAAATAATAACTTGCACAGTGTCAGCAGTCAGTATGGTTTTGAAATTAGCTGGGATATGTGAAAAATAAATAATTTCACTGTACATATGCAGAAATGTATGTATAATGTGTGACAATTGATCAATTTATTTATTTTATTTTATTGAGTACTTTTGACTGAGAAAATATAGGTCAGTGTATGGGGGTTCTGGGGTAACCCCTGAGAGTAAATTTAGAAAATGTAAAAGTCTGAATGGACAATTTCTATATTTTCCTAAAGTGAGAATATACATCCATCGACAACCACTTATCCTGTGTACAGGGTCACAGGGGGGCTGGAGCCTATCCCAGCTAACATTGGGCGAAAGGCAGGGTACACCCTGGACAGGTTGCCAGTCCATCACAGGGCCACACATAGACAAACAACCATTCACACTCACATTCACACCTAGGGCAATTTTTGGAGACATCGATTAACCTAGCCTGCATGTCTTTGGATGGTGGGAGGAAGCCAGAGCACCCAGAGAGAACCCATGCAGACACGGGGAGAACATACAAACTCCACACAGAAAGGCCAGGGCAACCGGGGTTTGAACCCACGACCTTCTTGCTGTGAGGCGACAGTGCTAACCGCTGCACCACCGTGCCGCCTAAGTGAGAATATAATAAACAAATTTACATTTTAAAAACACTGTTTGCTTAAGTTAGGTATAAATTGGCTGACTATGAAATAATGGGAATGCTCTCATCAGAAGCTGGAAATGAAGAGTGTTTGGCACTTGAGAAAAAGGTGATATAGCGCTGATCGCCCCTGAAGCTTGTGGTGTGTATAGCTCCGTTGTTTTGATGCACTGCTCACAAAACTGTAGAAACTTTAAGAAAGGACAACCGTTGTCATTACCTCTTGGTCCGGATAGAACCAAGCCGGGGTCCGGACTCTGACCGCAGTCTGCTAATTGGTTTCCACTAATCTAGGCTATAACCTCTGTCATCACCATTGATCCTATTTTCTTGTATCAGCTCCCTTCTTATCTCTTAGCCTCTAAGTACCATACAAGGACATACATATGATCACAAAGTAATGCACTACATATTACTAATTGCTTATCTGAAATTGTAATCAGATTACTTTATTGATTCCTTTGAAAATAGTAATCACATTACTAATTACTTACTAATACTTAACATAAAATATGTTCTTTTTAAGATTTTAATTTTAGAAAGTAGACCTAATTTTACAGTGACACATTCATTCAATGACTGTAGTACAATTGATGACAAACACAATCACAGACACACACACACACACACACACACACACACACACACAGCATATAAAAATACAATTTGAAAAGTAAAAAAAAAATGTCCTTTGAGAAAAATCTTATAGAAAAACCCTTTCCACAAAATGAGAGAGTAAATCAAGGACAGCTAAACACAGCAGGAAACTATCTATCTAGCCCACAAAAACCTCAAAGAATCTGCAATGATAATTTGCAGATTGGTGTGACATACAGCAAGAAACCTTCTGTTAAGTTCTGCAATGCAGTACACACACACAGACAAATTTCATTTCTTTCTTTCTTAAAAATAATAAATAATAATTAGCATTTCAAAATGTTTTAGTATTTAGTATTGTTCCCTGCTTTGAAGACATTTAAGCCATTCAAACTAGCTTCAAGTTTGCAAAACCCAATGATCCATGTTATCCTAGCATGGTTTGAGAATGTTCTAGAAAGCATCTTGTGTGCTTTAATAGAAGCAAGGAAATCTGGCCTTTTCTACAATTAGATTATCTTTTTTAATAAGTGACCTAGAAATAGTGCAAAATATTTTTAATTATTCATTTTTTAAATCCTAAATTTAGTTTTGGAGTACTTTTCAAAGTAGACTCTGTTTCTGTATCTTCTGCTTATCCGGGCAATTGACAAATAAATCTGAACTGTCATTGTTTTCTTCACAAAACCACACTGCATTTGTGGTACAGTGGTCTCTGCCCTCAGTAAAACTTGACACATGTGAATCTCAGTCAACCAAACAACAGCTAAGAGAAGGATACTGAACCAGAAAGGGTTAAGATTCAAGACAAATAAACATAGCAAACGAGTGTATGGAGGAAAGGGAGGAGGAGGACAGAAAACAAGAATAATTTCATTTCAATTATTTAAAAGATGTTATTTCTCTCTCTCCTACCTCATGCAGCTTAACTTTGACTTTATTGATGGCCTTCAACCAGTGCAGGCGTGAGGGAGATAAAGGAGGTGGGCCAGCCTCACAGAACCTGAATGTGAAAAGACAAAGAAATAACATAATACAAAGTGGCTAAAAATCACCTACTGGAACTTTTTTTAATGGCCAATAACCTTTTGTCCAAGTCGTGAGCCATGACTTGCTGCTTGCTATTGCTAAACTGATTGAGTTAATGGAGTACATGTACACTGTCATTCTAGAGTTCATCTAATTGGACAAAAATTATTGCGTAAAAAAAACACCAATTTTGATTTCTTAAAAGTAGATCAGAACAAATAATAAAACATGATTCTTAACTATGTAAAAACACTTTAAAATTATACTATTGCAGTACAGACACAAGTTAAAATAATAACTTTTCTATCCATCTATCTATCTATATGCAGACAGTATATTTTACTTTTCCCTATATTCATTTTTCTTTTCCATTTATCTTTTCAAATCTATTCAGAGTGCAAAACCTACCTGTGCAGCCTCTCTGGCTTACTCCCTTGATTATCAAGAGGCTTACTCGACTCCTTTACTTCTTTCTCCAAACTTGCTTGTACCTCTCTCTCCCCTTTCTCTTTGTCATCCAAGGCTGGAAGGGGTTGAATGAAATCAGATGGCCTGATCTGAGTTTCTAAATAGCTTCGTTCTTCTTGCTCAGAGCTGAACTGGGAACTGGCTTGACTAAGGTTACCAGAAGACCCAAATCGAGAACTGTCCACCGGGCTGAAGGAGAACACAGTAGGTATTACAGTACGGTAGGTGTTATGGAACAACAACAAAATCGAGCAGAGAGTGATTGCTTGATGTGGGGCAGAGATTATCAAAAAAGGGTTTCAAGAAATGTAATAATCAAGTGCAATCATTTCCAACATGCAAATTAAACCTAATACCTAAAGTACCTAACTAAATCACACTGTCAAGGACTCAACCGTCACTATAGTAACGTAGAAAAGAACCATTTTAGTGGAAATTACTTAAAGACATCATCAAAAATTGTGTCCTGAGAAATCAGACCTGTCTCTGTGAATAGAGAAAAAAATTACCAACAACTTCAAGGGATAGCTTTAGGTTAATCAATAACATTGAACTCTGAATTAATGTTTTCTCCACGTATAAGATAACGTGGTCCTTTAAATCACACTTAGGGTGCTTTCACACTGGCAGTTTAGTCCGAAACAGAGCACAGTTCGCATGAAATATTGGAAATGTGAAAGCTGTCATGCGGACCAAGGAGTGCATGTGGTACCGAACCCGAGACTACAGTACCTGTACTGTAGGAGGTGGTCTGAATTTGGTTGCAATAGAACTGTAGTGTGATTCGCATGAATGTGAAAGCAACTCGGACTCGTGTGCGCACTCGTTCAGGAATTAAAGTAGCCTACGCATGCGTTTTTAATTCCTGAAAGTCCCAAAAAAGTAATGACACCACAATGACATACAAGTTCAAGCAACACTATAAATACTGTCTGTCTGTCTGTCTATCCACTGTATATTATATACATGTATCTTATTATAGGTTATAAATATAGGGTATAATAGGACATGACAGAGGCGATAACTTCACCTTGAACACGAGCGTGAGTAAGAGTGCAGTGTAAACAAAGATGGAAATCAATTCCTTGCAACCAGCTATTTCCTCAAAAAACGCAGTTTGCAGGCGGCAGTAAGCCGCCTTCCCTTGGACATCTGATGAGATATGCCATGAAACGCACATATAAGCAGTTGTCGTTCACTCTGCTGTGCATAATGGCACCACAATAAAAAAATTAAAAATGATGTTGCATTGTGCTCTCCATGCTTGTTTGTGATGTAAGATGAACGCAAATGGACCAGGGTTCAATAGAATCAAGTGAGTATGAAACCAAACCAACGCTGCGGGTGCACCGGGAACAATCGCACTCAGAATCATCCGCAGCATGCATGCCCAGTGTGAAAGCCCCTTTAGTGACTCTTAGAGGAACCGTTCACCCAAAAATTCTAATTCAGTAATGATTAGTCACTCCCATGCTGTTCGAAACTCATATTACTTTTCTTCAATGGAAAACAAAAGGAGGTATTAGGAATGGCAGCCTCAGTCGTCATGTACTTCCATTGTATGGGGAAAAAAGGTACATTGAAAGAGAATTATTACTGAGACTAACATCCTTATATCCTATCTCCCTTTGTGTTTCACAGAAGAAAGGACATCTTGCAGGTTTGGAATAACATAAGGACAAGGTAATGATGACAGATTTTTTATTTTTTGGGTGAACTATCCCCTTAATTTCAAGAGCAAGCAATGTTCTTGTAATGTTTGCAACATGAATGCACAAATTACTCTATGCGTGTTTTGACAGACTATTAGAAACCAAAACAGAAATTACTAATAATGAGTATACTCAAAGTAAATGTATCTATATATTGGGAAGATGGAGGGGAATGTTCACATTAAAGCATAATAAATGGCCTCAAGACATTCATTTATTATGATCTTACTAGCCTTTTGTCAAAGGTTTTCTGTAGAGGGCTCTCTGGTGGCTTTCTTGTACTGGAATCTGTAGCAGGAGGGTCCTTGTTGTTGTCCATGTGATCTTGGGGAGTTAGGGGTTTGTTCAAATTTTCTACTTCCAAGTGAAAAGTACCTTGTTTAAATACTGTTGGACTGTCTGGACTTGTGTCAAAGCTTGGCTGCTTATGTGAAGAGATGTCACTAGGACCTTCTGTATCACTGGGATCTGCACTCCCTGTAACCTCAGACTCAGATGAAATTTTATCAGCCTCTGTTTCATTACATTCGTCAGACTTTAAATCTGTGTGTTTTTCTAGGGTAGCAGGAGGAGTCTGAGGGGGTGAACTTTGCCATGGAAAGCCTATTTTCCTTCCAAATATGGATGGGGCAGACACAGATTCTTCCTTTGCAGTAGCAGGCTGTTCTTCTTGGAAGAGACCCGCAGAGAGGCCTATGAAACCAGAAAGCATACCACCACTCTCTGGTTGAGGCTGAGAAGGGTTGGGGCTGGCTAAAGGGGCCGGTGTGGAGGAACCAAACAAAGAGCTAAAAGGTTTGGCTGTCTCTGCTGCATCAGACATCAAACCGCCAAAAGAGGATGTTGACAAACCAGATAAAACAAAGACTCCTTTAGAAGTTGGTTGTTTGTCTTCAGCTAGTATTTTGGGTGTTGATTGTAGGATTGTAAAGTCTTCTGGTGGTACCTTTTTGGTAACACATTCACCTGACTCAGAATTCTCTATAGTTTGATAAGTATCAGTCATTTCTTGGGTGTCATATTTTGTTTCATGTGGAGAGTTTACCTCTTGTATGTTAACAGCTAAATCTGTATCAACTTGCTTCAATTCTTCTTTCTTTACTGTTTCAGTAAATGGTGCAGGTGTCTCAGATTCAGCGGCTGTACTTGAAGTATTATCAGTTAGGCTCATTTCATCTTTAGAGTCCTGTGCTCCATCAGGGACTTTAGTTTCACATTTATCGGTCTCTGGTGGCTTGGTTTCATCCGATTTTGTTGCGTCCGTGCCCTTAAACAATCCAAACAGATCACCTGTCAGGGAGTCTGTTGGCAGGCTGGTTGGCAGATTAAAAAATGAGCTCTTTTGCTGGTGTGATTGTGCTGCAGGAGTGGCAGGAGATGATGTAAAGAAAGATGTATTGGGTACTGAGAAGAAACTTGAAGTTGCTGGCTTACTGTGAGCACTTGGCCCAGAAAACATTGACATAAAACCAGAAAAGCCAGCTGGCTCTGAGGGTTTTTGAGAGCTAGGCATTCTTGGTCTTGGTTGATCAGAAATTCCAGGTCTGGGTCCTCTCATTACAGGTCTTGGATCAGATATAACTGGTCTGGGATGACTAAAAGGGCCTGACATTCTTTGTCTTGGCTGACCTGGAAAAGCTAGTACTCCTGGCTGAGGTCCAATAATTTCTTGCTTTGGCTGTGGATGCAGTTGAACAGGAGAAATAGGGAGTGGATCCAAGGATGGTTGTGTGAGTGCAACTGTTTTTTCACTTTCTTCTGACATTGTGATTTCACATGACTTCTCCTTTAGTATCTCATCTGTATGTTGGCTATCTGAAATTTTGTTCAACACAGTGACAATTTCAAATTCAGTAGCAATTTTGTCTGATGTTTGCATGTCATCACCTTTCCCTGATTCCTTAATTTTTTGCAGAGTCTCATTTTCTGTGGATTGTTCAGAAAATAGAGGTCTGTTTGTTTCTTGTGATGTATCCAGTTCCACTGTTTCTTCTGATTCCATTGTTTTTTCCAACTCAACTGGTTTTTCAGCTTCTAATGGCATTTCGGTTTCTTGTGATTCTGATGATTTCTCAAATACCAGAGTTTTTTCAGTTTCTAATGACACCTCTGATTGTTTCTCAGGACCAATATGCTCTAAAACTCTCTCATGCTTTGATAAATCTTCAAGGACACACTGGTTAAAATTTTTATCAAAATCTGTATTCTCTGAGCTAGTGGTTACAGGTCGTTCTTCACTTTCCATGTTCAGCTCATCATTTGTAAGTTGCTCATTTATGTTTTGTTCCTCATCAAGTATTTTGTCAGCAGACGAAGTTTGTTCACCTTTAGGATGTTCCTCTATCAGTGGTTCAACCTCTTCAGCCTCACTTACTAGTTTCCTCATTAAATTTGTATCTTCAGATATGGCTAAATCCATTTTGTCAGTCTTCATTGTAATATCAACAGATTCTTTCTGGATTTCACCACAGGGCTTCTGATTTGTTTCCCCAGAATTTACAAGAATTGTCTTAATAGGAAGCTCTTTGTTGTCTTCAGTAGCTGTATTTTCAACAGTAATTGCATCAGTTGTTGGTGTGGGAGTTAAATTACTTCCGGGAGGATTCTCCTTAACTACATCTACAGGTTTGGGATCATTGGATTTCTTATCATCCATGAAAGACAGGAGGTTGAAGCCAGTTGATTTTGTTTTATCTGATTCAGACACTCCCCCTAGCGAGAACACAGAGGGAACTTTAAAGAGACTGTCTGACTCAGAGCCTCCAGTTTGACTTGGCCCACCAAACCTGGCAAACAGTCCTTTTCCTGTTGTTTCCTTATTGGTGGATTTTGCTGGAACAGCATCTGTTGGAGTTTGAGAACTACCTCCACCAAACATGGAAAACAAACCAGGACTGTTATTTTCTTTGACACCAGAACCAGGCAGAATACCTCCAAGAATTGAGGATCCGGATCCAGGTGTCTTTGCAGCAGCTCCGCCTGTGGGTGCTCTCTGCTGGGAAGACCCACCAAAAACGGAAAATAGTCCTTTACCCAGTGGTTCTTTGGAAGTGGGCCCTCTGGGAGTTGGACCCCTGGGTCCAGGTCCTGAAGTAGCTCTTGGAACAGCCCCTGGTGGGCCTCTTGGACCAGCAGATTGAACAGGTCTAGGTTCCTGGCTTGATGGTCCTCTTGGTCCTGGAGCCACCCTTGAAACAGGCATGTGTGGTCCTCTTGGTCCTACAGATATCTCTGTTGGGCCAGATGTTAGTGGACCTTCAAGGTCAGGTGATGGTTGAGAAATAGCTCCACTAAATATAGAAAATATGTTATTTCCAGGTGGCTCTTTGACGGTAGATGCTGCAGGAGCTGCTTGAGGAGCACTTCCAAACATTGAGAATAATCCTGTACCTGGCTCTTCTTTAGAGGATGAGGACCCAGGGAGTATCCCTCCTAATATAGATGTTCCAATCTGAGGCTGAGAGAGACCCGAAGATGAAGTGCTAAAAAGAGAGAATATACCTTTGCCAAATTGCTCTTCTGTAGCTGTGTCTGTTGATGTGGAAGAAGTAACTGGTTCAGAGCTGGTGGTGGGTGTTGTCTCTTTGTGTGATGTCGCAGGCTCTGCATTCTGCACTTCCATTTTCTTCGTACCTGGTTCAAACTTTGATGTGAAGTTTCTTGAATTTTCTTCTGATTGTATCTTTTCTGTTCCAGAGGGTACTGGCTCAGAAGTGATACTGCTATCCCTCAGTATGACAGACATTGTTGGAGATGGTGCTTTAAGATCTTTTAATTTCTCTTCATCTTTTGTTGATTCAGAATTTGTGCCAGCTTCCATCTTAGGTAGATGCTCTTGCCTAGAACCACTGGACACTTGCGCATCATCCTTGTATTCTTCAGCATATTGTGTTATTTCTGAAGTGCTGGCCTCAGGGGGGAGACATTCATCCCTTACTTGTGCCACAGGAGATACAGGATTATGACATTGAAAACTGAATTCATCTTGTTCAGCAGTGCTTGTTATGAATGGTACTGCAGATAAATTAGAATTGAGGGGTAAACCCTCAATAGAGTCCTCAGGTTTCATCTCAGAAACATCCGTTTGGGCTTTTGAGGATTCCAATGCATTAGAAAGACCTATTTTTATGCTCTGACTGTCAGTTTCTTGAGATGCCACATCTGAGAAAGGCTTTTCGTTTTCCTCTGTAAAAGAATGGCAAGAGTTTATATCTTGCGTAATTTCAGTACTTTTCATATGGGTCCTATCAATGGAAGATAAGGCAGAATCATCCTCCTCTGTAGTATCTGATTCATCCATCATCATTTCTTCTTCCCTAGGATAGTCTTCCTCAGGACTGCTAGCTTCTGAAATCATTATCTGAGGGATAAGCATCTTTCTTAGGCCAGAATCTGAAGTACCCAATGATCGAATCTCTAGCTCAGTGGGTGAAACTTTAGTGAAATAAGGTATCTCTTCAATAGATACCATCTCAAACAAAACAGGATCAACAACCAATTCCTGCTGTGGAGTAACATCTAGTTCATCACTGTTGTCCTTTACAGTATCTGGATTCAAAGCACATTGATGCACTTCTTCTGTTTGATGTACTGAGGTCTGTGAGGTAGTTTGAGTTAACATATGTTGGGTGACTGATTTGCCAACTGTAGCTGAAAAACCTTGATCTGATATTTCTTTTGTTGAAGATGAAAAATGTAGTTGGCCTGAATCACTCTGGTTGACAGATGTATCTAAAGATGACATCTCTTTAAATTGTATTTGATGTGTTATGGGGGTATTTGTTGTCCCACTTGCAGATGTAGCAGGTATGGTGGCATCAGGAAGTGATAAATCACCTGTGACTGGAACCTCAGCTAAGGAAATGCTTCCAGAAGTGTTTTCTTGAAGAGCAAGATTTGATTTTCTATTATGCACTAGTGAACTTCTTTCAACAGCGATAGTTGTTGGTTCAGGGCCAGAATATTGTGTTTGCATTGTTAAAGACTGGTGAGTGGAACCAACTTCAGCCACTGGAACTGGTGAAACTTCGATAAGTTTAGCTGGTGGGCATACCGTTGAATATACTGGACTTTGAAGAGGCTCTGAGGGTGGATAAACAAAGGATGTTGGTGCAATATGTGCTGACGCAGTAGTTTGTGTAGTTTCACTGAAGACTGACACCAAGCCACTATTAGTAGTTTCAATACTTTGATAAAATGATGGTTTGGTAATTGTCCCACTTCTTTCTGAGACATTACCTGTGGTTGACTGTGGGTGGCTTGCTCCATCAAACATCGATATCAATCCTTTGACTGACCTCTGAGTGGTTGAGTGTGAATCTGGTGTTTGACCTGGAGATAGTTCACCATCATTAATAATACTTGAGGGCAATAAAGATTTACTTTGTGGATCGACAGCTGGACTTGTTGAAAGTGATCTTTCATTTGACATTGAAACTTGAGAGTTCATAGCACTTGTGGGTACAACTACTACTGATTCTAATAAAACATCAGAAATTACTGGTAAGTTTACCGTAGAAGTTAACACAAAGTTAGAAGTCAGACCTTGGTCAGTTCTGGAGAACACATCTTGAATTGACACAGCTGGGGCTATTGCCTTATCTGAACTCTGAACAAGAGTTTTGTCTATAACTTGAGGCTTTCCGTGGAGAGTAGCTATCCCACTCTGAGTGACGCACTCTTCTCCAAATGTTTCCACTGTTGATTGCTTGAAAAGGCATTTGGGTCTTGAGGCTGTATTTGGTCTGTTAGGTTCATCTATTTTAATGTGTTGACTCCCTGCATTCATAGTCAATACTGAAGGAACTGACTGGTGTCTTCCCATCTCTGCATCGATAATGGACCCTTGAGATGACTGTTGATTAGCTGTATATATATTTGTGTGCTGGTCACTCAATGTCACTACATTAGATGAATCGCTAATTTTTCCAGAGAGATGAGAGCCATCTGCAACAACGCTTTTCTGTGGATGCTCCTTATCCAGCAGATGTGTGATGACTGGTTTAGCAGGTTCTTTTTGTGTTTCCATTTGTTGTAAAGAAGGACTGCAGATATGCACACCCTGTAAATTAGCTCTATGCAAATTACCATTAAAATGTAATGGTGTATTTGATTCCACCATAGATGATCTAAGGTGGTCTGTCGTTTCAGTAGGCACACTGGACTGAATAAATGGGTGTGATGTTTGAGATTTAGCTAAATTAGTAGATTGAGTCGAAAACGATTCCTGATTTCCTGGCAGTTGAGGAGAAGGTTGCGCATTTGTTGGGGTGCAACCCTGAACAAAATATAAGGACAGTTTACATTTTGATGTGTTCTGAGAAGATAGGCTGGTAATAATTGGAGAAGAAAGATCTTTTACCACACTAGTGTTTTGATTTGCATCAACTTTTATATCAGCTGTCAAATCAACAACCTCAACGCAAGATTTCTTAAAAGTCCTACTGCCACTTTTTGGACCTCTGCTCTCAATTCTTGATTTCTCCTCTTTGGTTCTAGTGAAATCCACAGGATATCCATTCTGCAGAACAGAGGGGCAGTTGAATTTTGTAGATGAAACAATGACAGAGAAGTCCATTGGTTTGCTAGAGGGGAGGGATTCCATAATTTGTCCCCCTGAGATTGAGAGGACTCCATTTTTGTGATGGGTAGGGATCTGCTGACACAACAAAGGTTCTGTAGTATGACGTCCTTGCAATAATTGCATTTGGTGTGGTTTGCCTTGTTGCTCTTGAAAGGATGTACAGTGTGAATGTTTTTGAGGAATATGCACATAAGGTGAAGTGGATTCAACTATTAATGGCATTCCTTTTGAGTCTTTTATTGAACTTTTGCTGATGGCTGCTTTATCTTTTACAAGAGACATAGCTCCACTTGGATGCATTTCTCCTGTTGATCCCTCAGAATTATTAGAGGTTAATCGGACTACAGACATGTCAATAGTGGCTTTAATTGAGTTAGCTGGTGATGAAGGTACTTCTGTTGTTTGAGCTATGGTTGATTGCAAAGGTGTAGATATCATAGATGACATTTCGACCAAAGGTAATCTGCTTTGCCCTCGAACTTGTTTTGGTAGCGAAGGGGGCTCTACAATTAAAGGTACACCATCTAAGCCTTTACAAACCTCAACATCAGTGATTGGTCTGGTCTTTACAAGTGACAGCACACCAGCTTCAATCAAAGCCTCTCCAGAAATCTTTGATGGCTTTGACAAGGGTTTTAGGGACATGTCAACTATGTCTTTGATTGTATTAGCTGGTGCTGTGGGAACTTTGTAGAGCTGTCCTGACAGAGATGTTTGCTGTGTCATTTGTAATGTATCAGCTTTGTTTTGAAAGGAACTATATTTAGGAGAGAAGCTTCTGACTTCACGGGCTTGCTGGACTAAAGTACTATTCTCTTCATAAAGCACTCCCCTATCTGAACTTTCATGTGCCCGCGCTGAAGATGTGGACTCTGATATAGAGATTTCTTTTGAATTAGATACAATTAAAGGCAATCCAACAGTTGATGCGGTGACATTTACAGGAGCCAGTGTTTGTCTTTTCACCAGTGGTATTGCTTCTGTAAGAGATAATTCTTGCGTTTCCCTTTGGAATTTTTCAGTTGGATTTGAAGACATATCTACAATTTTTTTAATTGCATTAGCTGGAGCTGAGGTGGTTTGCCTACTCGGTGATAACTGTATTGGAAGGCTTGTAGTCCTGCAAATAGATGTTTTTCTACTTAATACTGGACCTATCTGAGATCTTTGTATATCCATCCTTTGTTGTAAAGAATCACATGATTCATAACTCTTCAGAAGAGGTTTCCGTTGTTGTGTTGGGGGCTCCACAATCAAAGATACACCAACAAACTCTTCATTGCCATCTGAGATTGATGCTGATCTTGTTCTAACAAGTGGTAGTGCTTCCTTTTGAATGGCCACAGTTATTGCAGCAGAACCAGTAGTTGATTTTGCAGACATATCTAATGTAGCTTTAATTGCATTTGCTGGAGCTGTTTGATAATAATGTGAGGGTTGCATGGACAGATTTATAGTTCTGTTTTGAAGTGTAATTTTAGTGTGTAAAGAAGAGCTTCCTTGGAAAAGTTCTCTGTTTGAACTTTGTCGTAAGGAGTCACTAAATAAGAGCTGTGGTAATGAGTGACGCCTTTGTGAAAGAAGATTAATCTCTGATGCTGAAGGCTCAACAAGCAAAGGCAAACCAATGCAATTTTCATTGACACCAGTGATGGAGGTTCGTCTTCTTCTTACCAGGGGTACCGCTTCAGTTGCTGAGGCTTCACTCATTGTTTTATCCACAAGCTTAGCAACTATCTTTGAAGTCATGTCCAGTGTTGCTTTGACTGAGTTTGCAGGAGCAGTGCTCTCATGATATGAATGACTAGTCATATGACCCATTCTCATGGAATCACTAGCAAGTGAAGTCTGTCTTGTTAGGCCAATTTGTTTATTTTGAGTAGGTTTCTGTAATGCTGGGTTTATCATAGGTGATCTCTTTATTTCAGGACTCGAAAGAGCTACAGATGTTGTTTTCGTCCCATCCAAACATTCTTTTTGAACAACACTCTTTTGGCTCTCTTTGGCACTTGGCTTACTTTTTAATAGCCCAGACTTTGGTACATCACACTGGGCAGGCACTGGACCTGACTTCAAATCTTTTTTTGAGAAATATTTTGGGGATGTATCCCGTGGCACACTGACAGAGTTTACTTGTGTGCTATTTTCCTGGGACATCTGGACTGAGGCTTGTCTAGCAAGTTGGGGTTGCTGTCTGGGTGATATTGTTGCTTCGTTGTCACAAGTATCCTTTCGTCTGGGAATTCCACTATCTACAGGATAGTATTGTGGTCTGCTTCTAGGGGAGGCTGGGGCAGATACAGTTCCTAGAGGTATACCAGACATTGTCATGGAGATATTTTTGACTTCTAAAGCTGGAAATGTCACATTGATCTCTCTCACCTCCTCATCTAACTCAACAGTCAGATCCACAGCTGTTGTCACACTCATGTCCTCAGTCCGCTGCTTTACTTTTTTCAGTTTTGTTTTGGTAAAGTCAATAACATCCTCAATAGGTCTTTCAGCATGCGTACCTAATGGAGATTTTTTATCATTACCTTTGTCCTTCTTGCTAAAGGTTCCAGAGAAATCCATAGGTTTCATACAAAGAAAAGGGTCTACTGCCAGCTGAGGCTTGTTAAAAAGTATGTTCTGTGGTGGTGGCAATGATCGTATTTCATTTGATATAATTGGGTGGGGTTTTGGCTCTGTGGGAACAACTGCAGTCTTAGTGCCTCCAAAATTAATGGTTTCCTCTGATAAAGAAGCCTGTGTTGACTGTGATGGCTGTCTAGACAGTTTATGTCTCTGAGATCCAGTAGAGGGTTTCAAAGCATTATTAATACTCGTTGTGGACTGTGAGCTCAAATCTGTGGTTGGTAAAGTAGGTAATACTCTGCGTGCGATGGTTACACTGGGCTGTGCAACTGTTTCCTGCCTTACCGAACTCACTGGTGTTACAGGGAGTGTCCTAGTTGATGCAGGAGGTGCTCCATTGGCTTTCAGTGGATCAGGAGGCTGTCTAGAAGTGACCTTAGGCTGTGGTGTAATTTTAGATCCTGTTGATTTTGTGCCTTCAGCTGTTTGTGAAGCAGTAGATATATTTGTCTCCATTAATTTTGTTTTACCAACAAAGTTTCCAATGGTGGACAAAATAGGACTGACTGTTTGTTTACCCTGACTTTTTTGTCGGTCAACAGGCTTATCATCTACATGACCAATACTGATTTCAGGAATTGAACATTTTATAGATGACTGATGCTGTTTATAAGTCACTGATGAAGTAAAAGCAACTGTAGAAGAGGACCATGGCACGGATACTTCATGAAAAAGATCCTTAATGCACTGATTTCTCCAGTATGGCCCGCCATGACATGGATTTTTTGATTTCCTTGAGAGGTCAGCTGCTTCAAATTGCTCCTCTGGAGAAATTATATTTGGTTCTTGTGAACCCATTTTTACTTTTTTTAGTTTGTACACACTAAAGTCAACAGGTTGCTCTGTTTGTGCATATATGGACTCCTGAAACATTTGAGAGAATCGCTCAAGATTCATGTTCATAATCTTATCGCCTTTCTGAAGAGCTGAAGACAGATCAACAGGAGCATTAAGGAGCTCTGAGTCACCATGTTTTTTCCCTGGTACCCAAAGTCCTTCATCTTCATTGAACAGAGGGATTTTAAAACCACAAAGTGTCATCTTTGGTTTGCCTTGATTTTGCAGAATACTTGATATATTTTCAGTGATTTGTTCTAATACACGACTCTCCTCCGGGGTTGCACATGCATAAAGGTGCTTCCCAGCCCTGTCAGTCAAAAGAGAGTATATATATTCTTCGTCCATGTAAACATAATAACCACAATCTCCTGCCTCAGCTGGCCACCACATTCCTTGTTCCAACAAAGACAGCCATTGCTGGTACCACTCAGAATTTTCAAAAAACATGTCATCCTCTGCATCTCCACAGGCGGCTACAGTGCTACTGAGGTTGACTGCACCAGAAGTCAAATCCAATGGTCCCTTTTTGGCAGTGAGCCGTTTGAAGATTGAGTTAAATTTCAAATCAAACTGAGACTTTTGAGTAGTTATTGAGTCATTCTTCCTATTGACACTACAGTCTGAGATTGACTGGCAATGATTTAGTTTTGCTGGTATATCAGTTGAGAGGTTTACAGCAGTGGCTTTCTCAATCCAAGCCTTTTTGCTCTGTTTATTACTGGGATCATCTAGATTGTCATATTTACTCCATGGTTTTCTATTTCTGTTACTCATGTCAAACACAAATATATCCTCTCCATTTGCAAGTGGAAGAGCACTTTGAAATGGCAAATTGACAGCCTCCTGCCAAGGATGTGAGGGTACGTTGAACTGACTAGGATCCATATTTCTGAAGTTCCACCATCCAGGTGTCTCTTCAATGGATTCAGAGGTTGCTGGTATGACGCCTTGACTTGCAGCATAACAGTCTTGAACTTGTGTTGCCAGGCTTTCCAATAAAGCATAATCATTCAGTTGCTGCCAGAGAAGTGCTTCTATGAGACATTGATGCTCATACAACTCTGGGGGAATCACACCATGCTCAGCAAAGGTATGCAATAGATCCTGGTAGCCATATTCATTAGCTGTGCCATATAAAAGTCTATTGACCTCCTCCATGTACTGCTGTGTTGACTTCAATGCAGGATGCATGCTAACTGGTTGATAAGTTTCACTAATAGATCTACTTGTCTCTGAACACACTGTGCTGCTATTTACAGAGGTAGTTGCCTCTTCTTTACTCTGCTTTGGCATTAGTCGATCAAGGAAGCCCTTTTCTGGGTGCTCACTTTTTGCTAGAGATCCATTTTCACTGCCCCCTGATTTAAAAATGCCAGAAAGAACACCTGTTCCCATATTAGAACTACTCTTTGATTCATTCATGGTTTGAGGAGATTGAGGTTTAGATGAAGTTTCTTCCTCTGAGGCCTTACCAAATAATCCAGACAATAAACCTTTTTGTGCTGAAACCTGCTGATCTTTTTCAGCAGCTCCATCCTGAGAGGATTGAAGCTCAACTGGTTTGGTCCTTTGGATCTGTGGGCGACCTTGACTGGGCTTTGTACCAGAACGTTCTTGCTGCTGCTGTTTTGCCCTCTGACCAGTAGAGGCTTCATTTGTTAGTATTGGTTCATCAACTGGTGTAGCAAGTTTGCTCAAAAATCCAGATAAGATGCCAATAGACTCATTTTGCTGATTGCTGGCACTTTGAGCAGACTTATTGGCTGGCTGATTGCTTAACTGAGCCTGTTGTTGCTCAGATTCATCAGAGGTGGCCATTTTGAAAATGCTAGAAAATAGACCACCTGACTGACCTTGCTGTTGTGGGCTTTGTTGATTTACTTGCTGCTGGCTGCCAGAGGTAGAATGTGGCTGCTGCCCAGCAGAAGGTGATTTTGCACTTCCAGTCTCTGAACCTATCTTCAAAAGACCAGAAAGAAGACCACCTGATTGGACTGAAGGAGGTGGCTTCTGGGTAGAGATTTGACCCTGCCCTGATGCATTTGGCCTGCTTGCTTGTTGATTATGTTGACCTCCAGGGACAGACTGAGCTGGAGTGTCCACTGAAGCCAGCTTGTTGAAAAGACCTGAAAGCAGACCTCCTTGTGGTGGCTCAGAGATTGATGGAGTATGAGAGGGAATCTGATTCTGTCTTTGTAAAGGCTGTCTGGTCCCCTGCTGCTGCTGACTGGGTCGGGATCCAGGAGGCCCTTGTTGTGTTTGTATTGGTGGCTGGTTTGTTGTGAAAAGTCCAGACAACAACCCACCCTGCTTGTTAGTAGATTGTTGGGAGGCACTTTCATTTGGACCAGACATATTAATTTGCTGTGTGGTTTGAACAGGTGATTGGGGTTGTGCAATTGCAGTGTCTGTAATCTTATTAAAGAACCCAGAGATCATTCCACTTGGTCCACTTGGAGGTACTTGCTGATGTGGAACTTGGTTTTGTCTCTGTAGGTTTTGCCTGTTGCCTGGCTGTTCATTAGATTTGGCAGAACAAATACCCTGCTGTGGATGAATTTGGGGGGCTGGTTCTTTGACATTATTTGTATCTGAAGTACCCATGCCAAAAAGACCAGAGAGGAAGCCACCTTGCTGTGAAGGTGGTGGCTTCTGAGAGGGTTTAGGGCCCTGATTTGGTGTTAGGCTACTAGTTCCAGGTTGTGCCGTTGCAGTGTCTGTAATCTTATTAAAGAACCCAGAGATCATTCCACTTGGTTCACTTGGTGGTACTTGCTGATGTGGAACTTGGTTTTGTCTCTGTAGGTTTTGCCTGTTGCCTGACTGTGCATTAGATTGAGCAGAACAAATATCCTGCTGTGGATGAATTTGGGGGTCTGGTTCTTTGACATTATTTGTATCTGAAGTACCCATGCCAAACAGACCAGAGAGGAAGCCACCTTGCTGAGAAGGTGGTGGCTGCTGGGAGGGTTTAGGGCCCTGATTTGGTGTTAGGCTACTAGTTCCAGGTTGTGCAGTTGCAGTGTCTGTAATCTTATTAAAGAACCCAGAGATCATTCCACTTGGTTCACTTGGAGGTACTTGCTGATGTGGAACTTGGTTTTGTCTCTGTAGGTTTTGCCTGTTGCCTGACTGTGCATTAGATTGAGCAGAACAAATATCCTGCTGTGGATGAATTTGGGGGGCTGGTTCTTTGACATTATTTGTATCTGAAGTACCCATGCCAAACAGACCAGAGAGGAAGCCACCTTGCTGAGAAGGTGGTGGCTGCTGGGAGGGTTTAGGGACCTGATTTGGTGTTAGGGTACTAGTTCCAGGTTGTGCAGTTGCAGTGTCTGTAATCTTATTAAAGAACCCAGAGATCATTCCACTTGGTTCACTTGGAGGTACTTGCTGATGTGGAACTTGGTTTTGTCTCTGTAGGTTTTGCCTGTTGCCTGGCTGTGCATTAGATTGAGCAGAACAAATATCCTGCTGTGGATGAATTTGGGGGGCTGGTTCTTTGACATTATTTGTATCTGAAGTACCCATGCCAAACAGACCAGAGAGGAAGCCACCTTGCTGAGAAGGTGGTGGCTGCTGGGAGGGTTTAGGGCCCTGATTTGGTGTTAGGCTACTAGTTCCAGGATGTGGTGGCTGAGGAGCAATCTCTGGGGCTGATAACTTGTTCAAAAATCCTGAAAACATTCCACTTGCTGAAGAAAGTGGTGCTTGCGGCTGTGCATTTGGCTGGCTTGATTGCTGTTGATTAGGCTGATTGCCAGGGCTACTTGGCTGTTGTGGCCCTGCAAGAGCACTCTCTGTTAATTTTAAAAGTCCCCCAAAAAGTCCTCCTGCTTGACTTGGAGGTGGTTCAACTTGCTGTGGCTGAGATTGAGGTTGATATTTTGTGTCTGATTGTTGTTGATTTGGTTGTTGACTACTGTTCAGTTTTGATGTTAGCTGCTGCTGAGGCCCAGTTACCTCCCCAGTTGCTGGAACATTGTCAGGAGCTGCAAATTTCAGAAGTCCAGTTAAGAAGCCACCTGACTGAGATGAGGTTGTTTGAGATGGTTCAGTTGGTGTTACCTGCTTTGGATCACCTTGATTTTCATGACTTGCTGTTGACAGGGAAGAAGAGGTTTGGGGACTTGGAACTGTATCATTCGCAAATTTTAATAAACCAGATAAAATTCCACCAAGCCTGGGAGGAGCAGCACTCTGCTGTGGTTGGTTGTGGCTCTGAGTAGTTGCTGGTGATTCTTGATTGGACATCATTTCATGAGAGGAAGGTGGCTGTTGTGAACTTACTGGTTCGCTGATTGTGGTGAAGCTTTCAGGGTCAGACAGTCCTCCTGACTGAGGGGATGCTGCCCCTGGTTGAGGCTGGTTGGGGTTCTGAGTACCAGTAATAGTGGATAGCAGCCCTGAGAGTAATCCACCCTGTCGAGGCTGACTAGAACTTTCCTGGGGTTTGTTGCCAACAGATAAAAGACCAGATAGCAAGCCTGTCTGTTGATGGTAGATGTCCTCTGGCTTGGTTTTTGCTCCATCTTGAAGTGACTTGTTTTGAGTTGTAACTTCCAGTTGCCTCTCACCTTGGTCTGCATCCTGTGTATCTATTTTAATCTCACTTTGATTTTCAGTGGTAGACAGGCACTTATGAAATTTTGCAGTAGCAACATTTTCTGCAACTATTTCTCCAGAAGTTCTTTCTATGCTTTCAAGTTTTTCAGGGGCAACAACAACAGTGGGAACATTTTGTGCAGTTGTTGCTGTTGACGTTGATGAGACTTGTGTTACAGTCTGTGCTTTGGGTGGTTCGGATGGACTTGCTTTAAACAGATTGGAGAACCATCCAGTATCCGTATTTCCTTTGGGCACACTTTCAATCAGCACAACACGACTTGACAGTGGTGATTTATCACCAGTTTGGGGTGTGCCAGGTTTAGGAGCAATGGGATCTTCACCTGTTGCCAGTTTTAGAAACCCAGAGAGCATACCACCTTCTTGTTTAGATGCCTGAGCATTGGCAGAAGCATCTGAGGAAAAGAAAGGGAGCTTTAATTTATTGCCAAAAGCACCTGATACATCCTCTGATTTTGGACCCTCAGCTGGCTTGAAAATAGAAAGCACTGAGGGGGCAGGGGAAGTCTCAGCTGGTTTATCATCAGGTGGGTTGGTTGATATCAGTAAGTTCAATGACTTTTTAAAGGGGCTGAAGAATCCAGTATTTTCAGTTGGTGCTTGACTGGCAAGTTTTGCTTCAGTTTTACTATCTCCTAGTTTAGATGAAGTCCCTCTTGGCATGGCATCAGGTATCTCACCAGATGATTCTGTTTCAGGTAAGAGCTCTACTGATCCACTCCCTGATCCCCCACATGAGGACAAATGCTCAGGTTGTGAGCCCAAGCCCTCTATTGACAAACTCTTGGATTTATCCATTGATCCCTCTTTGGACTCTGTGTTTCCCTGAAATCGATTTGGCTGTGAAGTGGTTTCAACACTAGATTTGTCTCCAAAAAGCCTGAAAGGGCTCAATCGTCCTAGTACTGAATCAACCACTGTTTGGGGCTGACATGGAGTGGATTCCTGAGTTTGGGCACCACTTGAATCAGCAATATCCACAGCATCAGCAGCTGATGTAGCACTAGCTGGATGACTGAGCTCTGGGGACTGAAATGGCAACAGTGATTGCAAAGAGAACTTCTTGTCTGCCCTGCCTTCTTGAGTAGCAGGTGGTACAACTGCTACAGGAGTTGGACTACCTGTCGATTTAGGTATGAAAGAGAACAGTTTTGAAATACCAGACTCTGTCTGAGGAGGAACTGGAGATGGTGTTTTTGCTGCTGCTTCTATGGATTCTATATTTTCAGCTGCTGATTTAGTGTTTGTGATGGTGTTAAACAATGAGCTCATGGCATTTTTAACACCTGAAATACCTTGTTCCACAGCATTGTCCTCCTTTACCTCAGCTGGTTTAGCTTCTGTTTTATTTTCTTCACATCCTGTTTCTGTGTTTTTGACTGATTTTTGCATTGATTCATATTTGCTTATTTCCTCTTCTCTTCCAGCCAGATACTCTGATACAGAGTCAACAAGGTTATGAAGTTCATCCATAGTATCATGATACTCATTACTGGGTTCATCCACTAGTGACAACATTCCTTCTGGGCCCCTTGTGTATAAATCCCTTTGTTGTTCATAATAACCTTGTGTCCACTCACCATAAGAAGAAATACATCTTACATTGTTGTAATAACTGTCACATTCATATTGTGCATCCTCTTCTACAAATGCCATATCATCTAATTCCTCCTCAGACCCAAGAGAGAACTGCATTTCATCAGATCCTGCCGACCCATATTCACTTCTTGCTCTCATCCTAGCTTCCTCCTCCTCACAATAAATCGTATAGTTCTCAAGGGTGTCTTCAAATGACTTTTTGGCCCACATCCTGGTTTTGTACAACAGCTCCTCAGTATATGATTCTTGGCCTACCCTTTGTTTGTGAAGTTGCCTAATTGAAGGGATGATGGAAATCTCGGGAGGGGAAAGTTCATCCTCAAAGTTACTAGCTTCTTTATAGACTAAACTGACCTCATTGCCGCCCAGGGCTGCTCTCTCGGTTGGGTTTCCTGATGCATCAAACTCCTCAGCCACAGGGGACATTGCATCACACTCTACTGTCTGGTAAAACTGACTGCCTTTGGAGTCACCCGGGCTGCTCGCAATTCTATAAATTTCACTCTTAGTGTCATCATCATCATCATCCCAAGTTTTTTGCGCTGGTTCCAGGTAATCATCCAGTATGTTGTTATTTATTTTGTATTTGGTCTCCCATTCTTCAACTCCCATGCCTGAATCTACTGGAATTATTCCACCACCATCTCTACCATTTGAAATTCTGGTATTCATAAAGTGAAAATGGATAGGGAAGATGAACAAAAAGGAGAAAAGAACAAAATTCTTGAAGTTGTATAAACAATAAAGAAAAATCAAATAAAAAAATTTAAATGTATGAACCTTGTACCGTAACATCTCAAATAATGCAATACATTTTTTCACAAAATAACTATGCAAAACAAAGTTTGAAATTACCTCTGTTCCATTCCTTTTCTATAATCCAAATCATAGCTCTGGATAGAGCCTGTCGTAGACTCTTTTGAAAACGTATGATTCTGAATTCTTAGGCCAATGGGATACTGATGAAGAGAGGAATTGGGTTGAGCTGTGGTGTGGTAACGAGGAGGCCTGCTGTTTGTCTCACTGCGGTAATCACTGTCCCTGTCATCCACAGCGCTGTCATGATCATCGAAAGCTACACCACAAAGAAATAGAGAAGAGAGGAAAGTGTTGTGTGCAAATAGGTCCTCCCCTAAAACTTTGCTCTGAACATTCAAACATACAGTATGATGAATGGATGAAATGAACGCAAAACTCAACAGTCAAGAAATGTCAAGCAGTGAAAGCAGTGTCCAGCAATGTGACATGCTACACTTCACTTCAAACTATTAATTTATTTTTCTAATTATTTATAATTATGATACATGGCATTTTTATGATTTCATATTAATTGAAAGATTAATATTTTAACGCTTCAGGTGAAAAACAAATTGCAACGTGAACTGCAAAAAAAGGTGATTCAAATTGGAGCCATTTTTCTTAAATCTTGATGTTGGAAAAAAGATTAAGGACATGTTCTAATGATTCACTCTTTCTCAAAAGAAAGAAAGAAAGAACGACATAGAGACAGAGAGAGTGACAGACAGATATACTGTCGGACGGACGGACGAAGTACAATTGAAGTGAAATGATGAGTGATAAACGTGAATTACATACTCTGCTGATCACTCCATCCAAAGTAAGTCCAACTGCCTAGTGATGTGGAGAAAGTTAAATAACAGAGGATAGGTGGAAAATATCAATAAATAACCCATTGAGTTTAGAGTTTGCATGCAAATTCGTAAATGCTGAATGATAGTGTGGCCAAATGCACAACCCCCAAGTCTACACTTTGCTTATCATTTAATATCATAAAACAGAAATACTTCTGGTCAGCTTAGAAAATATTATCAAGAACTTAAGTGAACTAGCCTACTCAAGGACATCCTGACTGCTTAAATAACTGGAGGAAATCTTGACAATTACAGCAAGCGTAACATGAAGTCTGGACTACTTAAACATAGAGCTAAATGCAACAGAACAGCTATAAACTACTGCCATCTACTGTCTTAAAGGGATAGTTTACCCCCCCCCCCCCCAAAAAAAAATTATCTCATCATTTACTCACCCTCATGCCATCCCAGATGTGTATGACTTTCATTCTTCTGCTGAACACAAACAAAGATTTTTAGGAGAATATCTCAGTTCTGTTTGTCCTCACAATGCAAGTGAATGGTGACCAGAACTCTGAAGGTCCATAATGGACATAATGGCTGCATAAATATAATCCATAAGACTCCAGCGGTTAAATCCATATCTTGTGGGTGAGAAACAGATCAATATTTAAGCCCTTTTTTACTGTAAACCCACACTTTCACATTCAGTCACCTACTGGTTGGGGCTGGACAAAAGTGGAATTAATAGTAAAAAAAAAAAAAAAAGATTAAATATTGATTTTTTCACACCCTCACCTACCATATCACTTCCGAAGACATTAACCACTGGAGTTACATGGATTACTTTATGTCCTTTTTGGACATTTTGAGTTCTGGTCACCATTTACTTGCTTCTAAAAATCTTTGTGTTCTGCAGAAGAATGAAAGTCGTACACAACTGGGAAGGCAGGAAGGTGAGTAAATAATGAGAATTTAAATTTTTGAGTAAACTATCCCTTTAAACTGGACATTTAAAAGACAATTTCCCAATTTAAAAGCTGAATTTAGAATACTTACAGCATTGGGAGGGCACCGAGGGCAGTTGTCTTCTCTGTGCTTCATCTTGCAGTGAATACTATAGAGATGGATAGAATATTTAAATGAAAAGTAGGCTAAAGGGTCATCATGACACAACAGGAAATATTTCAGCTTTCGTATCTGTGTATATTAATAAAAAGGTGCATCTATTTGTTTAAATTTTACTTTGACTTAAAATGCAAATAAGCATAGCAGCTTATGGGGACAAAATGGGACAAAAGAGTTCCTGAACAGAGGTTCTCCCAGTAGAGACAGCTAAACCAAGCCAAATTACAGCCAGCAGATGCTACCATGAACTATGTGACACGTACTGTATAACAAGTTTTGTGCCAACCCCAAAGTGTTGTGTGCAGTGAATTACCGGCTGCATGAAACCATTAAAGTTCAAAAGACATTTAGAAACAAAACATTCAAATGATAAAGACATGCCTGTTGAGTATTTCATTAATTAATTACCTTAAAATAGAAATACATTTCAATGTTTAATTGTAAGGATGTTTACATATGCATGATTATAATTTTGGCACCATGTTGAGTGGACACTTTCCATGTATCATATCAATGTAAAATCTGGGCCTTGAAGTAAAATCTGTTTAGAGCCACAGGCCTATAAAAGCCCCTGCAGTGACTATAACCACAGCAGGTGGCAGTAGAAGATAAAAACTCATTTTTGTTGTAGCAATGCATTATTAGTGAGAACAAAATACCATGTATGAAATACTATGTATGCAGATTCAAATCTTAAGGTCCTGAGGTGAATTAAATTTTCTTTTCTTTCTTTTTTTTTCCAAGTTATGGCATAAAATAAATCAAGAACATTGCAAATTACAACAAATTAATGTAGGTTTACACTTGAATTAAAAACTAAACTTTAAATGTAATGGGTGGGCAAGTTGGATAGTCACCTTAAATATATAACTTATCATGGTCTATACAGTGAAGTGTTTAAAAAACTGAAAAAACATAATTGAAGCAAAATCAGTTTCTTGCCTTGTCCCATCAAAGAAGGAAGTTTCCCTTACATACTTCTGTGACAGGGCGGAGGGCGGGACCGGGTGGTGATTCTATGCGCCCGGTCCCTTATCAGGCTAATTAAGCCTTCGAGAGGGATAAAGGCCGACTGTGGAGGGTGGTGCAAGAGAGAGAGTGATAGTTTACGACAGCTGACCATCATGTGTGTTTTTGTGTCTTTTGTTTAAGTTTATCATTAAATCTATTATTTATATTGTCAAGCCGGTTCTCGTCTCCTCCTTTCCATTAATCCCTTTGCAACTTCTTTCACATGTCTCTAACTCAGCTAAACACATGCACATGTACAAACACACACAGACTGTACCTCATCATTTATTCTCATTGAATTGATGCGCTCCAGCTTTTTAGTCCAGTACTGGGCCTCGTCGTCAGGGATATCTGCACAAGCAACAAAACAGGCAGAATTGAGGGAAACGTCAAAGATATCTTCACATAAAACTCTTGTACTGCTTCCACTGTTCTACTACGTCTCTCGCACCTCCCTCCCAGTTTCTCTGTCCTACCACACCGCACTCTCAAATTGTGTATTCGCAGTGTTAAATATGGCATGAGACACAGAGGTTAGTGCGAGAACATCACAAATAGGTCAGCGCCCTTTTCCTCCTCACCTTTTTTCCGTAATGCTCCATCTATGTCTCCCCATTAACCTTGATTAATTTTTCTTTCTATAGCATGCTTTGTTGTACATCATTTGTTTGCAGACGCCACTTGGTTTTGATCTTTTGTGATCTATTGCAATGAGAACATACAGTAACTGTGGCTTTTAAGGGTCCAAATACTTTGTGGGGCCACTGTATATGGCGCACACACACATGGCACTCAGATGTGCCTAGGATGGATACAATGCTTTCATAGTTATGGAAATAGAAGTCATAAGAACAAGAATACCAAAAGGGAGCTCAAAGCGCATGTCCAGCAGAACTTGGTGAGGAGTGGGATTTTTAGTGCCATATATCTCATCTTCCTTCATCAGAACCTCAGCATCCAATGAGGTCCATTCTCCAGGCCCCTCCTAGTGAGAGAGAGAGAGAGAGAGAGAGAGAGAGAGAGAGAGAGAGAGAGTGACCAGCACTATAAAAGTCATGCCAAGCACATACTGTAATTGCTGAGATACACGGTGAGTACAATTACAGAGAGAGAGAGAGGCACTGAATATATAGAATAGCAAATAATGGTTAATCGCTGAAAGGACGTATTTGGAGATATGTATGAAAGCATCTATTTTTGCCTGTGGCAAACTTAGCTCTGTGTGCAAGTTGTAATTCATATACAGTATGTGTATTTCCAATGCAATTTATGAATTTATGAGAGCCACACTAAATAGTCCAACTAGATTTTTAGTCTGTGGGATTCTCTGTCCATTTGATCATCCACAAGGCATGACTGCTTAGACAAGTATGGTAATCGCACACCACCCATCAACAAACCACATGATTTGAGGTATCATCCATGTACAGTACCTAGCACAAATGGTGTGGGAAAAGTAACATGACAATTTTAATACTTAATGTTAGGGGTTTTGAAAAAGTATGAGCAACAATAATAGTGATCCTTGCTTTAGGAAGCACCACTACTAATATTTGATGTACCCCATTAAACCTAATTGAATGACTCACTGCTTCAACAGACAGTTAATAATACACTCATTCATGTCTTTGACGGATACCCTGGGGTTTTCTAAAACTGTCCATTTAGAAGCGGAAGTTTTCTTCTTCCTCGCCATTTCTAAAACATTCCCCACAGACCCCAGCTCTGGGCATGACTCAGATGGTCTTGAACAATTGTGTAAAACAGAGTGCCTCACCAGACAGACAGCTGTGTGCTCTGCATTCTGATTGGCTGACAGTGTCCCCTTACCTCATCTGATTGGCGGATGGTGTTAAGTGGGATCCATGCAGTTCCTATCAAGGTATCCCAGATGAGTCCTTTATTCCACACCTCCACAACCAGACCAAGGTCCAGACGATTAATCTCACTTAGGCCACAGACGCAGGACAGAAATAAACACGTAAAGAAAATTGGAACATCAATAAACATGCACAAATACAGATCTTATATGAATGCCTAAACTATGAACTGATTCTTCAACCTCAAAGCAGGGCAACTCTAGTGTAATGCCTGGGCCTGGCATTAAAATAACTTTTTTTTTTTTTTGCATAATTCTTAAAATACAGTAGCCAAACTCCTCTTTTCCTAACATAATAGAAAGATATTATTTGCCAAGTATGCTCACATTTGTCACAATTAGTTTTCAATGACAGAAGCATCCAGTACACAGAAATATAGCAGAGAGACACAGAATAATAATATGTGTTAATATATGATATAAGACAAAATTAAAAAATAATAAACAAAAAGACATAGGACAGAATAACATATGTACAGATATGTGCAAGGGGTAATGTAATGTGGAAAAGAGATATGGGTATGTTTAAGTATGAGGAAAAGAGATAAGTGTATGAATAGGTATGAATTGAATTTAGATACTTCACATAGATTAAACTGCACAATGACACATTGTACAGTGGAGATACTACTACTCTGTAGCCCCAACCAGGGGGCATCAATCACCTAACCCTAACTTCTTCACAATTGACTCTTTGTGAGTCTCCCACTTTAATAACTGTAAAGCCTACATATTTCATCACGTCCTGTGGCCTAGTTTAACAACTTTCCTCCCAAACCTCTTTGAATTTAAGACACTTCACAAGGTCCCATAATTAACTGGTGAGGGAACTGAAGAAAGCATAATGGTAGGGAAAATGCTGGGTAAAAATATAGTTTTTCCGATTAATCTTGATATTGATTCTTAAATCCCAAGATCGGTCTTTCACTCAATGCGCAACCCTCGACTACAGTGAGAGGAAATCACTAGTATTTGCAACCAAATTTCCTGCTATGTGACTAAAGTGAATATATTTGGTAACTGGCTGGTAAATGTTTACATTTCACTCACCAGTAATTGTGTAGTTTAGTCATGAAGTGTTCAGCAGTGAGATCCTTTCACAGCGCGTTTAGAGTAAGTTGTTCCGTGTAATGTGTGTTCAAGGACGAGATCCACACAACCCATTTGTCATTGAATAATGTTTCTTTTAATATCCTTTCTGTTCTTACATTTAATGTTTACAGAAATGCAGAAAATAAAAAGCCTACCCAAAGTGTGCCACTGCTCTTTGTCTCCTCCTTCCATAAGATTAAGATTCAACTTTATTGTCATTGTGCAGAGTACAGGTACAGAGCCAATGAAATGCAGTTTTTTCGCCTATCCCAACTGTACATATGGGGTCAGAGCGCAGATTCAGCCATGAAACAGCGCCCCTGGAGCAGACAGGGTCAAGGGCCTTGCTCAACAGTGGTATCTTGACAATGCTGGGGCTTGAACCCCCCAACCTTTCGGTCAGTAACCCAGAGCCTTAACTGCTGAGCTACCACTGGCCCTATAATATAACTGAACCTTTAAAGGTTTACACTAAAATGATCCCATATGAATTGATATTGAATTTAATCAAACTGAAATAGGAATCTAATTGAATTGATAGCATGTGAATCGGAATCTAATTGAATCAGGAAATCTGTATAAATACTAGGGAAAGGCATTTTGGTTATTTTGTCTACTCTAGTAGTCGGAATAATTACTCAATTTCCTAATTCGTCGAGTACTCAAGAGGCAATGACATATATATAACTGTATACATAATAACACGTCTGACAAACGTCTTTGGCTGCTGCATTGCATCTTGTTGTTCTAGTGTATCATCCATTCATTATTATTGGCTGTTATGAAATAATCTGTTACAAAATGTACAAAAGATTTTCTAATCAATTTATAATGCATCATATTTTGTCATTATGTGAAGATTCGCTGCCCAACTCAATGAAAGAATGTGCACAACGCACGTCTGTCTGTTCTTCCTTCAGGATACCATAGTAATCTTATGGCACTTTTCCACTGCATGTTACGGTTCGACTCAACTCTGCTCGCTTTACTTTTCTGAGCTTGCTTTGCCACTGCAGATTAGTGCAGCCTCAACGTGGGTGGGATTATAGGCTGATCGTCATAGTTGCGCCGCCTCTACTGCCGTGACATCATCTAAAAATTCATGTAAAACAAACTAGCAACAAAAACTCAAGAACTTTATTGACCATAAACAATAACACGGCCGCTAGCTGATAGCTACTAGCTCATTGTGCTGCATAAAGCAGTTTTTGCATGGTGATTTTACAGAAGTGTAATGGTTAAATTGGCCTGGTTGTTTTAGAAGCAAGCTTTCCAGTAGCTGGTCAACTAAATACAGTGAAGCTTTCAAGCAGAGTATAGAGTTAACATACCATCCTCAATAGTGGACTCCAACAACGCCATGGCCGAGTCCAGGGCACTCTCCCTCCCATTGCACGCCAGTCTATTGCCATAGATAACGTCCATTTGGTCAAACTACATCCACTTTCTTCTGTTTGAACCACTCCAGCTGTTGTGGTCCTTGATGGTTCTGTAGTCACTTTTAAGTTTTTATAACTTTTCCCTACACTGTTGGTTACCACTGGACCAGTGGTAGCCGTGTGCAGCCAACAGCTGAGACACTTTCTGTAAGACTTTTCGTTTCGCGTCACCCCATTCAGCTCTCGTTGGATCCTCTCCTTGGCTACTAAAGAGAGGAACGTCTGCACCTCGTTTATTGACCACGGCATGGTTTTGGCACAGCCATTTCTTTTCACAATTCGAAAGTCACGTGAACAAATGATACTGTTACCGCTGTCGCTAACTTTATAATTAGCGGGTTGATGTCCCGTGTCGCAAATCCAGTGACGCTGGTAGTGATGATTCTCTCTGACCAGTCAGTGATCTTCAGGGTTTTGACGTCACATTTAGTATCGACTTGGCTCACTTGGAACCTCGACCGAGGTGGTACTAAAAAAAGTACCAGGTACCAGGTACCATCCACAGTGGTAACCCCAAAAAACCAAGCAGAGACGAGTCGAGCCATACCGTGCAGTGCAGTGCAGTGGAAAAGCCCCATCAGTAAGCTTGCACCAGTTTCTTTAGTGACTGTCTGAACCGTCTATTTTCAAATTGCAGTAGACTTAACAGGAGATGCCATAATCATTGTGTTTTTAATATGAGTGTTAAGTTGAAGTTCAGTTTTGAAGATGCTGCATTCTATTCCATTTAGCTGCATTCTGTCTTGCTGTTTGAAACACTTGCAGCACGTTGAGTCCACTGCCACACGTGACTGGTGTGTGTGTGTGTCTCCCCAAGTGTTCGTTCCTTTGGGGAAAGCCACAATACTCCATATAGTTGTTTCTGTGATGATTCATGATGCGTTCCATTCAACTTGGAGAGTCTGAATTTCCACATTTCAACTGGGGAAAGTGCAACAGAATTACATTTTATTTCAGACTTCTAACTTGGAAACTCGTGCGGAAATCTTCAACTCCCATTTAGTCGAGATGCAGGTGTGTGTGTGATACGTCACACATGTCGGCACACAGGGCAGGGAGGTTTACACTCAGTGACATTCACTTTTATTAAATATTATCCATTAATGAGTCAAAGTTCTTACCTTAAATAATAATAAAATGTGTTTAGCAAACATTTTGCCGAGACAGGTGTTCAAAACACTGTTAATTACACTCTCTTTTTATGATCGTAGCGATAGCATTCAGCGTCGTATATCAGTTTGGTTGCTATGAGACACCACAGACTATCAATGTACCCCTCAAAATCACAATGTAATAAATTTCGAAATAAAAAATAAGCTCCCTCTTTGCCACGTGTTTTTTTAGTTGTCAGGTCATTGTCACTGAATTTCGAATTAAGTGAGAAGTCACATCATGCATGATCACCGTCCGAGTACCCGAGTGTGACGAGGAGGAGGGCGTGGCCAGGCCGTGGTGGTGCACAACCGGCACTGAATCAGCTGATCAGTTGGAGAGTGAGATAAAGGGGAGCCGGAGATGCCAGTTCGAGAGAGAGCGAGAGAGCGAGAGAGAGAGAGAGAGAGAGAGAGAGAGAGAGAGACACGCGGCCGCCCTGCATGTGTGTCTGTATTCGTTTATGTTTTATGTTGTTTTAAGTTAATTTATATCATTAAACCTTTATGTTGACTGTTCAGCTGGTTCACATCTCCTCCTTGCCCGTCCTTTTAACTGTTACATGGAGTAATCGAGTACTCGTGCTCATCCCTAATCAATACCCAGCCCTACATAATGATGATCATAAATATTTTGTACCACATATGAGACTGTAATATGCATTGTTAATACATTTTTGTCCCTATTTAAATGGAATAATTTTTTTCTCACATATTTGCATAAGCTTCATCTATGAGTGAAAACAACCTGTCATAAAAACATTTTGAACTTGTTCCTCATATTTTAGCTTTAACTGATTAATGCCAATAATTTGTTGCTGAAGTTTTGGAATATGATTGGAGTTCTGGATTTACGAGCTCATCAAAGCACATTCTGGGACTGCATACTTTGAGAAGAATACATGCAATGGGCCTTAAACTGGGCAAAAATGAGGTATCACAATTAAAGGGAAAGTTCACCCAGTAAAGAAATTTCAGTCATAATTTATCTGTACTCTCTCTCATGGTGTTCTAAAGACATATACCTTAATTTTTTCCACAGAACACCAGATGAGATTTTAGGCAGAATATTAGTTTTAGTCACTATTCTCTTTCATTTTCATTTAATGAAAGTGAACAGTGACTGAGGCTGTCATTCTACCCAACAACTCCTTATGTGTTTTCACATAAGTCATATGGGATTGGAACAACATGAGGGTAAAGTAAATAATGACAGAATTTTCTTTTCTTTTTCAAAATACTGTTAATAAGTAAAGTTCTTACTTGTTAAACTACCTAAGCAGATATTTTATTGCAGAAATCTGACTAATTCTTCACAATCATATTCATATCAGCACACAGTAATTATAATAAGAGTCGGAGAAGAGGAGGGGGAATTAATTATAGGTCTCTCTGAGCACTTAGATCAGAACATTTGATCTGTCAGGAGTCCCAAACTCACCTTTAAGTATTTTCATTTCTCTGAACAACTAATTTACATAATCATACCATTTGCATCTCTCTCTCTCTCTCTCTCTCTCTCGCTCTCTTTCTCTTTATTCTCTCTCATCTTTCTTTCATCATTATTTTCTCTTTCATCATATATCTCTTCTTTAGTGACTTTTAGCAGTTTGTAAAGAGCGTAAGGGTGGCAGAAAGCTGTCAATGTAACCATTACATTGTAATTTATTTAGCAAAAGCTTTCTTATGCAACACATCTAATTGGCCATTTACACAGGATGCATTCTTGAGTTCAAAAACAATGAAATACAGTCCAGCTGAATGGAATAGAATGTCAAAAGATGTATTATTAAAAGGTAAATTTTTTACTTTAAAAATGCAGAGGTCATGGCGAGAAATGCTGAAAAGCAGCGAAATGCATCACAATGGTCAAAGACATCCACATAGTGCATGCTAGATTAAAAAAAAAAACAAGAAATAGTGCAAATGGTCGCAGGTAAGATTGACCCCTCACAGAGACAGGGCCAGTCAGAGACTTGGACTATCACCCTTGAGCAAGCTGTTTTGCACAATAATGGTAGCATATTTGGTCCCACATCTTAAACGATTGAGCCACACCAATCCTAAACACAAAGTGAATGGCAGCAAAATTTGACAATGATGGATCATGACTAGGTCACTATACCTATGGCTTGGCAGTAGATTATTTTATTGACTAACAAACTGTTATCAACCAAGTAAAACTCAAATCAAATAAGTTACATGCTTTAAGATAATAATAATAATAATGTTATAATAAAGTAATGTAATAATAACAACACAATCAGTTCCTGTGGATGTGCAGTTGAGTCGAGCATGCACCTCCTGCTAATTTTTATAAGCCAAATATATCCACAGAAATTCAGGAAAAACATTAGTGAAGTTTCACCCATTGTACAAAGGTGCCTGGGTTTGTTCCTGGCAGGCAGCAGATCCCTTAACAATATGGAGCATGGAATGCTCAGTAGCCTGCTAGAAAACAACTTGGGATACCTTTCTCCTATTGTGTAAAGAAAACATCGATACTGCATTAATTGTAATTAATTGAGGGTGGAGGCGGGGTAGGGCAACTGCTGCATGCCAGGAACAAACTGAAGCACCTTTGTACAATGGGCGAAACTTCACTAATGTATTTCCCCACTTTCTGTGGACACAATTGGCTTGTATAAATTTGCAGGAGGTGCTTGCTCTACTCAACTGCACATACAGTAATTTCATTAAATTATTGATTTGCACTAAAATTCCCAGCCCTAATAACAATAATAAAGTTTAATTTATATAGTGCTTTTACCAAGCTCAAAGCGATTCACAAGCAAAAATTAGCACAGTAAGTACATCAAAACCAAAATAAAACAGCACGACAACAAATACAATATAGGCCGGAGTTGACGTACGGATCTGCATGTGTATAACCCAACAGTGCAAACAGAAAGAGCAGTAGTGGAAACTAGATTAAAAAGTTTGAGTACAAACTTTAGGTTGGCTTGAGAAAGCCTAGCATAAAGTTTGAAGTAGTTGTAAAAGTTTGAAGATTTACGGTTTCTAGTTTGATGTAATTATAAGTAGTAGTTTTCAAAGTTCAAAGTTTAGAGATTATAAATCCATTCAGTCTATCAAATAGATTAGATAGATAGATAGATAGATAGATAGATAGATAGATAGATATTGACCCTCAGATAGATAGATAGATAGATATTGACCCTCAGATAGATAGATAGATAGATAGAGTATGACCCATAGATAGATAGATAGATAGATAGTTATTGACCATCAGATAGATAGATAGATAGATAGATAGATAGATAGATAGTTATTGACCATCAGATAGATAGATAGATAGATAGATAGACAGATATTGACCATTAGATAGATAGATAGATAGATAGATAGATATTGATCCTCAGATAGATAGATAGATATTGACCCTCAGATAGATAGATAGAAAGATAGAAAGATAGATAGATAGATATTGACCGTCAGATATATAGATAGATAGATAGTCATTGACCCTGAGATATAGATAGATAGAGTATGAACCACAGATAGATAGATAGATAGATAGTTATTGACCCGCAGATAGCTAGATAGATAGATAGATTGTCATTGACCCTTAGATAGATAGATATTGACCGTCAGATATATAGATAGACAGATAGTCATTGACCCTGAGATATAGATAGATAGAGTATGACCCACAGATAGATAGATAGATAGTTATTGACCCGAAGATAGTTAGATAGATAGATAGATAGATAGATATTGACCCTCAGATAGATAGATAGATAGATAGATAGATATTGACCATCAGAAAGATAGATAGATAGATAGATAGATAGATAGATAGATAGATATATCATTTTTTACTTGGTTGCTAGGGTAACCCAATCTGGTTGCTAGGCAGTTTCCAGGGTGATCCTTATCAAGCCTCCTTTTCATTCTGAGTGAATAAAGTCAACCCGGAAGTCTCTATGATTTTCTGTTGCATAGATATGTGATTTGTTACTTGGTTGCTAGGGTAACCATATCTGGTTGATAGGCAGTTACCAGAGTGATATATATCAAGGCTACTTTCCATCTTGAGTAAAATAAGTGAAACAGGAAGTCTCTACGATTTTCTGGTGCAGAGTTATGTGATTTGTTACTTGGTTGCTAGGGTAAGCCCTTGTCGTTGCTAGGCAGTTACCAGAGTGATACTTATCAAGCCTCCTTTCCATCCTGAGTGAATTATGTCAACCCGGAAGTCTCTACGATTTTCTGGTGCAGAGATATGTGATTTGTTACTTGGTTGCTAGGGTAACCGCATCTGGTTGCTAGGCAGTTACCAGAGGGATACATATCAAGGCTACTTTCCATCCTGAGTTAAATAAGTGAAACAGGAAGTCTCTATGATTTTCTGGTGCAGAGATATGTGACTTGTTACTTGGTTGCTAGGGTAAACACATCTGGTTGCTAGGCAGTTACCAAAGTGATACTCATAAGGCTCCTTGCAATCCTGTGTGAAATATGTCAACCCCTAAGTCTCTACGATGTTCTGGTTCAAAGATATGTGATTTGTTACTTGGTTGCTAAGGTAACCCTGTCTGGTTGCTATGCAGTTACCAGAGTGATACATATCAAGGCTACTTTCCATCCTGAGTGAAATAAGTGAAACAGGTAGTCTCTACGATATACTGGTGCAGAGATATGTGATTTGTTACTTGGTTGCTAGGGTAACCCCGTCTGGTTGCTAGGCAGTTACCAGAGTGATACATATCAAGGCTACTTTCCATCCTGAGTGAATAAAGTCAACCCGGAAGTCTCTATGATTTTCTGTTGCAGAGATATGTGATTTGTTACTTGGTTGCTAGGGTAATCACATCTGGTTGCTAGGCAGTTACCAGAGTGATACATATCAAGGCTACTTTCCATCCTGAGTGAAATAAGTCAACCCGGAAGTCTCTCTGATTTTCTGTTGCAGAGATATGTGATTTGTTACTTGGTTGCTAGGGTAATCACATCTGGTTGCTAGGCAGTTACCAGAGTGATACATATCAAGGCTACTTTCCATCCTGAGTGAAATAAGTGTAACAGGAAGTCTCTACGATTTTCTGGTGCAGAGATATGTGATTTGTTAGTTGGTTGCTAGGGTAACCCCATCTGGTTGCTAGGCAGTTACCAAGGTGATACTCATAAGGCTCCTTGCAATCCTGTGTGAAATATGTCAACCCCTAAGTCTCTACGATGTTCTGGTTCAAAGATATGTGATTTGTTACTTGGTTGCTAAGGTAACCCTGTCTGGTTGCTATGCAGTTACCAGAGTGATACATATCAAGGCTACTTTCCATCCTGAGTGAAATAAGTGAAACAGGTAGTCTCTACGATTTTCTGGTGCAGAGATATGTGATTTGTTACTTGGTTGCTAGGGTAACCCCGTCTGGTTGCTAGGCAGTTACCAGAGTGATATATATCAAGGCTACTTTCCATCCTGAGTGAATAAAGTCAACCCGGAAGTCTCTATGATTTTCTGTTGCAGAGATATGTGATTTGTTACTTGGTTGCTAGGGTAATCACATCTGGTTGCTAGGCAGTTACCAGAGTGATACATATCAAGGCTACTTTCCATCCTGAGTGAAATAAGTCAACCCGGAAGTCTCTCTGATTTTCTGTTGCAGAGATATGTGATTTGTTACTTGGTTGCTAGGGTAATCACAGCTGGTTGCTAGGTAGTTACCAGAGTGATACATATCAAGGCTACTTTCCATCCTGAGTGAAATAAGTCAACCCGGAAGTCTCTCTGATTTTCTGGTGCAAAGATATGTGATTTGTTACTTGGTTGCTAGGGTAACCCCATCTGGTTGCTAGGCAGTTACCAGAGTGATACATATCAAGGCTACTTTCCATCCTGAGTGAAATAAGTGAAACAGGAAGTCTGTATGATTTTCTTGTGCAGAGATATGTGATTTGTTACTTGGTTGCTAGGGTAACCCCATCTGGTTGCTAGGCAGTTACCAGAGTGATACATATCAAGGCTACTTTCCATCCTGAGTGAAATAAGTGAAACAGGAAGTCTGTATGATTTTCTGGTGCAGAAATATGTGATTTGTTATTTGGTTGCTAGGGTAACCCTGTCTGGTTGCTATGCAGTTACCAGGGTGATACTTATCAAGCCTCCTTTCCATACTGAGTGAATCAAGTCAACCTGGAAGCTACTATACTGTGGCTATGAAGATTTTAGGTCATTACTTATTGGCTGCTTGATAAAAGAAATCCTCTGAGGGAGACAGAGAGAGAGAGAGAGACGCAGGGCTGACAGGCCCTTTTTCGTCTGTGTGTGTGAAAACGTCAGTTGGGATTTAAATTTCTGAACATTCCGCAATGTTAATCAATGGGAGTTTTTCCGAGTTTTGATCGTCATTTTTAGGAAAACCGTAAGTCCGATCAGTTAGAAAAGATATAGCACACTATTCGGGATTAGTCTGAAGGTCTGTGCCGAGTTTGGTGCATGTAGCTTAAAAGCTCTAGGAGGAGTTACATTTAGAAATTTAGTCTCAGAATAATAATAATAACTAGATTAAAAAGTTTGAGTACAAACTTTAGGTTGGCTTGAGAAAGCCTAGCATAAAGTTTGAAGTAGTTGTAAAAGTTTGAAGATTTAAGGTTTTTAGTTTGATGTAATTATAAGTAGTAGTTTTCAAAGTTCAAAGTTTAGAGATTATAAAACCATTCAGTCTATCAAATAGATAGATAGATAGATAGATAGATAGATAGATATTGACCATCAGATAGATAGATAGACAGATAGACAGATAGAGTATGACCCACAGATAGATAGATAGATAGATAGATAGATAGATAGATATTGACCATCAGATAGATAGATAGATAGATAGATAGATAGATATTGACCCTCAGATAGATAGATAGACAGATAGATAGATAGAGTATGACCCACAGATAGATAGATAGATAGATAGATATTGACCCTCAGATAGATAGATAGACAGATAGATAGATAGAGTATGACCCACAGATAGATAGATAGATAGATAGATATTGACCCTCAGATAGATAGATAGACAGATAGATAGATAGAGTATGACCCACAGATAGATAGATAGATAGATATTGACCCTCAGATAGATAGATAGATAGATAGATAGATAGATAGATAGATATTGATCCTCAGATAGATAGATAGATAGATAGATAGATAGATAGATAGATAGATAGATAGTCATTGACCCTTAGATAGATAGATAGATAGATAGATAGATAGATAGATAGATAGAGTATGACCCACAGATAGATAGATAGATAGTTATTGACCCTCAGATAGATAGATAGATAGATAGATAGATAGATAGATATTGACCCTCAGAAAGATAGATAGATAGATAGATAGAGTATGACCCACAGATAGATAGATAGATAGATAGATAGACAGATAGATAGATAGATAGATAGATAGTCATTGACCCTTAGATAGATAGATAGATAGATAGATAGATAGATAAATAGATAGAGTATGACCCACAGATAGATAGATAGATAGATAGATAGATAGATAGATAGATAGATAGAGTATGACCCACAGATAGATAGATAGATATTGACCCTCAGATAGATAGATAGATAGATAGACAGATAGATATTGACCCTCAGAAAGATAGATAGATAGACAGATAGATAGATATATTATTTTTTACTTGGTTGCTAGGGTAACCCAATCTGGTTGCTAGGCAGTTTCCAGGGTGATCCTTATCAAGCCTCCTTTTCATTCTGAGTGAATAAAGTCAACCTGGAAGTCTCTACGATTTTCTTTTGCATAGATATGTGATTTGTTACTTGGTTGCTAGGGTAACCATATCTGGTTGATAGGCAGTTACCAGAGTGATACATATCAAGGCTACTTTCCATTCTGAGTGAAATAATTCAAACAGGAAGTGTATACGATTTTCTGGTGCAGAGATATGTGATTTGTTACTTGGTTGCTAGGGTAACCCCATCTGGTTGCTAGGCAGTTACCAACGTGTTACTCATAAGGCTCCTTGCAATCCTGTGTGAAATATGTCAACCCCTAAGTCTTTATGATTTTCTGGTTCAAAGATATGTGATTTGTTACTTGGTTGCTAGGGTAACCACATCTGGTTGCTATGCAGTTACCAACGTGTTACTCATAAGGCTCCTTGCAATCCTGTGTGAAATATGTCAACCCCTAAGTCTTTATGATTTTCTGGTTCAAAGATATGTTATTTGTTACTTGGTTGCTAGGGTAACCCCATCTGGTTGCTATGCAGTTACCAGGGTGATACTTATCAAGCCTCCTTTCCATCCTGAGTGAATTATGTCAACCCGGAAGTCTCTACGATTTTCTGTTGCAGAGATATGTGATTTGTTACTTGGTTGCTAGGGTAACCGCATCTGGTTGCTAGGCAGTTACCAGAGTGATACATATCAAGGCTACTTTCCATCCTGAGTGAAATAAGTGAAACAGGAAGTCTCTACGATTTTCTGGTGCAGAGATATGTGATTTGTTACTTGGTTGCTAGGGTAAACACATCTGGTTGCTAGGCAGTTACCAAAGTGATACTCATAAGGCTCCTTGCAATCCTGTGTGAAATATGTCAACCCCTAAGTCTCTATGATGTTCTGGTTCAAAGATATGTGATTTGTTACTTGGTTGCTAGGGTAACCCCGTCTGGTTGCTAGTTAGTTACCAAAGTGATACTCATAAGGCTCCTTGCAATCCTGAGTGAAATATGTGAAACAGGAAGTCTCTACGATGTTCTGGTTCAAATATATATGATTTGTTACTTGGTTGCTAGGGTAACCATATCTGGTTGCTAGGCAGTTACCAGAGTGATACATATCAAGGCTACTTTCCATCCTGAGTGAATAAAGTCAACCCGGAAGTCTCTATGATTTTCTGTTGCAGAGATATGTGATTTGTTACTTGGTTGCTAGGGTAATCACATCTGGTTGCTAGGCAGTTACCAGAGTGATACATATCAAGGCTACTTTCCATCCTGAGTGAAATAAGTGAAACAGGACGTCAGTATGATTTTCTGGTGCAGAGATATGTGATTTGTTACTTGGTTGCTAGGGTAACCCCATCTGGTTGCTAGGCAGTTACCAGAGTGATACATATCAAGGCTACTTTCCATCCTGAGTGAAATAAGTGAAACAGGAAGTCTGTATGATTTTCTGGTGCAGAAATATGTGATTTGTTATTTGGTTGCTAGGGTAACCCTGTCTGGTTGCTATGCAGTTACCAGGGTGATACTTATCAAGCCTCCTTTCCATACTGAGTGAACAAAGTCAACCTGGAAGCTACTATACTGTGGCTATGAAGATTTTAGGTCATTACTTATTGGCTGCTTGATAAAATAAATCCTCTGAGGGAGAGAGAGAGGGAGAGACGCAGGGCTGACAGGCCCTTTTTTGTCTGTGTGTGTGAAAACGTCAGTTGGGATTTAAATTTCTGAACATTCCGCAATGTTAAGTCAATGGGAGTTTTTCCGAGTTTTGATCGTCATTTTTAGGAAAACCGTAAGTCCAATCAGTTAGAAAAGATATAGCACACTATTCGGGATTAGTCTGAAGGTCTGTGCCGAGTTTGGTGCATGTAGCTTAAAAGCTCTAGGAGGAGTTAGATTTAGAAATTTAGTCTCAGAAGAATAATAATAATATTAAGTTTAAATAGGATTTCAGTAAGTTGGCTTTCTCAAGCCAACCTAACTAGAATGTACATTTCCTGAAGAAAATGTGAGTGGTGCTTGCCGTGGCAAAATTTCTTACCATAATGTCCCACCTACTGCCCAAAGTTGAAAGAGGCCACCCCCATGACAGTAGGATGTTCTGGTGCAAAGATATTGGTGTTGTTCCATGGTTGCTAGGAAAACCCATCTGGTTGATATGCAGTTACTAAGGTGACAGCCACCAATGCTACTTGCCATCCTGAGTAAAATAAGTCAACCCGGAAGTCTTTACGATTTTCTAGTAGAGAGATATGTGATTTGTTACTTGGTTGCTAGGGTAACCCCATCTGGTTGCTAGGCAGTTAACAAGGGGCAAGCCAACAATGCTCCTTGCCATCCTGAGTGAAATAAGTCAACCCGGAAATCTCTGTGATTTTCTTGTGCAGAGATATGTGATTTGTTTCTTGGTTGCTAGGGTAACCCCATCTGGTTGCTAGGCAGTTACCAAGGTGACAGCCAACAATGCTCCTTGCCATCCTGAGTGAAATAAGTCAACCCAGAAGTCTCTGTGATTTTCTAGTACAGAGATATGTGATTTGTTTCTTGGTTGCTAGTGTAACCCCATCTGGTCGCTAGGCAGTTACCAAGGTGACAGCCAACAATGTTCCTTGCCATCCTGAGTGAAATAAGTCAACCTGCAAGTCTCTGTGATTTTCTTGTGCAGAGATATATGATTTGTTTCTTGGTTGCTAGGGTAACCCCATTTGGTTGCTAGGCAGTTACCAAGGTGACAGCCAACAATGCTCCTTGCCATCCTGAGTGAAATAAGTCAACCCAGAAGTCTCTGTGATTTTCTTGTGCAGAGATATGCGATTTCTTTCTTGGTTGCTAGGGTAACCCCATCTGGTTGCTAGGCAGTTACCTACGTGATACTCATAAGGCCCCTTGCAATCCTGTGAGAAATATTTCAACCCCTATGTCTCTACGATGTTCTGGTTCAAAGATATTTGATTTGTTACTTGGTTGCTAGGGTAACCCCATCTGGTTGCTAGGCAGTTATCAAGGTGACAGGGAACAATGCTCCTTGCCATCCTGAGTGAAATAAGTCAACCCGGAAGTCTCTACGTCATTCTGATCCCAAGATACACATCTTAGTGATTTTGAATGGATGTCAATGGTTCTTTGTTGCTAGGGTGCTTTAAATGGTTGCTAGGGCGTGGCTAAGTAGTTCACATGATGAAAGCTGAAGACTGATTACTCACCCAATTAAAACAAAGCAACTATCATGTCTCTAGGACATTCTGATCTGAAGATATCTTACTGTAATTGAAATCAATAAATGTGGTTGCTAGGGTGCTCTAAATTGTTGCTAGGGAGTGGCTTGGCAGCTGCCAATGATGAATCTCCAAAGGCTGCTTGTCAGTATGAATGATATAAACCAACTCCCATGCCTCTGTGACATTCAGAATGGAAGATATCTCTCTTTGGATATTGGTTGCTAAGGTGCTCGAAAATGGTTGCTAGGGAGGGGCTAGGAAGTGTTGAGGGGATTCATGATTGGCTGTTTTACTGGCCCAAGTCAAACGAGACCACCCTTGTGTTTCTATGGTAATTCAGTCCAGAAAAATCCCTTTGATCTCTTTCAATGGAAGTCTATGGGACTTGTTGCTAAGGTACTGTAAATGGTTGCTAGGGCGTGGCTTGATAGCTTCACAATGATCCTGAGAGACTGATTGGTCGTCTGAGTAAAATGAGCCTGCCCCCTTGTCTCTAAGACACTGTGATCCAGAGTTATGTTCAATACAAAATCTACCATAGACTTAACATTGGGGCAAATTTGGGCAGCTCCTGCCCCCAAGGGGTGCAACTTTTACCCCATTGTGAGGTATGTTCTCACAGAGCCTGTAAGCCTCTTCAAATGTGGTAAATCACACGTCTCTGTGAAATCCTTGCTCTGAGCTATGACTCGTCAAAGTTCGGCGCAATGTTAAGTCAATGGGATTTTTTGCCCAATTTTTTGCCCCTGGGGCAAATACCGTACCCCCGATCACTTATAAAAGTCATAGCACACCATTCCCAAATAATCCGCACGATTTGATGCCTCATTCGTGGGTCTGTGACCAAAAAATTTTGCCAAAAATTCCATTGACTTACATTGGGGCAACTTTGGGCAGCTCCTGCCCCCCAGGGGTAAAAGTTTTACCCCATTGTGAGGTATGTTCTCACAGAGCCTGTCAGCCTCTTCAAATGTGGTAAATCACACGTCTCTGCGAAATCCTCGCTCTGAGCTATGACTCGTCAAAGTTCAGCTCAATGTTAAGTCAATGGGATTTTTTGCCCAATTTTTTGCCCCTGGGGCAAACACCGTACCCCCGATCGCTTATAAAAGTCATAGCACACCTCTCCTCAATGAGCCGCACGATTTGACACCTCATTCATGGGTCTACGCCAAAAGGTGCGGGACGAGTTACGCGCCGAAGTTTTGTACGGAAGAAGAAGAAGAAGAAGAAGAAGAAGAAAAATAAGTATGTGAGATTACAATAGTGTTGCTTTGCAAGCACCACTAATAATAATAAGTTTAAATAGGATTTCAGTAAGTTGGCTTTCTCAAGCCAACCTAAATATAAAATGACCAAAGTAGTCCCTCTTGGAGTAGGGGCACTAAACAATACACGTCTTGACCCTCAGCTCCCATGCCACAGAACCAACCGTGCCACTGGCGCCACCAAACAAAATTGCAAAAATAACTAGATTAAAAAGTTTGAGTACAAACTTTAGGTTGGCTTGAGAAAGCCTAGCATAAAGTTTGAAGTAGTTGTAAAAGTTTGAAGATTTACGGTTTCTAG